>JANAVB010021598.1:25000-475000 GCA_029216955.1 Iris pallida
TATGAACTTATTAGGGACAGGCAACATTCAGAGTAAATCACAATAATGTAACATGGAATAAACCATGTTTACTTTACCATTGGCCGAATCCAGCTTTCCTGCACAAGATACAGGATAATAATAATATACTTACCGCCCCTGCATAAGACAATCGTTAGCATGCATTCGGACTGGGTCGTTGGTGAGACTGCACCATAAAGGACTTTCCAACGGGTATTACGGTGTACCATTCCAGAGTAGGTTGCAAGCCTAGTCGAATGTCCCGCAATACCTCGTGCCACCATAGCACGACCAACTGTTTCCCCCTAGGTCGAGCCGGTCCCCGGTGCCCCAAGTACCGTCCCGAGGAAACTACTCAAACCTTGTGCACAAAGACGTCCATGACCACACGAATGCATAACCGACTCAACAGTACACAATTGCATGGTATTAATAAGCCAACATTAGATACGCAGCATTCTCATATTCAACATCTCAGGCATCAATTCATTTCCCACATTTCAATGTTCAAGGGACAAGCATAATTCTCAATGTTGTTAACAGTATAATCAATTCTTTCAATGTTCTATGGACTAGCATTCAATTCAATGTTCAATGTTCAATCTCTAGCTTCTTAGTGGTATTGACTTGTGGCATTAGCAACTGATATCGATCAACGGATGTTGCAAGACAATTATTTAGTTGGCATGAAGGAATAGCGAGAGGGACAATACCACCACAGAGATCCACACTCACCAAATTAGAGAATCGCCGAGAGAGAGAGGAACACTTGCACGCTTAGCCTTCCGTCACGCGTCAGTCTGCATTGGCACCAAAAGTTTGATTAATAATCTATCTTGTTGTGTTCTCTTCTCTCAGAATTCTCAAGAATGAATGCTATGCAAATCGATGAAAACGGGCAAGAATCAAATCATCGAAAATCGTCCAGAAAAGCATTCATCAAAACCAAGCAACAAAACCAGCAGCAAAAACATCCAGAGAAAACTCTTGGACGCATTTCAAGAGAAACCAATCCATTAGTTGGAAAGGTTCTTATGCACTTGTCCGTGATCGATTCGGTGCCGACGGTAAGTTTTCCCCGATACTCGGTTCCGACCGAGTTAGCCAAGCCACAAGCCTTACATAGTGAACCGCTAGGAGCGGGACACTACACTACGTCCCTAAGAATCTATTGGCAGCCAAAGATGGTGAAGTTTCTGCCACAGTGTCCATTACTAACACTGGCAAGAACTCTACTGTAGGCACGCATACTCCTGTGTGCTCGAAAATGACAGCATCCAAAAGTCACGCTAACAGTGATGGCTCCTTAGCCAAATCTGTTTTCGTAGTCACGCAGTCCAGAAGTCACGCTGACAGTACTGGCTCTTTAGCCAAGCCTGTTCCAGCGTGCATTTCCAAACCTAAAAATCACGCTAACAGTACTGGTTCTTTAACCAAGCCTGTCTCAGCGTGTATTACGCACGCATCATCCACCAAGTCAGCTCTCCCTGACTCAGCATGCGTACCAAAATCTGGCTTTTTAGCCAAGACTTCATATGCTGACAACACTGGCTCCTTAGCCAAATTGTCACTATCATATTCTAAGAAGAATAGCTCTTTAGCTATTTCTTCTTCTTTGCCAAATTCTGCTAGAATTAGGGGTAGTCTTGCTATGGCTCCTCCAGAAATGGCTCACAAAGTCCCTTCGAAAAGGAACAACTCTTTAGTTGTTTCTTCTGCTCCTGTAGTATTTACTTCAGGAACAGCTTTGGCTGACAATTTTGTTAGTCAAAGAAAAGAAAATAGTCTTTTGACTACTCTTCCTTCTGGACATTCTATGTCTCAAAATTTGAACAAGTCTAAAAAGAAACATTTCTTAATGTCTTCTTCTACGATTTCTTCAAATTTGGCACATAATTTGTCTTTGCAAAAAGGTTTGTTACCAACTCCTACTCAAGGGGATGGTTCAACTCTTCCTTCTCTACAAATATCCAGATCGATGGAAGGAAAACTTCAAGTGTCAAAAACTAATGTTTTGCCTCTAATAGATCTAAGAATGAAACTTAATCAATCCCGTTTGGGAAGTACTTCTGGTGTTAAGAAACCACACCAATCGGAAATGAAAATAAGAGATCCGGATGCAGAGTATGCCAGAAATTATGTGGCTCAGATTAATCACTCTTTGTATAATCAAGAGCCGTCAAGACCCAAGAACAGGAAATACATTCCTAAAAATGCACAAAGATTGTTCTCAGATATACCTCAATCTTCACATACTGATTTACGAGAACATCTTCAACAAAAAAGGAGGAATAATTCTGTGTCAATAGATCATGACCATGCTGATCATGAATGTGACTTCCAGCCAAGGGTCATAATTCAATACAGATGTCAAACTAAACGACAATCTGTCTTCAATCGGATTCAGTGTGAACCTATGCCTGATGAAGATGAACCTCTTTTCGCTTCTATCAACATGACCTCTCGGGATACGGGGGGTAGAACTGATAGTCCAGATGTGGTATACAGAGGCACCAGAGCAAGAGTCCTGGTTTCTAATCAAAGAACTTCGGTTTCTGAAGACTATTCTGAATTCCTTGGAGAATCTAACTTCCCATCTCTTTCTACTGGGGGTAATTCTCCTACAAATGACTTTGATACACAAAGCAATGATTCAGAACAAACAGTATCATCAACAATCCCTCGTATGGTCACAACCTATATAGTGGATGGGAATACTGAATTAAACAATGAACCTTCTTCTTCAATGACTCCTCAAGATCAAAGAATTGCTTCTTTGGAACAGCAAATAAAATCTATGGCTGATACTATGAAATCAATGTATGAACTTATGGCAACCCAGCTGCAAAGTCGACAGACTGTACCTGACGCCATACCGGTTGACACTGGTGTAAGTCCAGTACATGTTCCTCCAGCAGTACAATCCAATACTCTTAGGCAAGCTCAACCAAATCCTAGCCATTCGGGAGCTGGGGGTAGTGCTTATAATGATGTTCCTCCTCCTAACTATTCTCTACAAGCTACAACTCCACAATCTTCTGGAGTCGTTACTGAAGAATTGAGGAATCTTCAAACCCAATTTGAGGCATTCAAACAGAAAGATGGTTTACAAAGGTTAGGTATCAAGCAACCTTATCCAATAGAATGGAAGTAAGTATCATATCCTCCGAAATACAAGCCTCCTACTATCTTATTCTTTGATGGAACCACTTCTCCGAGTCAGTTTATCAATCATTTTGAAGTGATGACTGACCAGCTACAACCAAGCGACGCCCTCCTTACTCGGGTGTTTGTCGGATGTCTCAAGGGAACGGCTTATGAATGGTATAGAAGTCTCCCTGGTGGGTGTATTACTTCATTTGTCGACGTCAAACAAATATTTCTTGAACGGTTCTATGAAGGGCTGAATGACATGACTATGTCTGCTCTTATAAGAATCAAACAGAGAAATAATGAGAGCACTGAAAGCTTCATTGAAAGATTTAGAAGAGAAGCTTTAAAACTGCCTCTTGGAACTCCCGATGCTGTCACTATTGACACTTGCAAGTCAAATCTCTTACCAATCATCAGCATGTGGACAGGATCCACTCAATTCCAAGATTGGCCTTCCTTCATCGTCAGTGCCAAAGCTGCCGAAGTCAGTGCCGAGACTTTTAAAGGTCTGGGGGTACACATGAATCCCAATGAATCAGGTCAAAATACTAGCAATAGTACGCGACCTAACAATCGTAAAGGAAAAGAGACTCTCGAAGTCAATCTCCAGAGCAAAAATAAAGAAGTACTATATCCCAAGCTACCCCAGCTCCAACAAATCAACAACCAAGAGCACCTCGCCCCAAAGATGAATATTCTTTTGACGACGATGATGTCCTTGGTATCTTTGAATGTTTACTTAAAGGTAATAAAATACAATTACCTGAAATCAAGAAACCCGATGAAGCTGGCAAGACAGATCATCCTAAGTACTGTCCGTACCATAGAATGTTGGGTCATACAGCTCGTACATGTTTTGTACTAAAAGGGAAAATCCAGGAAATGATCAAATCTGGACCTGTCACCCTCACTCCGAAAGAAAAGACCGTCACCTCCAATGTTGTCTCTATACAATTCAGAGATTTTCTTCCTCAACTCCTCGAAAGCGGGATTGTTCCTATTCCCAAGGCAACTCTTGAAATCGTGAATATTCTCCCTCCACAGTCTGAAGGATTAGTACCAATCACTATTGAAACAGGAGAAATCATATGGATTCATCCCGATCTAGTGGCAGATTTTGAATCTCCTTCCCTTCAAAAGATTACTTCCCTAAAATCTAGGAAGGCTGCAAAAACTAAGTCATGTCATATGACTTCTTTCGGATCTACTTCTGACACAGAGCCAAAAGATAAGGAAGAAGCACTTGCTGGTGCTACTCGAACAGGGAAACATTATCTCAAGGATTATTCTAAAATTCTTGAAGATACTCCTGATAGTCCTGATGATGCTCCTGATATTTCTCCAACTGACAAAGATATTCCTGATGTTCCTCGGAAGAAAGAATCATCCACTGTACATATTCCTTCAACTACACCGGTTGTACCTAGTCTTTCCAAGCCCACAGCACTTGAGAAAGGCAAACAACAAGTTCGCTTCGACAAACCAATCAGAAAGTCCCCTCCCTTTGGACTTCAGAAGCCTTATAACTTTGACATTTTAGCTCAACTCGCTAATACTCCAGCTAGAATGTCCCTTTTCGAACTTCTACGTCTTTCTAAGGAGACTCGAGAGACATTAAGTGAAGCACTTCTTCAGATGGACTCTTGTCTTGCACAATTAAAGAATCCAGATGAAGAACCTGCTACTTGCTTACATTACAATAGTGTATTGGAGATCATCCCGAATATCACCTTTACACAAGATGACATGTTATTGGAGGATAATCGACATGATCGGCCTCTCTACTACACCTGTTATATCGATACGATGAAGATAGATCGTATTCTTATTGATCCAGGGTCTGCTTTAAGCATAATGCCAAGGAGTCTGCTAGATGAATTAAAAATTTCTCTTCATAAACTTTCCAAGACGGTTACTACTATATTGGGATTCAATCAAAGTCGAAGCGAGCCGTTGGGAAAGATTCATCTGAAACTTCAAATAGGCAATTTCAGATCCAAAGTCACCTTCTATGTGATCGAGATCGCGGGATCTTATAATCTTCTCCTGGGAAGACCCTTCCTTCATGAGAATAATGTGGTGCCTTCTACTCTTCATCAGTACTTCAAATACATTGACAGCGATGGAAAAGTACGAAAGAAAGTTGCTGATATAAATCCTTTCCGTGGGGTTGAAGCTTATTTCAGTGATTCCCGGTGGTACAAAGAGGAGTATACAAAATTAGTACAAGCCATGGAAAAAAAAGATCCGTAAAGTGAGACCTTGATAATTCCTGTTAAAGGTCGGACTACTCAGCAACAGTCTCCTAAACCCTCTAGAGAAGCCCCCTTCATTATTCCAGTGAGAGGACGTATCTCTCCATTACCTCCATCATCTACCCAAGACACACTGATCATTCCTGTCAGTGGGCGTACTACATTTCCGGCATCTTCATCTACTGTCACGACCCGCTCCCACTGTCAGGGTACGAGAACGTAACAACGCCCAGCCTACGCCGCAGTATCGGCGGTAGAACGTTGTCCTAGTTCAATCATTTAACAATATAAAAGTACCTGCACAGTATATACTCTCCGAATGGAGGTGATATAACAATATGCTGTCTCAATCACATCTAAGGTAGAAGAATGAAGAACAGATAGATAGATAGTAACTCAAGGAGAACCATAGCATAGATGAAAAAGGTCTAAGTGTCTAGTACAACATAATATCCAGAACTGTCAACTCATAATACAAAAGTCTAAGAGTCTATACATCTCCACATCTCAAAATACAACACAGAATGTGAGACAAAAAGATATAGAAAAGACTGCCTAGACTAAACTGGTCTAGACTACTGGAACAACATCCTCAGCTGCAGGTGGATCCTGCTGAGGGTCCACAACAAAAGTGTCATCTAGTCCTGCTCCATAATAGGTGGACACCAGGGCCTCATCCTCATCCTCTGTAATATTTTCAACAGGTCCAATCAGGACGGGAACGAGCACAATACATCTCACGCAGTGCATATCAGGTTAGGAAATACGATACAGGCAATAGAGTAAGATACATGAACTGCTGAAAGGAAATATACGCTGTAAAAGAGATAGCTGTAATGAAATATCTACTGTATATAGAGAACTATAAGTGACTAGTGATGTAGAGCACAAGATAGGCATGTGAATGGCTAGAATTTATACATGATTACACTACTGAGTTTGCACATGATTACACTACTTTGGAATTATTCACATGTCCACTTCTACTCCCCCGTTTCCCCAATCAATACACAAGGATCTATACAAGTTACGTTATTGTACATGATATCACATGGGGCCCATGAAAGGGTGTACATGATAGTATACATGAGAGCTCAGTAAACATGAGAGTACATGATCACATGAGTGTACATGAATAATGAAAGCATGGGTGTACATGATGATAGTGAAATACACATAACATGAAGTACCCGATGCTCCCGAGGGGGATAACATCTCATGTAAAGATCCATATAGTACCAATCCGTGTTACAATGTGACAGCAACAAGTAAAGTAATCTAGAGCGAGAAGTAAAGCCTGAACAAGTATGAAACGGTCAGAGAATGTACTCGCCTGATAACTGAATGTCTGAAGAGGATATACTGTCTGAGGAGAGGTGTCTGGCTCCTAATCAGAGCAATACAAGTCACAATGTATCCACAATGGTAAAATAAAGTATACAATGCATACTACATGATTCTAGGTCAATCTGGTCAAAAGTCAACTCTTGGTAAACTCTAATAGTCAAACTAGGTCACAGGAAGTCATACTAGGTTACAGGAAATCAAACTAAGTCAATTAAAGTCAAACAAGGTCAAATAGGGTCAAACTAGTTAAGTTATCTAGGGTTTAGTCAATCAATGGTCAGACTAGTCAAATACTAGTCAATATGGTCAAGCTAGGTCAATCTAGACTATCTAAGGTACTACACCACAAGGTTAGGGTATAACCAATACCTATACAAGTATACCACATATAAATACATATATATAATACCAACCTTAATCCTATATTCAAGCTAATCCCATATTCCAATCTCAAGTCATGACTCAACTCTAAGTATCTAACTTAACCCCATACATATCTTAATCTACATAGGTCTTCCACAAAACCCAAGTCACAATAATATACTTATATATAGGTCAAACCTAAACCAACTAGTTAATAGCCTAGGGTTTAGTCAAATCTTAGTCAACAAGTCCTTCTATGTTCATCCAAGCTATTTCTAGGTCAATTTGGTCATGGTTGACCTATAGTTGACTTTGGTCAACCTTGGTCAACACTAAAAGTCAAACTGGTCAAACTAGTCCAAGTTAGGTCAAACAATGTTAAACTAGTTAAGGTTAGTCAAACTAGTCATTCTAGGTTAGTTTAAGTCAAAACTAGGTTAAGGTAGTTCAAATTTGACCTAAGGTTGACCTTGGTCAACACTTAGTCAAAGGGGTCTCTTAGGTCAATGTTTTGGGCCTTTAGGGCTAGCCCTAAACCATGGGCTAGATACTCTTGGCCATAGGCCATCTTATAGGTTTCCTCTATACCTATACCTTAACAGTTATACACATCAATCTACTATATATATATATATATATACCTATATGGGAATACCATATATACAATACCCAAAAACCCCCACTCACATATTTATATATACATATAACATAAAGAGACCTAACACTAATGTATATATATATCATTTATATATATACATATATACATATATCTATATATATATCAACCTATATATATATTACATATATATATATAGATAAGAGAGAGAGACTTGGAGTGAGAGAGAGGGAAAGATGGAACAGTAGGTGGGGGGTGTGTGTCTCAGGTTTCCTGAGACAGGAAACCCCCACAGAATATACACACACACCACATATACATACATATATATATACACACACAACTATACCTACACACAACCATTTTCTCTCAAACCTCACCTACACACACACATACATATACACTATATGTATATACACTAAAATACATATATACAATGTATAAAACATAGTAAAAATCGAATCGAAATTCATTTTTTGAAAACTGGAATTTATCCTAAAATCTGGAATTAGGGACTGTGAACAGGTAAATAGGGTAAACTCATTTACACCCTCCAAATCGAGCTAAGGCTCGAATCCCTAGGTTGGTAACACTAGCCTCACACATATACTAGTGTCCTAGGTGCCTGAGACACGACCACGACACGTTTTGGTGTGTCGGACACGCAAAAATCAAAATCAGGTAAAATCTAGGGCACGCGAAGGGCTGATGTTTGTGTGTCTCGTACTCACGACACAAGACACGTCGTGTCTCGTGCTCATGGGGGAAGGTTTGCCTAGGGGTCCCCTAGGTGTCCACGGTCCTGATTTGTGTCCACGTGTGTCCGTGTCCGAGATACGAGCACGTATCAGTAGCTCTGATACGTGTGTGCGCAGTATAGTGTAGGGTCATTGCGAGTGTGATTTCTCACTCGACACGACACCAACGTGTCTAAAACTTTGGGAGGGGTGTGTCAGACACTGCCCCAACCCTCAGGCCAAGTTTCGTGTGTCCACGTCGCGTGTCGTGTCCGCACGAGAAGTCTGGTAGCAGGGGAGGCTGCACAGTCTCGTGCGCGCGTGTCGAGGGGTCGTGTGCTCCACACGGGGCACGTGGGGCCACGTGCTCGTGTCAGGGGGTCGGCCTAGGGTCTAAGTTTGTGTCCTCGTGTCTGTATTGTGTCCACAATGGGTGTGGACACAATACACAGCATCAAACAGTTAGGTTTTACAGTGTGTCAGTGTGTGCTGAAATCAGTGATTTCGTGTCCAATTTGGACACGAAACGTGTCCTGTTTTGTGCTTAGTCAAGTGGAAAAGTGACCTAGGGATCTAGGGCTACCCAAATATCAATTTTGTTTTAAAAAACATTAACAAAATGTTCTATGTGGCATTTCACCAAACACCTAGTTTCAAACATAGATACGTGTCCGATACGGACACCAAACCACATAAAAATCCTACCAAACTTGACCTACATGACCATGGTATCCTAATGCATGCAACCATGAAGAGAAATCACTATTTTGATAGGGTTTAGAACACTTTACCTATATGTGCAAAATCATGAAAATCAACCTTCTAGGGGGGTTTCCTCTTCACTTTGGGGTGTCCAAATCCTTGTGCAACCTTGCTACTAAGCCTCCTTTAGCATCCTCAAGTGTAGGGGGTTCCAACGCAACAAACGGGGCTCAATTTGGTGAAGGAATGAAGAAGTTATGGCTTTGTGAAGTTGAGGGAAAAATGGGTTTTCAATACATTGAAAATGAGGCTCTTTGTGAAGATGGGGGTGTTCATATAGGGGGGGGGCATGCTTGGCCGGCCAGGGGGTTGGTTTAGGGTTAGGATCAATGGTTGTGGGCTCTCCAACAAGTTTCAAAGCTATCCTATGGCTAGGATTCATTCTACATAACTTTATGTAAAATATCTAAATAAAATATCTAATGTAAATATCTAACATGAAATATCTAGATATTTAGCTCTAACATTACTTTAGTTAAACCCATCTAACTTAGTCTCTAGGTCATGACTAACATCTAGATTAGGGCTAAACTAGGTTAGTAACTAACATGACACTAATCAATTAATTAAATAATAATAAATCACATAAATCCAAATAATTCCAAATAAATCCTAGAAAATTACCAAAATACCCTTTAGGCTAAAAATCACTAATTTGGTGTTCTAAGCCTATGGCTAAGCTCTCATGGGCATGGCAACTTCTAGGTTAGAGAAAACTAGGGTTTACACTAAGTTATATTAACCAAAATCATAAAGTCATAAGTCATGACTTAGCATGACTTTAGAAATGGTTTAACTTAACTGAAATCACCAGAAAATCATACCATGACTAAAATACCACTAATAAATAATAAAAATAATAAATTTTCAAAAATCCCCAATTTCAGAAAACAGGGTGTTACAAGTCTACCCACCTTAAAATAATTTCGTCCTCGAAATTTAGATGGTCGTACTCCTTCTAGGTCAAACCTCCAACAATCAGGGACGAAGCCACTACCTAGGCAACATACAAGGTCAACAAGCAAAATATGGGTAGTAGACCTATACTAGGTCATGTCCAAAAATTGGCTGGCAGTTTTAGGTCATAAGGTGTTCTTAATTCAAATCGAAGCCAAAAATAACTCCATGGGATAAATCAGGATGGAGCCTCGGGTCAGGAAAATCGTACTAAGAAAATGAAGCACACAATGGTATGCCTGAGTGGGACACTAAGGTCATGGGTGTAGTATGTCATGTCTAGGTCAGGTATGTGAAGTCAGTTTTGGGAAAACAACTAATCTTGTGCCCCAAATTTAAAAGTCACGGTAATGTGTCTACGGTGATCATAATTTAGAGTGGGAAAGGTCTATGGCCCAAATTGAACCAGAATTGGTGATGCAATAGTGGTACCAGGGGGACAGGTTAAATGGGAAAGTCTGTGGTCTCATCTGGGTGCACTAGTCATTCTAGATCAAGACTGTTCCTATGGTATCAAAATGTACAAGCAATCTAGGATGTCCTAATTGGGAAGGTAAGGGAACAACAATCATCAAGGCTATAGGGTCGTCTACCATCCTATATGAAAATAGGTCATTAATAAGTGAGAAATCATTAAAGTTACCATTCCATAAAAAGAAAATTGAAAATTTAGGTACAACAATCACAAATAGATTTTTGTCTTGACATGATCTAAGTTGATCAATTTCAAGATAAACTAGGATTTGGGCAAGATGGGAAATCAATGAAATCAAGTATGAGCACGAGCATCCAATGATGAAGATCCAGGTCATGATAAATTTAATTTAACTGGATACGAATACGAGGTTCATAGGCGATAAAAATAATTCTAAGAAGAATTGTCAAGGCTGCTGCGGATAAGATTCTAGGGCAAGTTTAATTGTCTCCATCCGTGTAGATTAATATATGAAAAGGCGAACCAAAACGCAATAGGTTGATCAGACCATCATGCGCCTGTTCTGATTAGATAATATGTTAGTGGGTGTACCCCCAATAAAATATATCATGATCAAGCTCGAAAAGGATAAGCTTGTAAAACTTGAGGATAAAATTTATAGCATAAGATATAAGTAAGGGTGGAAATGATAAAAGAAGATACATAGTCCAAGATCCTTAACCAATCGGGTCAAGCAATCAAGATACGGTACGAGGTTAAGTATTTGAGGGTTCAAGCAGAACACCATCACATGCCAGGTCGAAAGAATTGAGCCAAGGTGGATCTCTAATTGAAATAAAAATGAATTTAGTATCATGGTAGAGGTTATAGTTTAGCCATTTGACCAGAAAATCATATCAAGAAAATAGAGTACAAGGAGACGGGTTTTAGTGGGACATGGAATACCTACATGAAGGTAGGCTAGTCTAGGTCTTATATGTAAAGTTTGTTGGGAGGTAACAGCTAGTATTATACTCTGAATATCTAAGTCACGGTAAAGGACGTCCAAGGATCTAGAATAGAAAGTGGGAGTTCGAGACGTGACAAATTGATGCAAAAATTGAAGAAGATCAAATTAACTCATGAAATAAAATTAATCAGGAATCTAGTAAATAATTTAGGAACACAGTACTAGGGATAGATAGGCTACTAGAGGAATATAGTTAGGGTTCGATCAATCAAAGGTCAAGGTTAGAAGGTCTCAATAAAGTCTTGATTTGAGGAAAAGTCGAGTAAGTCAGGTTTGGGATACAGTCACATAGATTGGTAGAAAGAGTTTAAACAAGATGCAAAATAGAGAGGACAGTTCATTTTAATGAAAGGCAATTAGCAAGAGGATTAGATGGCAAGAAATAAATAAGAGTTTTCTCATAATTGTGATTGAGTACCCCAAAAAAAATAAAAGATATTAATCTAACACTAAGAAATTAAAATCAACAACTACAAAAATTTCAAAATCATCAACTAATACCAGGATTCAAAGTTCTACAGTGAATCCTTCAAAATCAAATTCAATCAAGGGAAAAGGAGTTTAAATCGTAATTTCAAATGAGATTCTCAAGGGTTATCCCAGGAATCTCTCAAAGTATCCTAGCAGTGATTGAGTATCCATTCTCTCTAAGCCTATTCCTCTAATCCTATCACAGGCTGTAGTGATACTCTAGTTCGAATACCACTACATAAACTCGACCTGCATGGGCCACCACTAAAAACGTGTCATGACCCGCACCCACTGTCAGGGTACGAGAACGTAACAACGCCCAGCCTACGCCGCAGTATCGGCGGTAGAACGCTGTCCTAGTTCAATCATTTAACAATATAAAAGTACCTGCACAGTATATACTCTCCGAATGGAGGTGATATAACAATATGCTGTCTCAATCACATCTAAGGTAGAAGAATGAAGAACAGATAGATAGATAGTAACTCAAGAAGAACCATAGCATAGATGAAAAAGGTCTAAGTGTCTAGTACAACATAATATCCAGAACTGTCAACTCATAATACAAAAGTCTAAGAGTCTATACATCTCCACATCTCAAAATACAACACAGAATGTGAGACAAAAAAATATAGAAAAGACTGCCTAGACTAAACTGGTCTAGACTACTGGAACAACATCCTCAGCTGCAGGTGGATCCTGCTGAGGGTCCACAACATAAGTGTCATCTAGTCCTGCTCCATAATAGGTAGACACCAGGGCCTCATCCTCATCCTCTGTAATATTTTCAACAGGTCCAATCAGGACGGGAACGAGCACAATACATCTCACGCAGTGCATATCAGGTTAGGAAATACGATACAGGCAATAGAGTAAGATACATGAACTGCTGAAAGGAAATATACGCTGTAAAAGAGATAGCTGTAATGAAATATCTACTGTATATAGAGAACTATAAGTGACTAGTGATGTAGAGCACAAGATAGGCATGTGAATGGCTAGAATTTATACATGATTACACTACTGAGTTTGCACATGATTACACTACTTTGGAATTATTCACATGTCCACTTCTACTCCCCCGTTTCCCCAATCAATACACAAGGATCTATACAAGTTACGTTATTGTACATGATATCACATAGGGCCCATGAAAGGATACACATGATAGTATATATGAGAGCTCAGTAAACATGAGAGTACATGATCACATGAGTGTACATGAATAATAAAAGCATGGGTGTACATGATGATAGTGAAACACACATAACATGAAGTACCCGATGCTCCCGAGGGGGATAACATCTCATGTAAAGATCCATATAGTACCAATCCGTGTTACAATGTGACAGCAACAAGTAAAGTAATCTAGAGCGAGAAGTAAAGCCTGAACAAGTATGAAACGGTCAGAGAATGTACTCGCCTGATAACTGAATGTCTGAAGAGGATATACTGTCTGAGGAGAGGTGTCTGGCTCCTAATCAGAGCAATACAAGTCACAATGTATCCACAATGGTAAAATAAAGTATACAATGCATACTACATGATTCTAGGTCAATCTGGTCAAAAGTCAACTCTTGGTAAACTCTAATAGTCAAACTAGGTCACAGGAAGTCATACTAGGTTACAGAAAATCAAACTAAGTCAATTAAAGTCAAACAAGGTCAAATAGGGTCAAACTAGTTAAGTTATCTAGGGTTTAGTCAATCAATGGTCAGACTAGTCAAATACTAGTCAATATGGTCAAGCTAGGTCAATCTAGACTATCTAAGGTACTACACCACAAGGTTAGGGTATAACCAATACCTATACAAGTATACCACATATAAATACATATATATATAATACCAACCTTAATCCTATATTCAAGCTAATCCCATATTCCAATCTCAAGTCATGACTCAACTCTAAGTATCTAACTTAACCCCATACATATCTTAATCTACATAGGTCTTCCACAAAACCCAAGTCACAATAATATACTTATATATAGGTCAAACCTAAACCAACTAGTTAATAGCCTAGGGTTTAGTTAAATCTTAGTCAACAAGTCTTTCTATGTTCATCCAAGCTATTTCTAGGTCAATTTGGTCATGGTTGACCTATAGTTGACTTTGGTCAACCTTGGTCAACACTAAAAGTCAAACTGGTCAAACTAGTCCAAGTTAGGTCAAACAATGTTAAACTAGTTAAGGTTAGTCAAACTAGTCATTCTAGGTTAGTTTAAGTCAAAACTAGGTTAAGGTAGTTCAAATTTGACCTAAGGTTGACCTTGGTCAACACTTAGTCAAAGGGGTCTCTTAGGTCAATGTTTTGGGCCTTTAGGGCTAGCCCTAAACCATGGGCTAGATACTCTTGGCCATAGGCCATCTTATAGGTTTCCTCTATACCTATACCTTAACAGTTATACACATCAATCTACTATATATATATATATACCTATATGGGAATACCATATATACAATACCCAAAAACCCCCACTCATATATTTATATATACATATAACATAAAGAGACCTAACACTAATGTATATATATATCATTTATATATATACATATATACATATATCTATATATATATCAACCTATATATATATTACATATATATATAGATAAGAGAGAGAGACTTGGAGTGAGAGAGAGGGAAAGATGGAACAGTAGGTGGGGGGTGTGTGTCTCAGGTTTCCTGAGACAGGAAACCCCCACAGAATACACACACACACCACATATACATACATATATATATACACACACAACTATACCTACACACAACCATTTTCTCTCAAACCTCACCTACACACACACATACATATACACTATATGTATATACACTAAAATACATATATACAATGTATAAAACATAGTAAAAATCGAATCGAAATTCATTTTTTGAAAACTGGAATTTATCCTAAAATCTGGAATTAGGGACTGTGAACAGGTAAATAGGGTAAACTCATTTACACCCTCCAAATCGAGCTAAGGCTCGAATCCCTAGGTTGGTAACACTAGCCTCACACATATACTAGTGTCCTAGGTGCCTGAGACACGACCACGACACCTTTTGGTGTGTCGGACACGCAAAAATCAAAATCAGGTAAAATCTAGGGCACGCGAAGGGCTGATGTTTGTGTGTCTCGTACTCACGACACAAGACACGTCGTGTCTCGTGCTCATAGGGGAAGGTTCGCCTAAGGGTCCCCTAGGTGTCCACGGTCCTGATTTGTGTCCACGTGTGTCCGTGTCCGAGATACGAGCACGTATCAGTAGCTCTGATACGTGTGTGCGCAGTATAGTGTAGGGTCATTGCGAGTGTGATTTCTCACTCGATACGACACCAACGTGTCTGAAACTTTGGGAGGGGTGTGTCAGACACTGCCCCAACCCTCAGGCCAAGTTTCGTGTGTCCATGTCGCGTGTCGTGTCCGCACGAGAAGTCTGGTAGCAGGGGAGGCTGCACAGTCTCGTGCGCGCGTGTCGAGGGGTCGTGTGCTCCACACGGGGCACGTGGGGCCACGTACTCGTGTCAGGGGGTCGGCCTAGGGTCTAGGTTTGTGTCCTCGTGTCTGTATTGTGTCCACAATTGGTGTGGACACAATACACAGCATCAAACAGTTAGGTTTTACAGTGTGTCAGTGTGTGCTGAAATCAGTGATTTCGTGTCCAATTTGGACACGAAACGTGTCCTGTTTTGTGCTCAGTCAAGTGGAAAAGTGACCTAGGGATCTAGGGCTACCCAAATATCAATTTTGTTTTGAAAAACATTAACAAAATGTTCTATGTGGCATTTCACCAAACACCTAGTTTCAAACATAGATACGTGTCCGATACGGACACCAAACCACATAAAAATCCTACCAAACTTGACCTACATGACCATGGTATCCTAATGCATGCAACCATGAAGAGAAATCACTATTTTGATAGGGTTTAGAACACTTTACCTATATGTGCAAAATCATGAAAATCAACCTTCTAGGGGGGGTTTCCTCTTCACTTTGGGGTGTCCAAATCCTTGTGCAACCTTGCTACTAAGCCTCCTTTAGCATCCTCAAGTGTAGGGGGTTCCAACACAACAAACGGGGCTCAATTTGGTGAAGGAATGAAGAAGTTATGGCTTTGTGAAGTTGAGGGAAAAATGGGTTTTCAATACATTGAAAATGAGGCTCTTTGTGAAGATGGGGGTGTTCATATAGGGGGGGGGGGGCATGCTTGGCCGGCCATGGGGGTTGGTTTAGGGTTAGGATTAATGGTTGTGGGCTCTCCAACAAGTTTCAAAGCTATCCTATGGCTAGGATTCATTCTACATAACTTTATGTAAAATATCTAAATAAAATATCTAATGTAAATATCTAACATGAAATATCTAGATATTTAGCTCTAACATTACTTTAGTTAAACCCATCTAACTTAGTCTCTAGGTCATGACTAACATCTAGATTAGGGCTAAACTAGGTTAGTAACTAACATGACACTAATCAATTAATTAAATAATAATAAATCACATAAATCCAAATAATTCCAAATAAATCCTAGAAAATTACCAAAATACCCTTTAGGCTAAAAATCACTAATTTGGTGTTCTAAGCCTATGGCTAAGCTCTCATGGGCATGGCAACTTCTAGGTTAGAGAAAACTAGGGTTTACACTAAGTTATATTAACCAAAATCACAAAGTCATAAGTCATGACTTAGCATGACTTTAGAAATGGTTTAACTTAACTGAAATCACCAGAAAATCATACCATGACTAAAATACCACTAATAAATAATAAAAATAATAAATTTTCAAAAATCCCCAATTTCAGAAAATAGGGTGTTACATCTACAAAATAGGACACTCTGGTAATCCCTGTTGGTGGACGAACTACTTTTTTATCCCAAGCTTCAAGGGAGCTCACCTCTTCTGAGCCATTTGTGATCGATCTTAATCGAAACAAAACTCATTCTAATTCTTCTTCTCCCCCTTTAGTCATTGATTTGGCTAAAATTTCTAAGGTTCAACCTCCTCCTGATGTAAATACTACCACTTTTGAAATTAATGAAATGTCTCCATCTTTGCAGTATATTGATGTGTGTAATCATGTTCATAATTATTTGCATTTGTTAGAAGACTTGAAAACAATAACTATAGGAGTTGTACAGATTTTTTATACAAAAGTATCCTTAGAATCAGTACAAAGTTCATGTTTTCTAGTACCTAGCAGAAAACCAGGAGACATTCCAATATTCTTCTACAAAGGACCAAAAAACCCTATCGACCTTGAAAATGATGATAGAAATGATGATTCTGGAAGATTACAGTTACGTCGTTATAGTCAACAATCTAAAGACATTATCAAAAATATGGGCTATGACTTCAGAACTGGCCTCAATGATGGAAGAGGAAGAAGAATGCCTGTCCGGATTCCTTCTCTGAAATATGGAAGGATGAAATGCGGATTGGGTTATATTGCTCCTACTCCCTTTATCAATACCATCCATGAAGATCCCGAATCTGACGAAGATAAGAGATCTGATTCTTCTAATACTACCTCTTGGAATTCTGATACAAGTATTGGTGACTTCCACCGTAATATTTTGTCTTCCAACATGGTTTCCGTTGATGGTCCTGAAGAAGATGACGAAGACGAATTTGAAATCTCACCCGAATCAGAACAATGGGCCCAAAGGTTAGATAATCAATGGGAGTTCCGATTCGAGCAAAAAGAACCTCCGACTGAAGACAAACTCGTTCAAATAGATGTTGGTGAAGAGGGATCCCCCAAACCAATATTCATTAGTGAAAGTCTTTCAGAAAATGATAAGCAAGACATGATCAAACTTATTCGCGAATACATCGATGTCTTCGTTTGGAGTTACGAAGATATGCCAGGACTTGATCCATAAATCGCAACTCACAAACTCAATATCATGCCGAATGCTAAACCGGTCAAACAACAACAGCGATGATTTCGTCCAGACATTATAGATGCAATTGAAGCTGAAGTCAATAAACTTATGGCTTCTAGGTTTATTAGAGTGGAACAACATCCCGATTGGGTGGCTAATATAGTTCCTGTCCTTAAAAAGACTGGCAAGATCAGAGTATGCATAGACTACCGCGATCTCAATGCGGCATGTCCTAAAGATGAATTCCCTCTACCAATTACTGATGTTATGATCGGTAATACCTGTGGTTTTGAACGGATGTCGTTCATGGACGGGTATTCTGGGTACAATCAAATTAAAATATTTCCAGATGACGAGAAACACACTTCCTTCAGAATGCCGATCGGTACATACTGTTATACAGTGATGCCATTCGGTCTCAAGAATGCAGAAGCAACCTATCAACGAGCTATGAGCACTATATTCCGTGAACATTTGCGGAAAACAGTCGAATGCTACGTTGATGATATTGCAGTCAAAAGTCGACAAAAAGAGGATCAAATTCAAGATTTGAAAACTATATTTGATCTAATGTGTCGGCATCAATTAAGGATGAACCCTACTAAGTCCCTTTTAGGCGTCTCTAGTGGTAAATTTCTCGGCTTCGTCATTACCTCGAAAGGTATACATGTAGATCCCGAGAAGATCAAAGCCATCCAAGAGATGCGTCCTCCACGCACCTTAAAAGAGCTACGAGAATTTTAAGGAAGGTTCACTTATATCAGGAGATTCATCTCTAATCTTTCAGGACGCTGCAGACCATTCAATAAACTTATGAAGAAAGGTGTTTCTTTCGTCTGGAATGATGAATGTTAGAAAGCATTCGATGATATAAAACAATATCTGATGAGCCCTCCAGTATTGGTACCTCCTATCTCAGGAATACCATTCCACCTATATACCCGAGCAACGAGTCATTCATTAGGTGCGCTGCTTGCTCAAAAGAAGAAAAATGGTCATAAACAAGCCATTTACTATCTCAGTCGTACCATGACCGGAGCTGAACCTCGATATTCACCGGTCGAAAAAGAATGTCTAGCCCTTATGTTCGCTGTCCAAAAGACACGACACTATATCATTGGCCAGACCATTTATGTCATTTCTAGGATCAATCCTATACGAGTCATGATGAAGAAACTAAGTGTTTTAAATTCTCGATTGGCTAATTGGAGAATTTTACTTGCTCAGTATGATATGCACTATATTCCTCAGAAATCGGTCAAAGGACAAGCTTTAGCTGATTTTCTGGCTGCTCATTCAATTCCAGAAAATTCAAAACTCTACGATGAAATCCCAGATGAAGTCTTAAATTCAAACCAAATTGCTGAAGAAGATCCTACTTGGCGTCTATTCTTTGACGGAGCTTCAAGAATAGGTCCTAATGGTGATATTGTCGTTGGGGTTGGAATCGTTCTTGTGTCACCAGAAGGTCTTGCTATCCAAAGAGCTTATTCTCTTGATCAACCATGTTCAAACAATGTAGCTGAGTACAATGCACTGCTTATTGGTCTTCAACTCGCTAAACATATGAATATTCAACATTTGGAAGCGTATGGAGATTCTAAACTCATTGTCAATCAGATAAGGGGTACTTATGAAGTTCGCCATCAAGATCTGGTTCCTTATCATAGATCATCTATATCTATGGCTTCTTCATTTGAAGGATTCTTCATCGAGCATGTTAGGCGAGCATGTAACACAGAAGCTGATGCTCTTGCTAATCTTGCGGCGGTGTTGGCTATTCCGATTAGACGTCAACAAATGATTGTTGTTTGCAATCGAGAATTATTTCATCTTGAGAACAATCTAACTCTAGGGCTTCCAGTTGATATTGAAGAATCAACATCTCATGATGTCAATACAACAAAAGGATTTGGATTAAGTCGTAAATCATTATCATCTTCATCTGATTCTAGTATGGAATTCACCTTCAGTAATTTAGCAGAAACTCAGAATATGGATAAAGATTGGAGACTTTCTTTCTTAGATTTCGTATTGTATGATATTCTTCCAGATAATCCGAGTGAGGCAGCATCTATCAGACGACGATCACTCAGATTCTATTACAATCATACTACAAAAACCTTATATCGTCGAGCTTATGATGGTTTACTTCTTCGATGTGTTGCCGGTGACGAAGCCCAACAAATTATCCGCGAAGCACATGATAGAATTTGTGGAGCACATCATCCTAGACCAAAACTTCAAGACCGTATTCGACGTATGGGTTATTATTGGCCTACTATGGTATCAGATGCCATCGAATATGCAAGGAAGTGTAAAGCTTGTCAAATCCATGCAGATTTTATTCATCAACCCTCAGAATTTCTACATCCAACGGCAGCATCATGGCCCTTCGAAGCTTGGGGCATGGACATTATTGGCCCGATCAATCCGCCGTCATCAAAAGGTCATCGGTTTATTCTCGCAATAACCGATTATATCTCCAAATGGGCCGAAGCTATTCCTTTATCTGAAGTCAAAACTTCTAATGTCATCAACTTTATCAAGCATCATGTCATCTACAGATTTGGTGTTCCTCGACGCATTATTCATGATAATGGACCATAATTCGTCAGCCAAAAATTTACTCGATTCTGTGACGATCATCGGATCAACAATGTGGCTTCTACTGCATATAATCCGACCGCTAACGGATTAGCAGAAGCTTTCAACAAGACCATCATCAAACTCTTAAAGAAGTTTGTTTCTACTAACAAACGTAATTGGAGTGAGAAACTTGGTGAATGTTTATGGGCCTACCGCACTACAGTTCGTAATGCTACTAGATGTACACCTTTCTCTCTGGTGTATGGATGTGAAGCTGTTCTTCCATTAGAGATTCAAATTCCTTCTTTAAGGATAGCAATCGCTAATGAACTTACCACCGAGAATAATGATCGTCTTCGACTTCAGGAATTAGAAGCTCTGGATGAAAAGAGGTTATCTGCTCAACATAATATTGAATTCTATCAAGCTAGAATCTCAAGAGCTTTTAACAAGAAAGTCAGAGTTCGAGCATATCAAAAAGGAGAACTTTTTCTTACAGTCAGACGTCCGATAACTATGACTCACATGAGTAAAGGCAAGTTCGATGCAAAATGGGAAGGTCCATTCATTGTGAATAAAGTTTTTTTCTAATGGGGCATATCAGCTTACTACCATGGATGGTAAAATTACTATGATGCCCATTAATGGCAAATTCTTGAAGAAATATTATGTGTAATATTTTTATCTGTCAAGATTGTTCTCCTATCATTCCCCAGCTAGTAAAAATACCAAATTCATTGTTCTTTACAAGAATCGTTTCGATATCTTTTATCCCCAGTGGAAATAGATATTCTATTTTGTATCATTTTCTTAGCAAATTTGATATCTAGAAAATCACGTCCATATTACCTCTGAATTTTCTATCTCAGTATCATATTTATGAAAATGATATCTAGTCTTCTGATTCTCGAGTCCAAAGATCATGAAAAATTAAATTTAAAGATATTTTTATGTCTGAATTCTATTTTTTTCTAATCAGTATTAAACTAAGATCATCTCTGGTTTAATATCATCTGATAGAATTATGAAGTTCATTTCTATATTCTATTCTATTGGAATGTGTCATGTATTATTTACCTCTGAACATATTTTCCATGAATGCATCATTATCAAAACAACAAAGTCCAAAAATCAGATCAAAAGTTCTCATTTGTCTTCATTCAAAATCAAAATATTGATTACAAGTAAAAATGTAAAGATCTATTTATTAGGAGTTATTAACTCCTTAATACGATCAAGTACAGTACTCATTTTCTCATCATGAGCTTTGCGAACTCTTTCTGCTGCTTCGACTGCGATATTTTGTTCATCAAAAGTGATAATAGCAGATTGGCAACGATTAACTTCTTCAATTTGCTCCGCCTGCATCTGTTCTCGCTCTTGTTGAAGGGCTTGATGGCGTTCAGCTTCAGATATACGAGCAGTGACGACCTCAGCCTGCTCCTTTTCTATGAAGGCAATTCGCTCCTGAAGATGAGCCAGCTCCTCTTTCAACTTCTTGAGCTCTTCAGCTTTTGATATTTCATCCTTCTCCAGAAGTTCTACTCTTTGACGAGTTGCTACTATTTCTTCATTCTTTTCTATTAATTTCTCAGATGAAGAAGCAAGAAATTCTTCTAAAGCAGCTTGCTGAGTTTGGGCTTCATGTTCCAAACGAGCAATCTCAGCCACAGTTAAGGATTTAATATCCTCCTTCTTCATCTCCCAATATCTTTGGATCGTTGTCTCCAATTTATCTAGGAGATGTTCGAAGAAGATACATTGAGATTCGCAGCCAGCATGTCGCAATGCTAGAAACGGAAAATTGACCACCGTTCGGAGCTCAGAGAAGGGCATAGTTTCGTCTTTCAAGAAACGCCTGGAGTACGTATCCAGATATGAATAGATGATATCTGAATACATCCCCGAAGTCCTTGCCAATCCTGTCTCAAACCCAAGAGTTGCTGTCATTATTGAAGAAGAAGCTTGTACGTTCTCTGTCCTGGGAATTGAAGTATGTGCGGCTGGAGAAGTTGGCAAATACGAGCTCCCATCATCAACTTCAGTCTGAATAAGTGGAGCATGAGTCGAGCTCATTGCTGCAGCAGTTCCTACTAGTCAAAGGGAAAATAATCAGCATATAAAGAAAAAGAAACAGTAGAAATAGAATTTGAAATAAAATTCTACCAGGCTGAGGTTCATATTCTATATGTTGAGGAAGTCTCGCATCCTCTCGCAGTAGATCCATAATGGTGTCTGACACCTGCTTTATGTGACTACTGCCAGCTCCAGAATTACTGAGTGCTGGAGCATTATCAGAAGATTGAGCAGGTTCAGGACTGAGCTCCATTCTATTTCCTCTGATTTTATCTTCGTCATAATGAGTAGAAGTCTCAGGATGCCAATCCTCTTCCTCTTCAGCTTCTTCCTCGTTCTCAGAGTGTTCTTCTTCAGACTCTCTTGGATCCCCAGCTTCAGGATGGGTCTCTGATCCAGAATCCATGATATTCATATCAACATCCATTTCTTGAGATGGATGAATCTCAGGAACAGTAACAATAGCAAGTTCATGTTCTTGAGTTTCAATCTCCATGGACTCGGTATTGACTGCAAGTTCAGTCTCTTCTGGAATGTTAGTTTGAAGAATGATGTCTTTACAAACATTCTTCAATAACTCATCAGCAGCTGATAGCTCAGACGTTGGCACGTCTTCATCGCCTCTGGCCGAAGAATCAACCTGAGTTTCTTCAAAAGATGGAACTTCTGGTCGTTCCCTAACTTCTGCCCCGGGACCTGGTTCTTCTTCTGAATATTCAATATGATCATCTAATGCTTGGATGACACCCTCTGTTCCATGCTCAAAAGGGATCATCCTCATCTCTGAAGGTTCAGCAGCTACTCCACTTGTCGTCGGGACAGTCGACTCTACCTCAGTCGGTTCAGCTGAAGTTGTTGGCAGATGAACATGATCAGATTCTGTTCTCTCTGTGGAAACCGCTTCATCGATCTCTGGCATGATCCCCCCACTCATAATAGTTTCCAGGAGTTCATTGCCCTTTATCTTTCCGACAGTCTTTTTGACGTATCTACCCCTCGATCTCCTTTTTATCAAAGGAGCATCGTCTTCATCTGTATCTTCATCCTTGTCGGCAGCATCGTCTTCATCAACTGGGATGCCACCTAGAGATGAGGTAGCAGTTATTGAAACTCCTTTTTTCTTGGAAGTCTGAGACTTAGTACTCTTTCTAGAGACTGTCTCAGATTCACCACTTCGTTTCCTCTTAGAGATGGACACGAATATTGGAGGAAGAACTTCATCAGGAAAGTTTTGCTCCAGAGATAATTCATATAAAGGTTCAACTTTCGCAGTCTCATCTTCAGGTTCTGGAGTAAATCGTTGAATAACAGTCTTCTTCTTCGACCTCTTTGATGGAGCTAGGTCATCTTCTGCAACAAAAGTCTTCAAATGAAAACTCGGTATGAAAGTGCTCGATGAAACATAGAAGCGGGCGTATGTATAGAGCATTTTCGTCCCCTCCTTGGAAAGAGGATTTGGCATAGAGAATTCAGCTTTTGTATTTCTAGCCGCAAAGTATCTCCATGCCCGAGCTCCATCAATTAGTCCTCCACGAGCAGAAAGACAGGTGGTGGCATTCCCAACATGAAGTTGGTCATATCCGAATTGTCGAGCAAATCGGCTCGATAGATATGGTTCTAAGTACGTCATTTCTTCATGACGATATACCAGTTGAGATGGCCGAATCTGCTACAGCCATTGAAAAGCTACGTCATCTAGCCTATGCCCTTCTTCTCCGTCTATCATGTTTAGAGGCATGCTCTCATAACCCAGTGGCGGAGGAGCACATTGAATCGACCAATGTGATGATCGGTTCAAAACATTTTTGCATTCTGGAAGAGTGTGAACCTTCCAGAAAGTTTCTCCGACGTACTTCTCGAAAAAGAGGCTGCCGCTCCCTCCTGCTCCCGGAGGTATCAGACCGTCGTGATGGAGAAGAAGCCACCCATACAAATAAGTAGGGCATCTCTATTCTTGGAAATTTATCGGTCATCTTCCTTTGATCAGACAGCATATTGGTTACAAAATTTCGAAGACCTGCGTTCAGCCTGTAAGTCATCGCTGATAATAAGTCTGTCTTATAGCCGTACATAAGGTGCACTGCTGCAAAAACAACGCCTCTATGTATTCTATCCAGAGAGCTGGAGCCAGGAACAACAAATCTTCTTAGCCAAAGTGAAAGGAATCCGGCTAAATGACCGTTCCTTGACAAAGTTTTTCTACTCTGTCTCACATATGGTCCGAAGGTTATTCCGGCCTTAAACTCATACCAGTCTTCATTGATTGTAAAATCCTTACAGTCATACTTCTCTAGTAGATTGGTGATTTCACTCTCAGAGAGGGGCTTGAAGGAGTTAATTTGATACCTTCTCTTCTCATTTATCTTCTTCTCATCTTTCTCACGATTCATGAAAAGATAAGACATCCACTTCTGGATGTGGCAGCCGGCTTTATCTTTAGAACTTTTATAATATAGAGTGCATATGCCGAAATGGCACATCATCTCCTCAAACAGATGCACCATCTCCGGGTTCTTCTCCGACAGAAAATTTAGCTCCTCGGTTGTAGGCACATATTCTTCATATGGCAGTGTGCCTGAAGGCAGATGAGAGATGTATTCTATCTCATGAAGGGCAAAACCCATCTCCCCTTTGGAAGTCATAAATATTCCCGTCCGGTGGTTATATCTTTCAACCAAGGCCAGGAATAGAAATGGGTTGGGTTTGAAGCCATAGGAGGAATTGACGATTGCGTCATAGAGATTTATCTGTTTCAGCTCCTTCTCAAACTTCTCCAGAATCCAATAGACCAGAGTCCTCCATCTCATATTCTCCTAATTCATTAAGCCTATCATCCTCGGCGTCGAATCAGTAGGATAGAATGCCCTCTCATTTGCCATGAATTCATTTAAGAAAACAGGCATTCTGAATGGCTTCAATATAGATGAGTCTTCCGGTGGCACACATCCCGGCTTCAAGCCTCGAAACAAGGATACGTGATTCTCCGGAGCACTGTAGAATCCATCTTTCTTGTAAATGATTCTGCTCGCCTTAGCTTGCTGATTTTCTGTTAAGTGCCAGGTCATCTTTCTGGGGTAACTGGTGTGCATAAATCGCATGATAGACAAACCCCTAGATACCTTCGGCCAGTACATGGGCTTCTTTACATCACCTTCAAAATAGAAGCAGACCTTCTCCTTGATGCCTTTTGGTTGTGACTTATGTGCTATGGAATCCCCAAACAGAAAAACTGGTTTCTTATGGGACATCTTGTCAATACTCTGTAATGGTTCACCATTTATCAAACAGAGCAGAGTGGTATGATCTTGATTCTTTAACAGAGATAGTCTGGTTTTCGGAGTATCAAACTGAGGAAACTGTGCATGAGATAAATCATGTTTGAAAGAGAAGCTCAAATGTCCTTCATAATCAGCTTCTTCACTTCGGATATTCACTACAGAAAAGAAAAAAAGAAAAGATCAGACATGTTTTGTCACGCAGACTTCAGAAAAATCTATGTCTATAAACCTTATGCGTGTTTAACAGTGTTCAAAGAAAATTTCATAAGTCACGCAGACTTCAGACAAAGATCAAAAAGACACGCTGAATGATTTATTTACGCATGTGATTAATTCACGCAAAGTCTAGACAGATTAGAATAAAAAGTCACGCATCATTGCCAGAATCACATTGAAGTGAAAATGACAAAATATACGCTGACAGATCAAGACTAATCTATCCAGAGGATGACTCTCAGAAGTCTGCGTGACTATTTCAATATCGACATCTCTGCCAACATATGAAAAATCACGCAGAGTCATGAGAGCCATGCTTTGCGTAAAACACAGAGCTTCGTAAAAACGAAGATGTGAAGTATGGCCAACCCTAAAGAGGGGGCATACTTTATTAATATCCTTTGCCCTAAGAAGGGGAATATATTTTGAAAGTTTATTATTGGTTGTTTTAAGAATCCTAAGATTTCTATATGGGAGTTCATCTTCATCAGTTCGTCTTCATCAGTTCACATCCCCATCTGTCACTTACGTTGCATAGGGGGATGGATAACTTCGCGGCGAGGAAGTTTGTCAGTGGTGGCACGCGAAGACGTCGCAGGGGTCTTGGCCTTGCCTTTAGCCTGAGCGTCGATTTTAGGAGCCATTGCTGAGAAGGAGAAGGAGAAGTCGGAGAAGATGAAGTTTCTCTTCTGTGTGGGATTTTCTCTCTCTAAAGCAAGTAAAAAAAGAAGGAAGTAATTTATGGCCTTTTTATAGGCTCACGAAGAATTTCAAACGACAAAGTCATCATTTGCTTCGATATAGGAGTTTTGTACGGGATCTTAAACCGCACAGAATCCCAACAGCCCGATCATTTCGGAAGAAATCTCTCCTTGAATCATTTCAGCGTGACTAAATTCATTTTATCATTTCGATTTCAAAGTATTTCGAAATAATTTATCATTTTTCGAAAACTTTGAAGGGGGTTTTGTAGGCCTCTAAAATAAAGTCACGCTGAGTTAATACAGCTTATCAGAACAAAGTCTAAAATACACGTTGAGTTCTATCAGACCATTTCTTCAAATATACGCAGAGTTTAAACGGTACACAGAGACAGCTCATCATTTGTCAGAGTGTCATTATGACTGACAGCATGACAGTCAAAGAATGTTTCCTCGAATGCCACGTATGCACGGAACTCAAGAGATCACAGCCGACTATTGCGTGACTTTCGAAATCTTACTCAACAAGATTCAGTCTTCGTCAAGTTGGCGTACCAAAAAGACCTTATTGTCATTTAATGTGACTAACAAGGCAATCAATGTCAGAGATTTTGTGTCAGTCGAGGCATGTCGAATCAAGACAGCTGGCCGTTCTGACTCAAGTCTGCGTGTATTTTGAACTTCTATGTTCCTTCCTCAAGCTTGCGTGTATTTTAAAGCTTTCTGGCCCAAGTCTACGTGGATTCTGAAGCTTTCTTCCCTAAGTCTGCGTGGATTCTGAAGCTTTCTGTTCCAAGTCTGCGTGGATTCTGAAGCTTTCTGCCCTAAGTCTGCGTGGATTTCATCCTCAACAAGTTGGCGTGGATTTCATCTCAAATTATCATATTGGAGTACGAGGCAGCCATACCACGGATCTCTCATATGCGTGCCTCAGTAACTTTTACACGACTCATGCATGATTGCCATGTGTCCAACAGTTATGGGCCACGTCCAGTAACTGCCCATCAACCTTGCGTACGTTTGAGTCCTGCGTGATTATCAACTATGCATAGGTTATGAAAATAGTTTTTTTAGTTATTTTTGACTCTATAAATAGAGTTCTCTTCTTATTCATTGTACATATATACAGAATATCTAAATTGCTGTAGAATTCTTGAGAGCTTTTCTTCTTCGTATCGTCTAAGGGATAAAGCGATCGTCTTCTAGATCGGATTCCTAAAGTTGTATTTTCCCAGAAACACAATAATTAAAGTAAATTTATTTATGGAAAACATGGTTGAGTTATATTCTGTTATGTCACCCCCATTCGGGGAGTATAACTGTATATTACCCTTATCTGTTAGATGTTATGACCTAGGACAGCATTCTACCGCCGACACTGCGGCGTAGGCTGGGCGTTGTTTCGTCCTCGTACCCTCACAGTGGGTGCGGGTCGTGACACGCACTGGGCTCTGGTATGCCCTGGCTTTCCACAATAATCACATCCTGGCTGACCTGACTGCCTGGACTGCTGTACTGATGCCACTGTCGGGGCTGACGATAGTGTCTGACGAGGAGGTCGATGATCTGGAGATCAGACTGCTGGAGCTGGGGCTGAGGACTTAATAGTAATGCCCCTTATAGTCGAGTGTGACCTCTTCTGACCTCCGGTCCTATCTGCTATCCTCTGACTGGTCATCTCTAAGGATCTAGGCGCTCTCAGTACTGTATCGAAGGTGTCATAAAAATGGCCTACCATGAGCTGTTGAAGCTCCAAGTGCAAGCCCTGCTCAAACCTCCGAGCTATATCACCATCAGAAGCCACCATGTGCGATGCAAATCGACTAAGCCTACAGAACTCTGTCGCATACTGATCCAAAGTCCTCATCTTTTGGCGAAGGTTGATGAATTGTTGCTGGAGCTGGAACTTGGCTGAGGTGTGGAAGAACTTCTCCTGGAAGCGCTTCTGAAAAATCTCCCAACTAATAGGCCTAGGAAGACCCATCTCCTGTGCTACCCACCAGTCACGGGCAATATTTGATAACTGCAGCTTCACCACTACTACCCTATCCTCTGCTGGAGTCCTAGCTGCCTCCAAAATGGCTTCGGTGTCCTGAAGCCAAGAATCAGCTGATACTGCATCTTCGGTGCAGAAGAACTGAGCTGGATGCAGGCGACTAAAATCGGATGCTAAGTTGTGACCACGACGACCACTCACCTCCAAAGCTACGGTAATGCCCTGGTAGAGGGTGTTGTTGGTATGGTCCTGGCTGTCATGCCCCGACTTACCATTCTAACCGATCATCGAAGAACACTTGCATCAACATGCCGTCATATAAATTCTCAATCGAGTCTCGGTGCTATCCCGTCCGTTGCGGACAAACCATCCGTAATTCTCACAATACGTTGATGCAATTCATCGCACAAGTGGTATTGCATATACCATTCGGAATCGAGCCATTTATTACATCGGTGGTATGCCATATACCACCCAGAAATCAAGTTACTTCTGTTGCAACGTACTCTTTACGAACCAACGATCTCTTCCGACTCACGATTTCTACAGTGATCGTGCTTGATCACAACCATAACTTTGATTACATCAAACCCGAAACAACTCGGCCAATGTTTTCATTTGCCAATACAAGCTCGGTGCGCAACCGAACCGATTTCGTTTCTCGATTTATAACTTTTTGTTTTCTTTCGTTGCATCTTGTGCAATAATTTATTTTCGCATCCGTTGCACTTCGTGCAGCAATTTCACTTCGATATGTGTTGTACTACATGCAACAATTTACTTTCAATACGCATTGCACATCGTACAACGATTTATTTTCGATAATTACCGCACCTCGTGCAACATTTTATTTTCGACATTCAAAGTTAATGCTCAAATCCGTTTAACACATTCGATATTGACTTATCGCTTTTCTTCGCAATGCACATTCAAAAATCGACATGTGAATCCATTCGACACATTCAATATCAACTTTAATTTTCTTTTCAACGCATCATTTACAATCAACGTGCGGCAATTGCTGCAGCAACATTCCACGACTATCATTGTGTCGATGCAACCAACACTTCTCATATCAATCGTTGCAAACAACGAACATCTCAAATTACAATTCACGACGTGTTGCATCTGCAGCAACAAATCCTTGAATTCACATCTCGCAACTTGTTGCACTTACAGCAACAAACCATTCACGACTTTTCCAGCAAACACCACGTAATTTCCAAAACAACACGCGGCAAAATTACATGATATGTATTAGACTTATTGTATGGAACATCCAGTACGGCATCGAGTAGAGTCAAGAGTGATTTCGATTGGTGGTGGACAACTCTTTGGAATTGAAATGAAGTAAGCGTCCAGAGGAAATTGAGCCTAGAGCTCTGATACCAATTTGTCACGCCCCGACTCGGAATCACCCGAATTATCGTCCTCGCAGGGGGCGTGATGCCGTACGAGCTTGTAGTTGCACTCGTGCAAGGCAAGATGACAAGTTCTCAAATGGTTATCTTTTGAGTTGATATTCACATCTAAAGGAAAACAGAGTATACGATACAAATCTCTTTATTGATATTCAAAATCAGATTACAAAGGCTTTCGATAGCCCAACAGAATTTGCCAGATTGGCTACAACACTCAGGTTCTCTCTTGCCCACAAAGGATTTTACCGTTCCATACATCATGCCTTCTATATCTCGGCCGCATCAATCCTGTTGCATATCCGAACGTCAACGCGATCGTACGCTTCAATACGCTTCGGCATTCCAAGCCTCAATGCGTTCAAGCGAAGCTCCGCTGCAAGTAGACCAATCCCTGAACCTGCTAGCAAACTAGTGGGGGATTAGTACTTTCGTCCTCGTTGTACTGATCAAAAACCCACTTAACAAACCAACATTTAGTATTGTATTGATTCATGCAAACATACAATTTAGTTCTCTTTCTATGTTCTCCTTAGGATGAGTTCATGGCATATTCGAACACTATAAAGCATGGCAAGCAAGTTATTCAATTCGCATAAGTAAACAGGCAAGCAATCTCGTATTTGATATGTGGCGTAACTTAGCAATATCGACACACTCGCCCTTGCACCGACGCAAGGTGAATACGCCTATCTGTTTCCCTGTCAAGTTATAAGTGCTCTCTATTCAAGATCCATCCATGCAGGATATACGTATACCTTGCACTTCCAAACCCATCGCCCTTAACTATATGAATGTCACTAGCTTTCCGGGCTAGAATGGACTTATATTTATTGAATCGAAACATAAGACGATGTTAACTCTGTGCGGTTGCTAACCAACATCAGAGGCCACCGAAATAATCGCAACAAGTGGCTTATCACATTCACCAGAAGGTCGCTACCCTTCTAAATGAAGTGCACCAACAATACCGTAAACGAATCCCTCCTAGGCCGAACGGTCCCAGTGCCTTGGCGTACCGCGTTCGAGGGAATACCCACGCACGGACTTTTATATCTTTAAGTCCATTTGACCATGCAATGCATCTTATCTTTCATACAACCAAACAAGTTTGCTTATCTCTATTTCAATTGGCACAACGCCCAAATGTTCTCGTCGAACGCCCGAAGGCCACGAACATTTCAAAGGCACCATGTCGCATTCGTATTTCTCCTGTTACTTTTTATGTTCTTATGTTTCATACTTCGTTTCAATATTTAATGGTATTATGCCTCAACTCAATGTTCGTCAACCGAACGACCCGAAGATCTCGAACACCTTTCGAGACATTATGTCATATCCGACAGTTCCGCCACATTCATGCCACAACTGTATTCTTTCGCAACAAACCCATCTTTTATTATCTCGTGCACGTAGGCACGTTTTGACACATTTATCATTTATCCTTCGTGTCGTGCACTTGCTGCACGCGTCGAAGCCGTATTTCCATGTTCTATGCCTTAGTGTTCAATGTCCGTGGCTTGCGCGCTAGGGCGCTCGCCTATTGTCTTTCGATGTTCTAGCCGTTCTAACTCTTGCACGAAGGTATGGTATGGTTCGTGCACTAAGGCACTCGCCGAGACATTTATCCTATGTTCTTGCGGCTTGCGCACCGAGGCGCTCGCCCTTGCGATTTTCAATGTTTCGAAGCGACTCGTATACTTGCCGTACGATTCATATCAATTATTCTATCTTAGTGTTCGACATGCACTATGTTTATCTCTCTATCGAGCCATGCCCGTGGCGTTGATAGGTTAACTCAGCATACAATGATATGTATTTTACTTAAGCATGACGGAGTAGGAAAGAGAGTCAATGTCCTCCTATCTTGAATCGATATGTCTTGTCGTTTCGTCGAGCCGTTGCGGCTCGATTTCATAACTTCGTTGTATGGGCAACTCTCCTGACTTAGCCATTCGAGCACTGTCACGACCCGCACCCTGATTAGGGGCACGAGAACGTGGGTACGTCCAGCCTACGCCGTAGTGTCGGCGGTAGAACGCTGTATAGGTCATCTATAACATCTAACATCTAATAACAAGATATATAAACCTGTCATCTCCGCACGGAGGTATAACATAATATCTCAACTCTATATCTCAAACACAAGTCTAGGAAAGATAAAGATAGAACATGATATGGAATCAGATGAAAGGAAGAACTGAATATATATAGAGTTATCACACCCCACAAGTAGATGTCCAACACAATAAGTACAAGATCTGAAATATAACTAAGTCACAACTAACAATCGAAACAGTCCGATACAAAATGAAAACTGTAAACACTAGACTAGACTAGGCACCCTCTACTGAGCTAGATGCTCCTCAGGATCCTGAAGGTCACCCTCATGTGTCCCATAGAAGGTAGGACAGTCACCATCATCATCGGTAATATTTTCAACAGGCCCAGTCAGGACAGGAACGAGCACAATACATCTCACGCAGTTCATATCAGGTTGGGAAATGTAAAGCATGCATAGAGTAAGATACATGAACTGTAAAGAATATATGTAAAACGAGAGAGATTTGATAACTGGAAATATCTATATATATGGTAAGTAAGAACTGTAGGTAACCTGTGATTTAGAGCATGATATGGTTATATAAACGGGCTTAGGACATATACAAGATTTCACAAGATTTCACATGAATTTGTACAAGATAGAATTTGATCACATAACCATTTCCTACTCACCCTCCCCAATCAATACACAAGGATCCAGTCAAGTTACGTTACTTTGCACAAGAGGTTTTTATCATGTTTGCTCGCGTGATCATGAGAGTACAAGATTGCACAAGAGTATACATGAAAGCGGTGTACATGAAATACAAGATGTTCGTGAAAAGCACATGACAACTGTATCTGATGCACCCCGAGGGAGATAACATCGCATAACAAGATCCATATAGTACCAATCCGTGATAATGACGTGACAGCATCATGTAAGGTAATCTAAAGCAAGAATATAAGTCCTAACAAGCATGAAAAGATCAGAGAATGTACTCGCCTGTCACCCTGTATGACTGATATGAATAGATGTCCGAACTGGTGTCACAGAGTCCTATTTAGAGTAAAACAGGTCACAACATATCCACAATGGTAAAAATAGAGTATACAATGCATACTACATGATTCTAGGTCAATCTGGTCAAAAGTCAACTCTTGGTCAACTCTAAAGTCAAACTAGTCAAAGTTAGGTCAACACTAGTCAACTAGTTAGGGTTTTAGTCAAACTAGTCAAACTAGTTGTTTTAGGTCATTCCTAGTCATTTCTAGGTGAACTAGGTCACTTTTGACCTAAGGTTGACTTTGGTCAATCCTTAGTCAACAAGGGTCAACAAGTGGGTTTAGGGTCATTAGGGTTAGCCCCTAGCCATAGGCTAATGATCCTAGGCCATAGGCCATAGTCATAGGTTTTCATATAAACCTATACCTAGTAAGTTATATATATATACATATCTATATATATATATAGATATATACAAGTCTATCTACTACCCATTTATATATCAATATATGAATACTATATATAATACCATCACCCACATATATATATATATATATATATATAATGATACTACATGAGAACTAATACAAATATATATATATATATATATATCATATATATATACATATATATATATATATAAAACTTATATATATTATATATATAGAGAGAGGGAAGAAAGAGGGAGAATTAGAGTGAGAGAGAGTGAATGAGAGAGAGGGATAGAGAGAGAGAGAGTGACACACTGCTGTACACAGCAGCGGGGGGGTTCAGTTTCCTGGAACAGGAAACCAGTCCCTAAACTATACCAATACACACACACACCCTACATATATACATGTATATACACATGTATATACATGTATACTCACCTAAATTTCTCCTACACACACACATACATATATACATGTATATACAATATATATACACATAATTATACATATATATATACATCAAAAATCAATTTGAAATCGGATTTTGAGAACTGGAAATACAAAAATACTGTTCATACTGAACATAGAGGGGGTAAACCAAATTCGACCCCTAAACCCTAGCTAATAGTTCAATCCAATGGTTGGTAATTGTGTCCCCATACGTGTAGGTGTCGTGTGTGTCCACGGGAGTCCACCACGATACGACACGGCGTGTCCAAGTGTTTAAAAACACAAACGGGTAAGTCACAGTGTCACAGCGTCGTGCACGCGTGCACTTAGCTCTAGGACACGACACACGTGTCTAGGAGTCTCGTGCACGTGTGGGTAGGTTCGCCTAGGGTTGGTCTAGGGTTTAGGTAGCCTGTCTCGTGTCCACGTGTCCTCAGGACACGGCACGAGACGCGTATCAGTGGGGAAAATCCGCGCGTGTACAGTGCGTGTAAAATCAGTGCGCGCGCGTTTTCTTCGTGCACACACATCGAGGTCGTATAAAATTTTATGGGTGTGATGTCAGTTACTAGGGCCACGTGTCCATGAAGTTTCGTGTCAAACCATTGCGTGTCGTGTCCGCAATCGGTATCGGGTAGCAGGACAGCGTGCACAGTCTCGTGCACGCGTGTCGAAGGGTCGTGTGCTCTACACGGGGCACGTAGAGCCTTGTGCTCGTGTCAGTGGGCTGGTGGGGAAGTTAGGTTCGTGTCTAGGTTACTGTATCGTGTCCACGACTCATGTGGACACGATAGGAAGTGTCGAACAGTGGGGTTTAAACAGTGTGCAGTGTAGTGTTTAACAGTGTGTTCGTGTCCAATTTGGACACGAACACGATACGATTTCGTGCTCAGTAAGTTAGGGTTGTGTCCTACGTGTCTAGGGCTACCCAAAAATATAATTTGTTTTACAAAAACACAACATTAAACCCTAAGTGACATTTTACCAAACACAGAATTTAGAACACAGATACGTGTCCGATACGGACACCAAACCAATCCTATTTCCTACCAAACTTAGCCTACAGTTCCCTAGTATCTATATGCATGCAAATATGAAGAGAAATCACTATATTAACTAGGTTTGATAGTATTTACCTATTAGTGCAAAACCAATGGAAAAACCTAATGTAGGGGGGGTGTGTCCACTAGCCTTGATGATGCCCCAAAGCTTGTGACCTTGTTGGCTAGCCTTCCACAGTCTCTTCTAGGTACTAGGATTCCAATGCAAAAGATTTGAGTGGATTTGGAGTTAAAATGAACAAGTTATGGGTGTTTGAAGTGGAGGGGTTCTCAAGGTTTCATGAAGTTGTAAAAATGGCTTAAATGAATGATGGGGTGTGCATATAGGATGGGGGTGTTGTTGGCTGCCATGGGGGGGGTAGGGGTAGGCTATAGGGCCCCTTTCCACCTTGCAAAGCTTAGCCCCTAAGGCTTTGACTAAGGGGGTTAGATATTTAGGTTCTAAATATCTAAAAAGTGAAATATCTAGATATTTATCTAACTAGATATTTATACATAAGGCTAATATCTAATCATTAGTCTTCTAGGTTAGTGGCTAACCTCTAGATTAGGGTAAATAGGTTAGGGATCATCAAGTCACAAATCAAAAGTCCATGAATAGTAAAATCTCACTAATCCTTCTTAATTCCTAGAAAATTACCAAAATACCCCCTTAGGCTAAAACCACTAAAATGATATTCTAAGCCTATGGTCAAGTTCTCATGGTCATGGCAACTTCTAGGTTAGAGAAAACTAGGATTTACACTAAGTTATACTAACCAAAATCACAAAGTCATAAGTCATGACTTAGCATGACTTTAGAAATGGTTTAACTACACTAATAATCACCAAAAATCATATCATGACTAAAATACTATTAATTAATAATAAAAAATAATAAATTTTCAAAAATCCCCAATTTTAGAAAACTGGGTGCTACAAGTCTACCCTCCTTAGAAAATTTCGTCCTCGAAATTAGAATGGTCATACTCCTTCTAGGTCAAACACTCAACAATCAAAGTCAGAGTTACTACTTAGCAGCATACAAGGTCAACAAGTAAAATGTGGGTAGTAGACCTATACTGGGTCATGTCCAATAAATTGGACTGGCAGGTTTAGGTCAAGGGTGTCCTCAATTTAAATTGGAATCAAAAGTAACTCTATGGGGTAATTTAGGATGAAGTCTTGTGTCAGGAAAGTCGTACTAAGCAATTGAAGTATAAAATGGTGTGCCTTAGTGGGATACTAAGGTCATGGGTGTAGGTTGTCAAGTCTAGGTCATGCCTGTGAAATTGGTTTTGAGAAAACAACTAGTCTTGTGCTCCTAATTTAAAAGTCATGGTAATGTGCCTACGATGATCATAATTAGAGTGGGAATGGTCAATGGCCTAAATTTAAACCAGAAGTTGTGATGCAATAGTAGTACAAGGATAGGTTAAATGGGATAGTCTGTGACTATGGGTATTAGACTAGGTAGGTAAGAAAACAATGAATCAATAGGGTTAAGAGGTTTACCATTCTATGGTTAGAGCTACTCTTCTAAGTCAAAGGTATAGCACATACATCAATTCATTCCTAAAGGATTATATTAACAATTAGAGCTACTCCTACTCCTACTCCCACTCCCACTCCTAAGTAAGAGATAAAATCAAAAGAACTATCAGGTCAAATTCATCAAAAATAAGAAATAGGTAGGAGCATATGGAATTGGATTTCAAGACAGATATAATGAAACAAGATGGAAATGGATTTGAAAGAACAGAACCTGCAAGTGGCTCCATCCATGTAGAATAATATATGAAAGCGAACCAAAGTGCAATAGGTTGATCAGACCATCATGCACCGGCCCTGATTAGACAATATGTTAGTGGGTACTAGTCCCCAATAAAATATGTCGTGATCAAGCTCGATAAAATATAAGCTTGCAAAACTAAGGCTAAATTAGCAGTAAAGAAGGTCAAAATATAAGGGAGGTAATGATGAATAAGGTTAAATAGTCCAAGATCCCTTAAACATCAAAGAGTGAGGGTGAATTAAAACAAGAGGAAAAGGGTTTTCAATATCGAAGTTCAAAATAAGATTCTCAAGGGTCGTCCCAGAATCTCTCATGAAATCCTAACAGTGATTGAGTATACTCTCATCCTAATACCTTAATTCCTATATTCTATCGCAGGCTCGTAGCAGTACAACTAAGTCATCGTGCTACTACGAAATCGCACAAATGCGACTCTCGACCTGCATGGGCCACCACAAAAACGTGTCACGACCCGCACCCTGATTAGGGGCACGAGAACGTGGGTACGTCCAGCCTACGCCGCAGTGTCGGCGGTAGAACGCTATATAGGTCATCTATAACATCTAACATCTAATAACAAGATATATAAACCTGTCATCTCCGCACGGAGGTATAACATAATATCTCAACTCTATATCTCAAACACAAGTCTAGGAAAGATAAAGATAGAACATGATATAGAATCAGATGAAAGGAAGAACTGAATATATATAGAGTTATCACACCCCACAAGTAGATGTCCAACACAATAAGTACAAGATCTGAAATATAACTAAGTCACAACTAACAATCGGAACAGTCCGATACAAAATAAAAACTGTAAACACTAGACTAGACTAGGCACCCTCTACTGAGCTAGATGCTCCTCAGGATCCTGAAGGTCACCCTCATGTGTCCCATAGAAGGTAGGACAGTCACCATCATCATCTGTAATATTTTCAACAGGCCCAGTCAGGACAGGAACGAGCACAATACATCTCACGCAGTTCATATCAGGTTGGGAAATGTAAAGCATGCATAGAGTAAGATACATGAACTGTAAAGAATATATGTAAAACGAGAGAGATTTGATAACTGGAAATATCTATATATATGGTAAGTAAGAACTGTAGGTAACCTGTGATTTAGAGCATGATATGGTTATATAAACGGGCTTAGGACATATACAAGATTTCACAAGATTTCACATGAATTTGTACAAGATGGGATTTGATCACATAACCATTTCCTACTCACCCTCCCCAATCAATACACAAGGATCCAGTCAAGTTACGTTACTTTGCACAAGAGGTTTTTATCATGTTTGCTCGCGTGATCATGAGAGTACAAGATTGCACAAGAGTATACATGAAAGCGGTGTACATGAAATACAAGATGTTCGTGAAAAGCACATGACAACTGTATCTGATGCACCCCGAGGGAGATAACATCGCATAACAAGATCCATATAGTACCAATCCGTGATAATGACGTGACAGCATCATGTAAGGTAATCTAAAGCAAGAATATAAGTCCTAACAAGCATGAAAAGATCAGAGAATGTACTCGCCTGTCACCCTGTATGACTGATATGAATAGATGTCCGAACTGGTGTCACAGAGTCCTATTTAGAGTAAAACAGGTCACAACATATCCACAATGGTAAAAATAGAGTATACAATGCATACTACATGATTCTAGGTCAATCTGGTCAAAAGTCAACTCTTGGTCAACTCTAAAGTCAAACTAGTCTAAGTTAGGTCAACACTAGTCAACTAGTTAGGGTTTTAGTCAAACTAGTCAAACTAGTTGTTTTAGGTCATTCCTAGTCATTTCTAGGTGAACTAGGTCACTTTTGACCTAAGGTTGACTTTGGTCAACCCTTAGTCAACAAGGGTCAACAAGTGGGTTTAGGGTCATTAGGGTTAGCCCCTAGCCATAGGCTAATGATCCTAGGCCATAGGCCATAGTCATAGGTTTTCATATAAACCTATACCTAGTAAGTTATATATATATACATGTCTATATATATATATATAGATATATACAAGTCTATCTACTACCCATTTATATATCAATATATGAATACTATATATAATACCATCACCCACATATATATATATATATATATATATATATATAATGATACTACATGAGAACTAATACAAATATATATATATATATCATATATATATATACATATATATATATATATATATATATATATATATATATATATATATATATATAAAACTTATATATATTATATATATAGAGAGAGGGAAGAAAGAGGGAGAATTAGAGTGAGAGAGAGTGAATGAGAGAGAGAGATAGAGAGAGAGAGAGTGACACACTGCTGTACACAGCAGGGGGGGTTCAGTTTCCTGGAACAGGAAACCAGTCCCTAAACTATACCAATACACACACACACCCTACATATATACATGTATATACACATGTATATACATGTATACTCACCTAAATTTCTCCTACACACACACATACATATACACATGTATATACAATATATATACACATAATTATACATATATATATACATCAAAAATCAATTTGAAATCGGATTTTGAGAACTGGAAATACAAAAATACTGTTCATACTGAACATAGAGGGGGTAAACCAAATTCGACCCCTAAACCCTAGCTAATAGTTCAATCCAATGGTTGGTAATTGTGTCCCCATACGTGTAGGTGTCGTGTGTGTCCACGGGAGTCCACCACGACACGAAACGGCGTGTCCAAGTGTTTAAAAACACAAACTGGTAAGTCACAGTGTCACAGCGTCGTGCACGCGTGCACTTAGCTCTAGGACACGACACACGTGTCTAGGAGTCTCGTGCACGTGTGGGTAGGTTCGCCTAGGGTTGGTCTAGGGTTTAGGTAGCCTGTCTCGTGTCCACGTGTCCTCAGGACACGGCACGAGACGCGTATCAGTGGGGAAAATCCGCGCGTGTACAGTGCGTATAAAATCAATGCGCGCGCGTTTTCTTTGTGCACACACATCGAGGTCGTATGAAATTTTATGGGTGTGATGTCAGTCACTAGGGCCACGTGTCCATGATGTTTCGTGTCAAACCATTGCGTGTCGTGTCCGCAATCGGTGTCGGGTAGCAGGATAGCGTGCACAGTCTCGTGCACGCGTGTCGAAGGGTCGTGTGCTCTACACGGGGCACGTAGAGCCTTGTGCTCGTGTCAGTGGGCTGGTGGGGAAGTTAGGTTCGTGTCTAGGTTACTGTATCGTGTCCACGACTCATGTGGACACGATAGGAAGTGTCGAACAGTGGGGTTTAAACAGTGTGCAGTGTAGTGTTTAACAGTGTGTTCGTGTCCAATTTGGACACGGACACGATACGATTTCGTGCTCAGTAAGTTAGGGTTGTGTCCTACGTGTCTAGGGCTACCCAAAAATATAATTTGTTTTATAAAAACACAACATTAAACCCTAAGTGACATTTCACCAAACACAGAATTTAGAACACAGATACATGTCCGATACGGACACCAAACCAATCCTATTTCCTACCAAACTTAGCCTACAGTTCCCTAGTATCTATATGCATGCAAATATGAAGAGAAATCACTATATTAACTAGGTTTGATAGTATTTACCTATTAGTGCAAAACCAATGGAAAAACCCAATGTAGGGGGGGGGGTGTGTCCACTAGCCTTGATGATGCCCCAAAGCTTGTGACCTTGTTGGCTAGCCTTCCACAGTCTCTTCTAGGTACTAGGATTCCAATGCAAAAGATTTGAGTGGATTTGGAGTTAAAATGAACAAGTTATGGGTGTTTGAAGTGGAGGGGTTCTCAAGGTTTCATGAAGTTGTAAAAATGGCTTAAATGAATGATGGGGTGTGCATATAGGATGGGGGTGTTGTTGGCTGCCATGGGGGGGTAGGGGTAGGCTATAGGGCCCCTTTCCACCTTGCAAAGCTTAGCCCCTAAGGCTTTGACTAAGGGGGTTAGATATTTAGGTTCTAAATATCTAAAAAGTGAAATATCTAGATATTTATCTAACTAGATATTTATACATAAGGCTAATATCTAATCATTAGTCTTCTAGGTTAGTGGCTAACCTCTAGATTAGGGTAAATAGGTTAGGGATCATCAAGTCACAAATCAAAAGTCCATGAATAGTAAAATCTCACTAATCCTTCTTAATTCCTAGAAAATTACCAAAATACCCCCTTAGGCTAAAACCACTAAAATAATATTCTAAGCCTATGGTCAAGTTCTCATGGTCATGGCAACTTCTAGGTTAGAGAAAACTAGGATTTACACTAAGTTATACTAACCAAAATCACAAAGTCATAAGTCATGACTTAGCATGACTTTAGAAATGGTTTAACTACACTAATAATCACCAAAAATCATATCATGACTAAAATACTATTAATTAATAATAAAAAATAATAAATTTTCAAAAATCCCCAATTTCAGAAAACTGGGTGCTACAAGCACTTCGTGCTTATTGAATTATACGCCCGATTTGGCTTATCGTGCCAACGCCTCAATCCGTCGCAAGGCGACGATTTGCTTTCACAGACCCCTTACTGAATAAGACAAAAGATCGACCTCTAACATTTCAGCGTAAACGTATAGCCTGCACATGAAACCAACTAAAATCAATACTTGCATCGATTCGGACTTACGCTTTGGTTGATTCGAATTCTTAGAATCTTTGAGCCGTCTCAATGCACTTATCCTTCGAGGCAACGCAGCGCTTCGCATCGATTCACTCGATGCATTCTTTGGGACAAGGCAACTCTTCGTATCGACTTAGTTATATGCATTGCTCGGGACAGCTCAACGCTTTGTATCGATTCGCATCGATACGTAATCGGGTCAACGCAACTCTTCGAGTCAACGACTCAGCATAATGCACCGTGCGGAGCGGGACATTACACTGGCCCTGCTGCAACTGCTGGTACAACTGAACCACCTGCTGCTGGATCTGAAGCTGATTCTGATGTTGCTATTGTTGTGCCTCCGTCATGCCCCACATTATCTCGAGTAGGGCACGCTGGTCTACGTGGGCTGGCTGTACTGAAGGGATTGACGGAGCTGGCTGAGCTGACTGAACAGGAACAGACTGGGCTGCCGACGGATGCTGAGATGGTGCGAGATTCTGATTCTGCAGAGGAGGGGTCTGATCATGACCTTCCATCTGAGCTGTCTGAAATGGTGGAGCAATTGAACCTTCGAAAGAAGAAGTAGGTGGTGTGTCCCTGAAAGATATGGACACGAGATACCAATAATGGATAGGAACAGAACAAGGATATGTCAATCATGTTTACAGTTAAAGGAAAACGAGAATGTGATAAGCAAAGGGAGATCAAATGAAGACAATTATAGGATTGAGATTCGAACAAGATGAATCCCCTACAAGTCTGAAGACAGACCTGCATGGGCCACCAAAAAACTCTGTCACGCTCCAGAACCAGAATACTGGAAAGTAGGGGCAAAATAAAGCCATCTACGTATATCAAAGTACGCCAGTAGCCCAATGTACGATCAAAGCTGTCTAATAGACAAGTGGAAAGACTCTAGCATGCCACTGACGACTCCTATGGTCGAACAAATCCAATCTCAATCCAAAAACAACAAGTATCAAGAGTATATCAAATATGAAAGTAAAGAGGCGTCCCAAAATACTATATCATACATGATCATGAAGCTAGTGAATACAAAATGCTATACTGGCAAAGTACCAATATACATGATCACTATATCAGTCTAGATCTAATATAATATATCATGTTGACCGAAGTCTGAGAAAGTCTCAAAATAATAGGGCTAACACATGCCCTAGCTAACACCACCAAAATGAAATGAAACAAGAGCAGTACAAAAAGGGAACCCACTCTCGAGGAGGAACAACCGCAGATCTAAGCCGACGACGGGTTATCCAGAGAAAGGTAGGGAGAATCCTCGAGCTCTAATGGTAAATCTGGCCAAACAAAACCCGTGGGGTCAGGTCCCAAATAGCAAGTACCACAAGAAAGCTCGAGGTGCACGACAAAAACCCAGCAACAACACAATAACATAATGATAGAAGTAAATAAATGCGGGTCGAGACTAGTGCGGTACCAATGTACGTATCTCAAGAATATAAATGATTGAATAAAAATACTGAACAATATAGCTATGGAACAGAATAATCCGATGAACAACAAGGGGTTTAGGAACTACTAGGAATCGGAGCTACAACCCTTAAACCAAACAAGGACCGGGTTTACAGATCTTTTCCCTAGCAGAACTTAGCCTCTGGCCACTCACAACATATAAGGTAACACACAATCAAAAGTGCACGGCCAATCATTGCCTACGGATTTCTAACATTAACTAGCTAGGGTTATCACAATACTAATTACTAGTATGCAAGTTGAGGATTTGCGCAACTACCTGACTGTAGATACCCGGATGTCCAGGGGAACGAGTAGTACATCTATTGCTCAACAAGACTGCTGGCAGATGAAACGTGTCTTGACTTGTAACATGAACAACCATATCAAATACTTCTAAAAGAAAACATATAATTGACTGTGCCGCAACCCGGCACGACATGTGACTCGATCGTATATCAATACGCACAAACTTGGTAGGTCATGGAGCCCTTGCCTAACAGGGTTGAGCCATGCCTTATGGGGCCCTTGGAGCTCGAGGTTGGTAGTGCGAATTTCCTCCTACAATGATCTACTTAAATTTTACTAGTCATTTACCTTATCATATTCCTGTCAAATTCTTAAGTCGTGGACACTCAAGAATTTTCTAAGATGACGTGTGTTATGTACGAGTAATTCGTAAGTTATCACTTACGAACATCCCCGTACTAACATCAGTGATACACGGAACAATACTCACACTCGATTGTCCAGTGCCAAGATGCAATAGATTAACATTTAACAAGATATATCCACGGTGTCAAGAAAAAACATGTACTCATATCTTTGGTCTAGAAATTAATAAAAAAATCAAGTCATGAGTGCGCTACTACGAGCTACTAAATCGAGCTAGGCATATACAGTAATATGGAGTGCACCATGACAGGCCACTATCTATAATCTGGACATAGAACAATAAATGAACATAAGCATGTGACATGTATATAGGGTGTACAATCATTCTCTAACTATCCAAGGTTATCTAATCATGTTAAGAGTCCATTACATTCGAGAACATATCAAAAACGGACAAAAAGGGCAAAAATGGACAAAAATAGCCTAAAACGGCATACCAACGGTATACTGCGGTATACCGGTCTAAAGAAAGAAAGTTTCTGGTGCAAAAATTGGCATACAGTCGGTATACACCGGCATACCGTCGGTATACCGTTTTTCCAAACAGCAACAAAATCTAGATTTTTGCCAAAACTTGTTTCGGCCATAAAAACTTTATTTTAAATCGAAATTCGGACTTTCAAAAGTCAAAATTGCATAGAATTGAATTTCCTACAACATGAAAGTATTAGTTTTCATAAATTAAAACATTTGATAGATCAATACCTCAAAATACTCGAAAATTATATCTAGAAACTCAGATCTACGCAATATTGTCGATCAAAACTAAAAGTGTTATATATTAAACATGTTAATAATTTAGAGGAGCATATTATAGAACAATAAAACTTTAATTTCTATGGAAAACAAAATTATAGCATGGTCATGTCACTTTTGAGCAAGATGTACTTGCCTAGGATTAAGTTCCAAGCCTAATCTTCTACTCCACCACCAAGAGGGGTTCCGAAACCACACTCTAGGCCTCAAGACCAAGCCTTCCTAAGCTTGAGGAAGAGGGAAGTGAGTGAAGAAGAAATAGAGAAGGAAAGAAAAGAGAGGAGAGAGAAACTCATAGGATATATATAGAGAGGGTGAATTAATCATGACCGTTGGATCGTGATCCATGTCACATTCTAGATCAATCCTAGCCATTGAAAGAAAACCAATTGTCCATTGGATAATAGAATGCATCTACACTATTTACGAAAATATCTAAATATTATTTATCAAAATATTCAAAACACTATTCATGAAAATATCGAAAATACTATTCACGAAAATATCTGAAATCAAAAATATCTAAAATATGAAAAATCTATCCGAGCGGTATGCCGTCGGTATACTCCGGTACACCGTCGGTATGCCGGCCAAGGAGAAAATCTATAATTATTTGAAAAAAATTTAAAGCGTTCCGAAAATCGAGAAGATACGAAATACAATAAAAAAATACATATCCGTATATAAATACCGATACTGTGAGACGAGTCTCACAGAGAATGACCATTCTCCTGAATTTTAACACGGGGAATGGTCATTCTCCGTCATTTTAACACGGAGAATGACAATTCTCCGTCAATTTAACACGAGGAAAGGCCATTCTCCGTATTTTTAACACGGAGAATGTCAATTCTCCATAATTTTAACACGGAGAATGACAAAAAGCTCTTAATTCTCTTCACATTGGCTCTCTCTTCTCTAACTGGGGTTCCAGTTGATGATGACGATGAAGTGGGGTTCCAGTTGATGCTGCTGCTGATGATGAATTGGGAACTGATGATAATGACATGATGTGAAGATTACGAATGGAGAGTCACTGACGAGTTTTTGAAGTAAGGTTTGAAGATTTTGGAGGAGAAAACATAGATTCGAAAGTGAGCAGCGTATGGAAGAAGAGGAAGAATCGAAACGTTTTTTTAAGAATAGGTTTCGTGTGTGTTTTCAATAAATTAGAAGGGCAAAAAGGTCATTCCGTACCCTTTTATATATTTTTCGCTAATTCTGGGCACGCGATAAAATATTATTTTGCGGTAGATTTTTCATAAAATTTTTACGATTTTTGAACATTTGATAAATTTTTTCTGTACTAATTGTTCATTACATTTAATACGGATAGTCATGTAATTATATATTGAAGAAAAAAAAAGTTAAAGAAATTATTTACTTTCCAAATATTGTAAAATACATACAAGACACGTACATATATAATAAGTATATATAATAGTAATTTTATAAGAGAAGTAGGAACCAATACAATTTTGCCGATACACCAGAGGCTAATCTGAGAGAAGATTACCGGTAATTTTCTTTTCTTTTATATATATAATATTTGGTAGTGTTTGAGATATAAGTGATCACACACTATAACATCAGTCAGCAAATTGTTTTTTTTTTTTAATAAAAAAAGGTATTTTTGATATTTGTCACGTGTATCCAAAAGCTCAGCTATCGGAAAGATGACAACTAAAAAGTACACAATCAAACTCAGTACATCATCTGTGACACCAAAACATGCAACAAAACAAAATAGAAATCTACTCTATCAGCCTATACTTAATACAAAAGATGTCGTGAGACCGAAGCTAGATGCGCATCATCCCTTGGAGAAAAAAAAGTAAAAAGCCACACAATATCTTCAACATCACTCAATTCTGGTCGTACACTGAAATGTATCAATTACTAAGTAGGCCCTAAGGATTGCACATCCGAGTGCACCTGGCCCACATGTCAGTGACTCAGGCACTGACAGGTATTCGTTAGGATTGGTAACTAGACCAAGTAATCGAGTTGAGCATTCTTCTAGTGGATATGTGTAGGACTAGATAGGTACCTATCCAAACCTAAGATATCTCTACCAGAGCTCGTTAAGTAGATCACACTACAGCAAGCCAATCGTTGAAACTTTTTTTTTAGTTTCATATATACATACTTTTATTTTTTTTATTTTTCAATATTGTGATGGAGAAGAAGAGTTGGCTATGCACAATTCTGCTGCTGGCTTCGGCATGCTTTGCCACCGGAGCAGCAACAGGCAGAGAAGGATATGTGTCGGCCGTCGGAGATCCGGGAATGAGGAGGGATGAACTGCGACTTGCTCTCGAGTCCTGGAATTTCTGCAACGAGGTTGGTCGGGAAGCACCGAGCATGGGAAGCCCGCGGGTGGCTGACTGTTTCGATCTCAAACAAATATCCCCAGCATCACCAGGTGAGCCTCGCTAATTTTATGCACAACTCGCCAACATCAGTACTGTCGTGTCTGTGTCACAGTGGTCTAATTGTGTCGTGTTCGTGTTTAATGTTCAGTATAGAACTTTAGTCACATCTGAATTGTTTTCAGAGGTATATTAATAGTACAGGTTTTAGCCCAAATGCAAAATTATTGAATTTTTCTGGTAAAATATGGTTCAGTCGCAGATGATGATGAGTGCGACGAGGGAGCTTATGAAGTCATTCACAGAGTAACTGAGCACGATAACAAGCTCGGTGTCGGCGATCCCTTCCCCGGAGCAAAGAACTTGGACAACGTCGACCTCTACGCCGCGGAGAAGGAAATTTACCTAGGCAACAAATGCGAGGTTAAAGAGGAGGACAACAGCACTTGGCAGTACTGGATGATCATGCTGAAGAACGGAAACATGGACACCTCTGCTTCCCTCTGCCCCAGGGATGGCGTGCCCGTAGGTCCTTTCCCTCCGGAACAAAGGTTCCCTTGCTTTGCCCCCGGCAAGTGCATGAACCACCCTCTAGTCCTCCACAACTACACGAGCTTCGCGGACGATGATCTACTCAGGGGGAGCTTCTTCGGGACTTGGGATATCGACGCTGACCTTGCTGAGGGGACCGATAACATATCGTACTACTCGGTGACATGGGAGAAGGAGCTACATGAGGGCGGATGGGAGTTCCACCATGTGCTCAAGACCTCCAAGAAATACCCATGGCTCATGCTCTACTTGAGGTCAGATGCTACAGAGGGATACTCAGGGGGCTATCACTATCCTACCAGAGGAATAACCAAGAATGTAAGATTCATAAATTCATAGTTGTGATATCGAATAAGTAGTACTACTCTAGCTAGGTAACAAGCTCAAGATACGTATAGCGTATCAATTTCCTTGTGTAGCATATATATGATGTATCGTGGACATATCATATGATACAATAATTCTAAGAGTATATGTCTATAGATCTAAATCCATATAGGAACATGATTTAATATAATTTTCCTATACATTTATATATAATTCAAAAATTCATAGTTAACATATATGTACCCATGTATGTGTCCGTGCACGTGCAACATTGATGATTATATTGATCCTATCTGAAAATTTATATTTTCCCATATCCATACTTGCGTATGTATCGGTCCATATGCAACGTAGACTAGTTCTAGCAAAAGTTTGTTTGTTGATATGAATGCAGGTTCCAGAGTCCCCCAACTTCAAGGTCAGAGTCAGGCTGGACATCAAGAAGGGAGGCGGCCCGAAGAGCCAGTTCTACCTGATGGACATGGGCAGCTGCTGGAAGAACAACGGCGATCCCTGCGACGGCAACGTCACGAGCGACGTCACCCGCTACAGCGAGATGATAATCAACCCGGAAACACAAGCCTGGTGCAAGCCTGATCAGCTCAACAACTGCCCCCCTTACCACACGTTTGCCAATGGGACTCGTGTCCACCGCACCGACACTTCCAGGTACCCGTACGGTGCGTACCACATGTACTGCTGTCCGGGCAACGCAGAGCACCTGGAGGAGCCTTTCAACATCTGCGACCAGTACAGCAATCCGCAGCCTCAGGAGATTCTGCAGATTGTCCCTCATCCGGTGTGGGGTGAGTATGGATATCCAACCAAGAAGGGGGAGGGCTGGGTCGGTGATCCGAGGACTTGGGAGCTCGATGTTGGCGGGATGTCGAACAATCTTTATTTCTACCAGGTAACATTGTACTGCATTCTTGATTCTTGGGCTAATTTACTGTGTCAAGTTCGTTTCGGAGTTCGGTAGATGATTTGTGATACGGGTAAATCTTCGTAGTATCGATATTTAAGCATGTTTCAGACAGTAACCTAAGTTCCAGAAAAGATTCATTCCAATATATCTCATTTTACACGATTATGAACATGCCATAATCACCTTCCACTATATTTTGGGCCACATTGACGCTTAAGACACAGACGAGCCATATCTAACAAGATTTCAGACAGGTAGCGTGTCTAATTCGTGTCGGATACAGATACGGGCATGGATACGTATCTGTACAATATAGCATCCTAGTAAGTTATTATCGGATCTATCTTAACATGTCATCAATCATACAAGAATTATTAGATAGAAATGTATAGTATCCTAAATTTATCAATTCTTGATGCAGGATCCAGGCACAACACCAGTTAAGAGGTGGTGGCCTTCCCTTGATGTCGGTACAGAGATATACATCAGCAATGAGGATCAAGTAGCAGAATGGATAGTGAGCGAGTTCGACATCCTTATTCCAAAGGAGTAGCTCTATATACCTAGGGTTTATACCACTAGTTAGATTTGTATTTTGACTTCCTGTAGACTTTTGTTTATCACAACAATATTAGTCATGTTTGTATGCATAGTGGATCAGTTGCTTGAAGTGCAACCATTAGTACTCTCATAACATTTCTATACTCCAAATCCTTTTCTTTGCTGATGGGGAACTTTCTATCTCTGCTTATTCATTTGATATTGCATTGCTTGTTGTCTCCCTTCTCCTAGACTCAGTTACAGGAAGATTTCAGAATTCTGATGTGTTTGTATAATGACACTTCATATTAGGGGAAGCTCTAAAGTAATAACTGGTTCCATTTAAATCTTTTAATTGGCAACAATGCAAATAAAGGAGAGAAATCATGGGTATGTCAATGTGGAGAACAAATCTTTTTTCAGGACACAAAACTAGGTAGAGAGTGCAGCATATATGTAAGAAGAAACGTTACAGCTAGTGTGTAATAGTGTCCTATTCTAGGAGGAAGCGCGGACCACTTCAAAAATGTGTCATGTCGTGTCGGACACGTATCAGACAAAAACTAGACACTCAAAAATACACTAGGACCCGACAAAATATATGTTGTGCATGTGTCCCGGTGTCGTTACAGTTTGTTATTGTATAATTGGGACTTATTTCGTTAGTTATTTTTAAAACACGAGATGAAACCTTGTTAGCAATCACCCGTATAAAGTCATATTTTACGCAAAATTTTTCCTATCTTTCAGAAACGTATAATAGTTGCATATTTTTGAAAAATTCAAATAAGTACCTAAATTTTAAGCATGCAAAGTTTTAAACGTGTTCAGTATAAATTATTAAAAAATTGGCAAAAAAAACGTGGTGGGAACCTGTTTAATTAGATAAATTTGATAACATATTTAAGAACGTGAAGTTTCTAACCTCAATATTTTCAGTTTTTGAATATTTGACCGAATTTTTTAACGTATTTTATTTGTACTGAGCAGATTTATACTAGTACTTTTGTCGTCCTGAATTTTTTTTTCGTTTGCCGAATTCCTAACAAGGAGATGAAATATTTTTTTTTTTCCTTTTACCTCAAAAAATTACAGTGTCCTATTTAGGCTGACATCGAGCAAAAGAATTGCAGAGTCATGGGTAAGCTGCCTCGAAGAACTCTGATATATATATATATATATATATAGTATTTTATTGGTGCAGTAGTGTCAACTCTCTACTTCGTGCAGTACAGTCAAATATTCTTGCAAAGAATGCAAGAATAACACATAATATTATCGACAAAGATGCCAAATTTCCCACCAAATTGTTGAGCATTTGTACAAGGATGTGGATAAAGCTGGCTTAAACATGTTATTGACGAAGAAATAATAGCAAATAGTACTATAGCATCAAAGTCCACACACTTCCATATTGTTAGGCCTAACTTTTGAATGTTGAATTCCATGTACATATATCCTCTCAGAGTCAACTTTCCCTTTATGAATTTCATATAAATGCACCCTCCTTAAGTACCTAGCATGTATATACACACATAGTACGTATCGATACCATTAGATTACTTTGATCAAGTGATATATACTCTTAAATATACAAATGGAAAGGATCTTCCTGAGGATCTTAGCATTGTCCATTGCTCTAGCCACTAGCTTAGCCGAGGCTTCCGATCTCAGAGACAAAATGTCGAAGGCAACGATAATGAGTCGTTTCGCAATGTACAATCCTAGAGCGCTCATCATGACATGCGACAAGCTCCCAAAGATATGCCATGCCAAGGGAAGTAGTCCGGGGCACGATTGCTGCAAGAAGCGATGCGTGAACGTAGAGACTGACGCGCTCAACTGCAGGGAGTGTGGGAAGAAGTGCCAGTACGGCAAAGCCTGCTGCGGAGGGAAGTGCGTGAACGTAATGTACTATCACAAGAACTGCGGCGGATGCAAGAAGAAGTGCAAGAAGGGTAGCTTCTGCAAGTACGGGATGTGCAGCTATGCCTCGAACTAGAGGTAAATTCCATGGAGAACATGAGGCTAAATAAATGCCTATTATATATGAAAACAGCTTCCATTTGTTTTATGTATTTGACATTGTTACAATTTCAATCATGTATCTTTTTTGTGGGTAAATTTTACTGAAGTTTCTGTTTACATTGTTATGATTTCAATCATGTATCTCAATGGAAACCTTAGGTCTCGTTTGGTTCGCGGAATCATCGGATTGGAAAAAGAAAGTGATTACTTTCCTATATTTGGGTGCCAAAGGAATTGAGGAGGAAAGGAAAGTGATTCCCAATGGAATGAAAATTAGGGGAGAAAGTTATTACATCCATCCAAGCAAGAAATCACTTTCCCACATTGAAGAAGTGTTCACTTTCTTTTTCAAATTCCTTGGCATTTTCAAACATCGGAAAGGAAAATCAATAAAAATTATAATTTTTCAAAGAAAAAAAAAATGTCAAGAAATTGATTTCCTTTTCCTTCCATTTCGCGAACCAAACGAGACCTAAGAGTTTTACACGGAATAAAAGGAATCAAATAGCAGACCCCAAAATTTAGAATGAAGACTTTGTTATTTTTGTGGTTGTTGACATATTGTACACTCAACACTTCTAAGACAAAAAATAGAATATTGAAGGCTTGTTGCACAAGGAGTTGCATAGTACTATGAGAAGCACAATATTGATTGGCTAATTATAAAGCACTCCAAGTTTTACTTGAGACTAGCCCATTAGGACTGTCTAACATTAAGAAGGACTGCCAACTTCGTTCGCAGTCTATCTTAATATTCAAATCCTTTATGAAGTTAGCAATCCTACTTTATGTTAGAACTGTCAAGAAGTTGGCATTCTTAGGACTGGGCTAGCCCGAAGCGAAACTTGGAGTGCCTTCAGAATTAGTCTATTGATTAGATCTTCTTCCTATTCTTATATGTAAAGAGTATTGTTTCAATATTGTGGACGTACAAGCCTACCAACAAGAATATGTCATGCAATATAATAGCCTACATGGTGAAGAATGTTCCAATCAATGAAGAAATATGTTGATGTACAACATGCACTAAAACGCCATCTATTATGTTTAAGGTTGATGCACAAATTGCTTACATTTTATTACATATACAAATCTATAAACAGAAAAATTAAATCAAGCCTATAGTTTCCAACAACCCCTGTTGAACAAATTTGAATACTACATCGCTAATGTTACATCTCTTAAAAGTATATAATTAGTATAAGCTGATCTTTATGCATAGCTGCACATCCCGTATTTGCAGAAGTTACCCTTCTTGCACCTGTTCTTGCAGCTCCCGCAGTTCTTGCCATCCAACATCACGTTCACACACCTTCCGCCGCAGCATACCTCTCCGTACATGCACCTCATCCCGCACGACCCGCAGTTGAGGTTGTCGGTCATGACATTCACGCACTGCTTCTTGCAGCAGTCAGGTCCGGGGCTTCCCTTGGCCCTGCAGACCCTGGGGAACTTGTCGCATGTCACCGAGGCTCTAGGGTTGTACTGACCAAGAAAGTGGCTCACGCCTCTGAGAGATGAAGGTTCATCTATGCTAGCTATGTCCTCTTCTTTATCGGTATTTGCCAAGGCATAAGAAGCGGCCAAGGCCAGGAACAATGCGAAGATGAGAAAGATCCTTGCCATCATCTTTATGGAATTTTGAATAACTTAGGTATGACAAGAAGAGAGTTAATTTTGAATAACTTAGGTATGACAAGAAGAGAGTTAAGGAGGTTTGTTGGAGGGAAAGATATAAGAGATGGTGGGTATAAATACAGGATTGAGAACTTGAGCAAGAAGTACTACATATGGAAGTCAACCTACTCATTGATACTTGACCACCAAATTTGTAGAATTCGACTCGTTTACGGAACGAGGAAGTTAGGCTTTGCAATGGAATGGAATTGAACTAGAGTCTAATTTGCAATTTAGGCTGAAGTTTTCCTTGACTTTATTGTATGTATACATGTGTAGTGTGTGTGTGTATATATCTTGAAAACCATTATGAGCATGAAATGTCTGTCAAATTTCCCAGTACTAGTTAGTCTCTACTACTACAAATTGAAAACACATGCCTACAAGATAAACATGCATGGGCTGGCATAACCTAAATTCAAGATTCTAGACGCGTCCGAAAGATGTGATTTCTTGGTGATGGTCAACATGTATAGGTTACAAAAGCACTCAGTAGAGATGTGCATGTGCTGAAGCAATACTTTATACTCCCACTTGCAGAATAGTGTTCAATGTTCTGTACATAGTGTGATCCTCTATGCACAAAACCAAGGATATTGTAATGGCCTTCAGTTTTCTTCCTTCCAAACTAATTAGGCAAGTTGTTCTCGACTTCTGACTCATGCATACATATATATATATATGATTTGACTTTGGACTGCATCAAAGTAAAATGAACAGATGATTATGTACTGCTGAGTCCATGCAATTCCGTTGAGAAGCCTAACTTCATTCTTTACTTGAACAAATTGAGTTCTGGCCTCTTGGTAAACTTCCCCCTGCCTCTATGTATAAATACCAGCCCCTCCTCTTCCATTCTCCCAACAACAATCCTCCATTCTCCTTCTTCTCATATTACTACTCATTTCTTTGCTTCAAGACAATGGCAAGGATAGTTCTCATCTTGACATTATCCATGGCTCTCGCCAGCACTTATGCCGCCTTAGCAAATACAGGCAGAGAAGAAGAAGAAACCATGGCCGCCACAGGCGAAGATGAACTAGCTTCGTCCCGGGGGTTGAGTCGTTTGCTTGGCCAGTACAACCCTAGAGCCTCCATGACATGTGACAAGTTCCCTAGGGTCTGTCGGGCCAAGGGAAGCCCCGGGCCTGACTGCTGCAAGAAGCAGTGCGTGAATGTCATGACCGACAACCTCAACTGCGGGTCGTGCGGGATGAGATGCAAGTACGGAGAGGTATGCTGTGGCGGAAGGTGTGTGAACGTGATGTTCGATGGCAAGAACTGCGGGAGCTGCAAGAACAGGTGCAAGAAGGATAACTTCTGCAAATACGGGATGTGCAGCTATGCATAGGGAAGTTCAGGGAAAGAAAAAGAAAAAACAATTTCAAGATTATTTGGTTACTAGCAACATTATAGAGGTGTAATATTAACATTCAATATTTGTTATACTGTTTGAATTTTTTTTTTTCAAAACTATAGGTTTGGCCTTGTTAATTTTATGTATTCCATAGAACCAACTCATGATTTGAGTTTAATTAATGTATGCAAGCTGTGTACCTATACAAGCTGTGATTATAAATTTGTTTATGTGACGTTACATAAAAGTCACCAATCATTGTTAGGTGCCAATAATAGCTTTGTAGTTGATCATGATAAGGAGTGACTGACGTAGGGTTTGTGTTTGGCTGCAAAAAACTTGGAAAAATAATTTCAAAAATGTTTTTTTTTTCCGAAGCTAATACTGAAGGTTAGAAATGAATGATATGTACTGTTGATGTAGGAGAATACTGTGAAACAATATCTAAGGAAGTGCAAATGGCAAGTTAACCAACCGTAACTGAACAAGTTAGCCAACCAGTACATCACAAACTTGGTTGAAATAATATGTTGATAAACGTACAGGATTAATACAAGGACAGACAAAAGGTATGAAGACCACCCACAAAGCATATCCAATGAAGAAGTAATTTATAATAGCATGTGTGCTTCTCTTCCGTGCATAATTACAAGTTTAGAGTATTGTTAAGAGAACATATTCGAGGAGAAGAGAGGCCAGTGGACTCTCAAATACAATTTGGGACCCAAATTTTTTTAAAAAAAATAAATATAAAATGTGTTAGATTTGTACGAGAATAGTAGAAAATAATAAGGTGAGCTCCGGTCCAAAAGATTGTGTGGTAAAAAATTAATGTAGAAAAAAAATAATATAGAGTCTAAGATCTAGAAAGTTGGGTTTCAAATTGGGACTTATTATTCTACAAAACGAGTTCCTACAATCTAGAATCTAGAAATTGGGAGGCCCAACCCTTAGCACCTATGAGTGGAATGGGACGAAAATTGTAGAAATTGGAACTAGGGATTGTAGGAACGAAATCGTAAAACAGAATACTCTAGGAGGGGTGAATAGAGTAGGCAGCAGAATATTGCTAATTAAAAATCTTGTTAGCAGTTAGATCACAGATATAATAATAATCACAAAGTAAATGACAGAAATTAAAAGTGATCAGAAGGCAAACGCAAGCACCAAGATTTATACTAGTTTTCCTCTTGTGAGGACTAGTCCAGTCGGAAGAACTCTAGCTTACAGTTGAATCCACTATTGAAAAATTCTGCAAGTTTTCATACGAAGTCCTTGTAACTTCTACAAACGCGAGCTTTGATACGAAGAACTCGACAAACTTTAATTGTGAAGAGTTGTATCTTCTATCAAGCCTCTGATTATAATCGCTCTGAAACTTCTAGACCGTACCGCACTGACAAATCGACTAGAGGATTGTAACTGCCTTGGGATTTGAAAATGTAAGATTTTTGAAAACTCTTTGGAAGAATGTAAGCTCAGGAAGAGAAGAGATTGAAAGTGAATTGGTGATTTGAAATGATCGAAATACTTCTCTATTTATAGTTTTTCCAAAGACAGAACTCTGACAGAATTCGGGCAGAATTCGGACAGAACTCTTTGTAACAAACCGCAACTGAAGGATGACCAAGTTCAAAATCCAACGTTCACTAACGTTCCAATTGGCCGAACTCGGACCGAGTTCTGCTAGGGTTCTGTCAGTTCATTTTTGAGAAAAATCAATTTTGATTTTTTGAAAAGTCCTTCAGAAGCTTTTGGTAAAAATAATGTTTTACAAAAACGTAGGTCATTTGTAAAAGAATAGGATGGTTTTTGAAAAATATTTTCGGATAGTCTATTTGCTAGTACGACTCGGTGTACAATGTATTCCTAAACTCAATAAAATAAAAAATTACATAGCTTGACAGGAAGTACATTCTGAATGGCAAACAGCTTCGGAACAGAAACAGCTTCGGTCTTGAACATAGTAAATATGCATTGTTGAGCAGTGTCCAACATCCGAATGACTTGCATTTATATCGAGACAGAGTTTGATCAATTATTAAAATCAGGTTTGACCATGACCAATGGGCCAACAATCTTCCCCATTTTGATAATTAATAAACATTGCCGATATAACATCTAAGCTTGGATCAATTCAAAATAGTAATAAAAAAATTGTTCATTTTTGTTCATTTGTTCATAACCTGTATTCACGAAAATGTTAGATCTTATTTCTCCCCCGTTGTCACTTAGCAAAATAAGGGTAAAGTGCATTTAAACCCTCCTTAGAGTTGCCTCGTTAGCAAATTAAGACCTTTTAGAAATTTTATGCGGTTTGCACCTCCCGCAAACCCTGTTTTGAGCACAATACCCCTTTCCGTCAAGTTAACGTCAAAAGTAGCCGTTATCAACCAAATTAAGGAGAGAGAAATTATTCAACTCCCCAAAATACTCCTCTATTTGACCGTTGGGCACAGCAGCTATTCTATTCCTTCTCTATATATAGCATAGTAAAAAGTTGTTTGAAACATTACACTTAAACCACACACTTTCTATTTTCTACCTATTAATCCGGTAGGCTGTAGGGAAAATAACGTTTAATTTTTTTTCTTTATTCCTTTTTATTTTACTTATTTGCTATAATTTAATGTGTTGAAATTTTTCTTACCTACAGATATCCAATCCAACTGCAAATTATGGCTAGTAGCTCTCAATCTTCGTTCTCAAGACGTCCAAATAGGAATTACGGAAGAACAATTTGTTGCTATTGTGGATTAATTAGTCCACTAAAGACTTCATGGACACCAACCAATCCTGGAAGAAGATTTTACGGGTGTGCAAATTATCCAACAAATTCTTGTGGTTTTCTACTATGGGAGGATGAGAAACTTTCAGAACACTATCAAATTCTTATGTGGAATTTAATGAAAGAAGTAAAGGAGCATCGAGGCCAAGGTTTACAGCCTATTCCAAGAGGATCGACAGAGGCGGTGGCAGCAACTGAATCCAGACCATGCTTCAACATACATATGTTGCAATTTATTTTAGGTTTTTTGACATGTTTAGTACTATTTAAGTTATTCGTTTAAGAAATACGGATGTGATGAATGTTGCAGTTGCAATTCAAGTATTGTACCCAATGTAAACTGCAGTGAGCTGCAAATGAACTGCCAATGTAAACTGCAGTGAGCTGCAAATTAAAATTTGTATCAAGATTTACAAGAAAAGTTTCCAATCCAAGCAACATTTGGAAATTGCCAATGTAAACTAGCCAACTGAGCATCAATTGAACTGCAAGCTCTGCAAGTGAACTGCAACATTTGGAAATCAAAATCAAATCTTCATTCTCAACACATAAAAATGAATTGCCAAAGCTGCAAATGGAGTGCCATCAAAATCAACTTGCCAGTGGACACACTACTGCCATCAAAATCAAAATCAATTCATCAACATATCCACCCTTTAAACAGACATCAAAATCAAAATATTAACCAATGTAACTGCAACAACATAAACTGGTTCATCAAACTTTCTTCAATAAACTGGCAATATTCACTATAAACTGGTTCATCAACATATAAACTTTGAACAATATAAACTGGCAATTCACCAATGTAACTGCAACAAAATAAACGGGCAATATTCACCAATGCAACAATATAAACTGGCAACTACTTAAACACATTATAAACTGGCAACATTCACCAATGTTCATCCATTCATTTCATCCACAGCACAATATAAACTTCCTTCAACAACATTTCATCCATTTGTACAAGAACATGTGAGTTGACTAAATTACATCCATTCATGTCATTCATTTCTTAAGAGTTCAAAAGCTGCACATCCAAATAGTGCCTCCTACAACAGCATTAAGCAATACTGCAGGAAAAAAGGAAGAATAAAGGGTCAGTGCTGAAATGAAGAAGTGTTATGAACATGTGTAGCAGGGTCCTGTGTGTAGCATGACAAACCTTGGTAGGGACAGCAGCAAGACCAAAATAACAGTGCCTCGTACAGCAACATTCAGCATGGCAAAATGATAAACTTGGTAGGGACAGTGGCTCAGATGAGTTAGTGAGTAAAGGATAACAGGTCACCAAAATGATAAAGACCCCACAGCAACATTTAGCATGACAAAATGAGGTAGGGACAACATCATGCTCCCCACAGTCAGAGCACCCCACTTAATGAGGTAGGGACAACATCAAATAGGGTCAGCAAAATGATAAGGACCCTGTCCTTGTCTACAACCTAGGAGAGACAAATGTATAGGCAAACAAAAATAAAAAAAGAGTAACAAATATGATAAGGACCCTGTCCTTGTCTACAACATATAAACTTTCAACAATATAAACTGGCAATATTCACCAATGAAACTGCAACAAATTTAAAATGATTAAAATGCAAATACGTACATTTGGGAGCTAACATTCCCCCCTTGCAACACTATCAGAATTATGGTCCACATTTCCTTGAACATGTGGTGTTGGATTACCAACACACGCATGTAGAGATGACCTTGGTAGCTTAGGCCTACCTGGTTTGCCTTTTGGCACTCTCTCCCTAACCTTGAAAGGATTTAGGCATGCTCTTGAGTTGTGTCCTAACTGCTTGCAGTTGCCACAGGTGACAGTGGCTCTAGTCATGACATTTCTACTCTCCTTCTTAGCCATTCTTTCATCATCTTGTTTCTTTCTCTTCTTTTGCCTTCTTCCAGTTTGGACATGGATCACAGGGGGTATCATGGGTACAACATTTTTAAGTTGTCTTAGATTCCTCATTGAAAGAGGGTTGATTGCCTCTGCATAAGCCTTCAAGTAAGTAGACTTGTGATAGCACTTGTCTACATAGTCATCAATAGAGTGCCTCTTCTTCTTGATACATGCAGCTGCATGGTCACATGGAATACCTGTGAGTTGCCAAACTCTACAGGTGCAGCTCCTTGCTTCCAAGTCCACTGCCTCATTAAGTCCTCTCTGGCTCACTTCAAATTTATTGAACCCAGAAGTAATAACCATACATTTTTTTGCACCCTCTTTGGCTTCTTCAAGTTTTTTCATTACTTTAGGAACAAGGACCCCATCATGATCTCCCATTCTTTCTCTCTTCTCATGGAACCTTACCATGAGCAATCTTCTTATAGTTTCTAGAAGAAAGATAATGGGCTTGTCCCTTGCTTTCAATATGTGCTTGTTCCATGACTCACACATATTATTGCTTGACAGCTCACACTTAGAATTTGTTGAGAACCCATGCTTTGACCACTGGCCTGCAGGAAGTTTATCTAACCATTCATAGGCCTCCTTGCTCACTTTCATGATCTTATTCATTGCTTTCTCAAAATCAATTAAAGTGTATGCCTCTGAAGCTTCCTACAGGAGATACTTCAACTTGGACCCTGGATGTTTCTTCTTGAAGTTGTCATATATGTGCCTAACACAAAATCTGTGCTCTGCATTAGGAAGAAGATTGTGAAAAACATCCAGTAGGCCTTTTTGTCTATCAGAAATCCAGGTGATTGCATTTCCATCCATGCCAAGTGCATCCAATAGTTGATCCATGAACCAGTTCCAAGTTTCCTTATTTTCTATCTCCACAACAGCCCAAGCAATAGGGAAAAAACTGTTGTTAGCATCTCTTCCCACTGCACTAAGAAGTTGCCCTTTGTACTCAGTCTTCAGAAAACACCCATCCAGACCAATGAATGGTCTACAACCTTCTTTAAAACCCTTTATCACAGCCTTCAAAGTGTAGAACACCCTCACAAATCTGGTAGACTTTCCATCTTGCTCTAATTCTCCTTTGACCCTAACAACACTCCCAGGATTGGTAGACATCACCAGCATTGCATACTCCCTAATGTAAGCATATTGGTCTTGGACATTCCCTTCAATCAACTCTAATGCCTTCTTCTTTGCCCTTGCAATTTTGTGTCTTGAACAGTCAATCTCTAAATCTTCTGCAATGTGGGTTCTAAACCCAGCATACTTCCAATCTGGATCATTCCTGAATCTGTGTACATATCTGTTTGCAAGGAATGTGGCAGTAGCTTGTTTATTGCTGTCCACCTCAACACAGTCCTTTGAATGGTCAGACATGAACTTCTTCAATACAAAATTCCCATGACCACCAAAAACACTCCCATGAATCCTCCACTGACAAGCATCATTTGCACATCTAGCTGTCACCCTCTTTGTTTCATTGTGCACCCACTTGATATTGTACTTGTTCTTTATGGCATGGAGCCTTAATGCACTTCTGAATTCTGTATGTGAAGCAAACCTCTGCCCTACATGAAGAGCCATATTTTCCTCCCTAACCAACCTTTTTTGGGTCACTACAGGCTCTGCATGAGTAGTCCCTTCATCCTCATCATCAAAACTTTCTTCTGAGGAGTGTACACTAGCCAACTCATCACTGGGAGCATATTCAGAGTCTTGGTCAATGTCTTCATGTTGGACAAAACTACTAAAGTCATAGCCAACTGCTTCTTCATCCACATCTTTATGTCTTTCTTCATGCACATTGTCTTCATTCTCAACATTGCCTTCATTTTCAGCAGTCCCTTCATCTTGTACATGTTGAGGAGGCCCAGATCCTAACTCTACATCTTCATCAGCTTGAGCAGGCCCAGTCAAGCCTATATTGGCCCAAAAATCATCACCCAACTGCACATCAATCTCATCAGCTGCTTCAGAAGGACCACAGACAAATCTGGTGGTTGTAAACTCAGTAATAATAACATATTCACCATAGTCAATGAGTGACTCAACAAGCTTCCCCAGTACATAAAATTTGATAAGACAAGGGGTTGGAAACTTTTCAAAAAAGCTCAATATATCATTGTCACCCAATATCTGAGTCTTACTTCCATCTACAGGATCAAAATAATAAATTTCACATGAAGCCTGGACCCCAGCAGATGCACATAACCCATCAAGATCAAACCAGCACATCTCATCTATATCCACACATTCTTTCAGTTCTAATGTCATACCCCCCACATATTGGTTATCAACACTAAAATCTCCCCCCACAAACATATTAACAACATACTTCGTATCCATTAATCCCTCTGCACACACACACAGGCAACAACAATTATAACATAACTAACAGACAAATAGACAAACATATAGACAACATATAGACAAACATATAGACAAACAGACAATATAAACAAATAGACAATATATAGACAACATAGAGACAAACATATAGACAAACAGACAAATAGACAATAGGGGTACTGAGAATAAGTTCCTAGCAATTGTCAGAAACATTATCATTCTAGTTTCAGAACAGTTGCAGACTTGCAAGTATAGCAATTGTACAGATTGGGTACACATGCTCTAGGAAGAAATTATAAAGACATGCTCTAGCAATAAGTTCCTAATGCCTCCATTCTTGATATAAAGACATATCAGAGGCGCATTCCACATGAATTAGATTGAAGATTCATATGTGATGTCAGAATCAGAAGGAATTAAATTCATGTATTTTTTCAAAAAATTACGAAATTTAACAACTCATATAGTACAAAAAGACCTCATGCATGCAATTTCCTCAACAAATTCAGAAATTTAACAACTCATACAATACAAAAAGACATCATTCATGCATTTCTTCTCAAAAATTTCAAAAATTTAACAAATATACTATAGACAGACATCATGCATGACTTTTTTTCAACAAATAAAGAAATTTAACAAGTCATACACTACATACAGACATCATTCGTGCATTTTTTCTCAAAATTTTCAGAGAAAGAGTAGTAAAATTCTGAGAATTAGGGTTTTAGAAAGTACAGGTACGAGAATACCCTAATAAGCTCCACTCCGATTTAGGGTTTGCAAATCAATTTAGGGTTTGCAAACCGATTTAGGGTTTACGAACTGATTTCGGGTTTGGGAACAGATTTAGGGTTTGGGAAGAAATTTAGGGTTTGGAACGGGGGAAAGAGTTGAGAACGAGAGAGAGCGAGGCGGGAGAGTGAGAGAGAGAGAGTTGAGAAATGAAACGACGGTCCACTCCTTTTGGTTATATCTCAGGGGTAGTTGCATCATTTCACCCAAGAGTTAACAGCGGTTAACAGAAAAGTGGGATTAGGGGGTGTTTTAAGCATTTTTGCCTCTAACTGGGTTTTCTAAATCAAGAGGTCTTTATTTGCCATTTCGTGACATCTAAGAGGGGTTTAAATACACTTTACCCGTAAAATAATTGTAAAAGAGAAAGCTCCCCCGCAATAAATGCATAAGTAACAAACAGTGAAGAAACACAATAAAAAAATATATATGAATATTCATTACAGGCATGGTATAAACAGTAAGAGAAACAGATAGTCTAGAGAATAACACAGGCATATATTTGTCACAGGCAGTATTTAATAAAGTGCGAGAATAAAACTGAAACAAATAAAGTGCTGAAAAATAAACTAAAATGCCAAAACTGAGGCATAATCAAAACCATGTCTATGAACAGTCACATAATAAAAGAAAAGTGCTGATAATAACTAAAAATAAGAGTACTGATAAAATCTTGGAATGTCAGCGCATTTCTAAGTAAACATAAGACAAAAGTAACAGTCTCAATATCCAACATCTCAAAAATCATCATCCTCGTCAACATCGTCATCAGCTGCAGTGCCAGCATGTCCAGAACGACCAGCTCTAAAAGTACCAGCGCCAGAAGTGCGAGGAGTGGCACCAGCGGTACGATACCAATCATAGGCGTTCCCTGGCTGGAACAGAGAGTGGACCGCCTCGTCGTCAATGCGGTAGCCAGAAACAGAAGGGTCTCGAGGTAGAGAGCTAGCAGAATGACCCGTCTGTGCAAACCTCAGATCGGCGAAGGAGTTGGCAATCGCCTGGAACCGAGTCACATCACGGAACTCGTATTCCCTAGAAGTCTCAACATAAAATGACTGCAGATCTGATAAGTGCTGATGAATACCTTCAAATGTCATAGGGTAAGAATGAGGAGGAACATGTGATGTGGGAGTAGGTGCAGGAGGAGTAGGTACAGTAGATGGAGGAACAGTGGCAATGCTGCGACGAGAGAGTTTGAGGAACTTGGGCTCGGGGTCGAGAGCACAAGTAGATAGGTCAATATCAAATCTCTGAAAGATGCGAGGAATAAGCATCGCATAAGATAGGTTGTGGTCTCTCCCGCGACATCTACCCATCATCTGGATGATAGTCTTAGGGGCAAAAAATGGAATCCCCTTAAGAATATGATAAAGAGCAGAAAGCTCACGTGCAGTGACATCATCTTTGGAAGTGAATTTTGGAAGTAAGGTGGAATAGATGATGCGATGTAATTTGTAGTTAAACAAGTTCAAGTTATTAGCCTTGAACTTTTCAGGACGAGCGCGTGCAGGCGCACAAAGCTCATTCTAGAAACTAACGAGTGTCGTGCCATCGAAAAAATCAAAATCAGTGATGTCATCGAGCGGGACACCTTCGTTTGGGATACCAAGGATTTCCACTAACGTTTCATCAGTGAATTCGATATTGATTCCTCCGACACGTGTCCTCGCGGTAAAAGTGTCTAACACGAAATTATAATAGAATAATCTAATGGCATTAGTGTCAATGGAGAATTATAAGGTAACAAAGTGTTGTAACCCTAATGCCTCAAAGTAAGGGCGGTGATCCGGAAAGACAGTCCATTTAATCGGCGATCCGGTGCAAATAGTACGCATGATAAAATCGACGTACCACAATAAAGCTTGATCGAAAGTTTTAAAGTAAAACTCGTTCGACGCACCATCGTCCGATTGGACTGGAGAAAAGAGGCAATCCGTATGCGGATCTGAAGATGATGCCTCTTCACTGGCATTAGTCTTCTTCCCCGTGAAGGAATTGAACTTAGGCATTCTTTTCCAAAAATTTCTAGAAACCCTAAGTATTGAAAAGTGGAGGAGAGAAGGAATTATACCTTCCAAGAATTGGATATGCAGATGAGGACAAAGTTCTCCGCACGAATCCAAAGTTTGGACGAGAATTTCCACTCGGATTAGAAGAACAAGGATGAAGAAAAACTAGGGTTTGGTGGCGCGGCAGCTGCTGTTTGATGTAGTTTGGAAGAATGAAGAAGATGGGGACCTTGGGTTCTGGCTGGTACATATATATACCCAGCCGAACTCTGGTCGAATTTGAACCGAACTCAGGCTGAATTCGCCAAGGGTTGCCTGGCTATATATATATCAAAAATAATAGAAATGGGGCCACATCTTTTTCATTAATTCGTTTCAAGTGTTTAATTCAAAGTTTAGTAATTTTAAATCTCAAAGTTATATAATTAATATTATTTTATAAATTAATATTTTTTACTCAGCATCTGTCTCAGATTAGCTATAGGAGTACTGTTCCAGCTAACGGAGGTTCACCGGGGAACTCTTAAGTACTGCTTCGCTTCGACCGTAGTCGTGGTGACAAACAGACTCTTTTTAGGCTTGTCTCAAAAACAGTTTATGAGTATCGAATAAATTAATTAATAAAACAAAATTAATTAATATTATTGACATCTAAAATGCCTAATTCTCGACGTAAATAATTGAAACGATCTTCCACTAGAGGTTTTATGAGTATGTCAGCTAATTGATTCTGTGTGTCTATGTATACAAGGTCTATATCTCCATTTTGTTGATGATCTCTAAGAAAGTGATGTCGAATCTCGATATGTTTAGTACGAGAGTGACATACTGGATTCTTAGTCAAATTAATAGAGCTAGTGTTGTCACAGAAAATGGGTATGTGTAAAATGCAATCCATAGTCTTTTAAGGTTTGTTTCATCCACAAAATTTGTGCACAATAACGTCCTGCAGCGATATACTCAGCCTCGGTTGTTGATAATGCAACAGAATTTTGCTTTTTACTAAACCAAGAGACTAGAGCTTTTCCTAGGAAATGATATGTGCTGCTAGTACTTTTTCTATCTACTTTGCATCCGGCAAAATCAGCATCAGAATAACCGGTTAGGTCAAATGATGTAGTTTTGGGATACCATAAGCCGACAGAAGAAGTGCCTTTAAGGTATCGAAAGATATGCTTAACTGCGCACAAATGTGATTCCTTAGGATTAGCTTGAAAGCGTACACATAAACAAACACTAAACATAATGTCTGGTCGACTAGCAGTTAAATACAGTAAGCTACCGATCATACCTCGATACTTACGTATGTCGACAGGTTTTCCTTGTTCATCAATATCAAGCTTGGTTGAAGTCGCCATTGGAGTGCTAAGTGGCTTGACTGCTTCCATGTCAAACTTCTTTAATAGATCCTTTGTGTACTTTACTTGATTTATGAACATCCTATTGCTGGTTTATTTGATTTGTAGTCCGAGAAAGAATTTCAGCTCCCCCATCATGCTCATCTCAAACTCATTCTGCATACACTTTGAAAATTCTTGACAAAAAGATTCATCAGTAGATCCAAAGATAATATTATCTACATAGACTTGAATCAAAAGAATATTATTATTCAAAGATTTTATGAACAAAGTAGTGTCAACCTTTCTCTTTGAAAAACCGTTATCAAGTAGAAAAGTGCTTAGACGATAGTACCAAGCACGAGGGGCTTATTTCAAACCGTATAAAGCTTTCTTCAACTTGAAAACATATTCAGGAAATTTGAAATCAGTAAAACCAGGTGGTTGAGCTACATAAACCTCTTCTTTTATAAAACCATTTAAAAATACGCTTTTGACATCCATTTGAAAAAACTTAAAATTATGAAAACATGCAAATGCACATAACATGCGAATGGATTCTAATCTCGCAACTGGGATATAAGTCTCATCGTAGTCGATACCTTCTTCCTGATTGTATCCTTGATCTATGAGTCGAGCCTTATTACGAGTCACTAAACCATTCTCGTTCAGTTTATTTCGGAATACCCATCGGATGCCAATGACCGGATGATCAATGGGCTTGGGAACAAGTTTCCAAACTTGATTTCGTTCGAATTGGTTAATTTCTCTTGCATAGCATCAAACCAAAAGTTATCACTATATGCTTCATCAATATTTTTTGGTTCAAACTGCGAGACAAAAGCAACACAAGAAGCTATATCTTTATTAGAGGAACGAGTACTTACACCCTTGGTAATCTCACCAATTACCAAGTCCTTTGGATGATTAGCCAAAAATCTCATCTCTTTTGGTGTAGTCTCAGGATTGCTAGTTCCGGCTTCTTTGCTTGGAGGTTCATCTGATGCCTGATGTGATGGTTCTGTATCTTTGTGTAAAGGTTTTGCAGTAGATGTACTTGGTACGATTATGTCTTTATTGTCATCATCGTCTAAGTGTTGATTTAGCTCATCAAACTTGACGTTGATAGATTCTTCAATGATTATGGTTCTTTTGTTGAAGACTCTATATCCTTTGCTCTTTGCTGCATAATCTAAAAATATACCTTCATCGGCCTTTTCATCAAATTTACTCAAATTATCTTTAGTATTAAGAATAAAGCATTTACAACCAAAGATTTTGAAATAAGAAACATTTGGTGTTCTATCAAACCATAATTCATAGGGAGTCTTCTTCGATATAGGTCGAATTAGCACCCTATTGAGAATATAGTATGCTGTATTTACAGCTTCAGCCCATAAGTATCTAGGTAGACTAAACTGGTTTAACATTACTCTAGCCATTTCAGATAGAGTTCTGTTCTTACGTTCCACAACTCTATTTTGTTGCAGAGTCCTAGGGTAAGAGAATTCATGCAAATAACCGTGTGTGTCACAAAATTGCTTGAATTCTGCATTCTCAAATTTGCCGCCATGATCACTACGAATGCGAGTAATCATGAACCCTTTTTCATTCTGTACTTTCTTGCAAAAGGTGACGAATTCTGATAATGCATCATTCTTGCGTGCAAGAAAATAAACTCATGTATATCTAGAGAAGTCATCTATAATAACAAATATATATAACTTACCACCTAGACTGGCAATTCTATTTGGTCCAAATAAGTCCATATGTAACAGTTGTAAAGGTCTAGTAGTACTTATAACGTTCTTGGATTTGAATGCAGATTTGGTAGCTTTGTTCTTTTCACATTCACTACATATCATATCCTTCTTGAAAGAAATGTCCGGTAAGTCGCGTACCAACTTCTTTGTAGATAATCTTGAAATTGTATCCATGTTTGCATGACCGAGTCTCATATGTCATAGTTGACTCTCAACGCATTTTGCCATCAAACATCTACCTGCTGTGTTAGCATCTTCCAACAAATAGAATACATATATATTGTCTTCCCTAATACCTTCAAATATAGTGCTACCAGTTGAACTATCAATTATAGTACATTTATCTTTTACGAAGTTAATACCATAACCGTGATTAGCTAAATGGCTTATGCTGAGCATATTATGTTTTAACTCAGTAATTAGACAAACATCTTTAATCACTAGATAGGGAGCCTTACCAATGTTACCGATACCGATTATGTACCCTCTTAAATTATTACCGAAGGAGACGTATCCTTCTTTATTTCTCTTCGACAGTGTTACAAATAATGAAGCATCACCGGTCATATGCCGTGAGCAACCGCTGTCGAGGATCCATTTGCTCCTAGCATGTGAAGGGCGTCCCACCTACAAAACAATTTACAGATGAAACTTTTGGTACCCATTTCTTGTAGGGTCCTGACTGGTTAGTTATCGGTATCCATGCATAAATATTTAAATTTACTAACTTTCTGATTCTATATGCAGAAGATATATGACCAATGAGGCCACAATAATGACATTTAGCATATTGAGTGTTGAAAGTAGTGTGAGGTGCATGATTGGTAGGTTTTGGTTTTCTAGTATAGAAGAATGCATGCCTATTAGTCTTCTTAGGCATAGTCTTGGTATGGTTTGGTCTGACAGTGTTGGGTGTGTTCCGATGATTCGGTAATTGACACGTGTTAGAATAGGAAGCAACAACTTTACGCTGTTTTCCTAAACTAATTTCCAACTTTTTGGAAGTGTCATATAATCTAGTATAGTCATATGTGAGTGATTCTAATCTGACATGTACATACTGGAGACTCTTTCTCTCCTTAGATAGGTCTTTCTTTAACTGGATAATAGTTTGGTCTTTTTCTTCGGATAGCTTAACAGTCTGGTGTAACAACAATTTAATAGAAGAAAGCTCACCAGACTCATTTGAAGAGTCATTATCTCTAACATGATCTAGTAGGTCGGTAAGTCTTCCTATTTCACCTTTGTACTCTTTGAGTACCTTCTTAGAGGTTTCATATTTGCTACGCAGTTTTCTGTAATCATCTAATAGTTCACTGAAAGCCTCTCCTAGTTGCTCAAAGGTGAAATCATCATAAGGATCAAATAGAGGATTAGTAATTACCGGATCACAAGCCATCAAGCATACATTTGCAGCGTCATCTGATTGTTCATCTTCTGAGTCGCTGGCTTCACTTTTATGCCATATGCTTGTGTTGGCGTACTTCCTTGATGTAGATTTCTTCAGGTAGCCTTTGTCATATTTGCTGCTTTTCTTTGATGATGATGCTGAGGGACAATATTTCTTCATGTGTCCTTTTTTCTTGCATCCGTAGCAAATAGGATCTTCCTCGTTGTTGTTGTTGTTGTCTTTGTTGTCTTTTGTTCTCCTGTTAAATCTCATGAACTTCTTGAATTTTCTTACGAGAAGAGCTTGATCTTTAGAGTCAGAGTCGCTGTCATCAGAATCATCTTCGATGGTTCTTCTATGTTGAGCCTTGAGAGCGATCGTCTTCTCTGACTTCTCCTTTGGTGTAGCATCTTCAAAGTCTTGATGTTCTAATTCGTGAGTGAGTAGCTTACCCATGAGTGTTTCTAGAGACATTGTTGAGAGGTCGTTCCCTTCAATGATTGCAGTAGCCTTTGGAATCCAGTTCTTTGTAAGGGCTCATAGAAGTTTGTGAATCTTTTTATGGTTACTGTAATCCTTGCCTAGTGAAGACAGAGGATTTATAATATCCAAGAATCTTGTAAACATCTGAGTGACTGATTCACTTGGCTTTATTTTGAACGCCTCGTACTCCTGAGTAAGTCTGCTGATCTTTGACTCCTTGACTTGTGTTGTTCCTTCGTGGGTTACTTCGAGAAGTTTCCACACTTCGTTTGATGTTGTGCATGTAGGCACCTTGTTGAATTCAGTCCTGTCTAAGGCACAAAATAAAGCGTTAATAGCACGTGCGCCAAAACTGGCCTTTTTTTTCCTCTGTATATTTGTCATGGGATTTTTCAACTAAAATACCATCAACATTAATATGAGGTGGCTTTTTATAGCCATCAATAACTACAGACCATAAGTCAAAATCAAGAGATTTCAGAAAGAAACTCATACGTATTTTCTAATAAGTGTAGTTTATGCCGTCAAACAGTAGAGGTCTGTTTGTGGCTTGGCCTTCACTTGTGAATTTCACAGTTGCCATGCGTAATGTTGTGATCTATATAAAAATTGAATATAATCCAATTTTATCTTGCTTTACCTGTATGACCTGCTTTGATACCAATTGTAGGAACGAAATCGTAAAGCAGAATACTCTAAGGGAGGGGTGAATAGAGTAGGCAGCGAAATATTGCTAATTAAAAATCTAAACGCAAACACCAAGATTTATACTGGTTTCCCTCTTGTGAGGACTAGTCCAGTCGGAAGAACTCTAGCTTCCAGTTGAATCCACTATTAGAAAATCCTGCAAGTTTTCATACAAAGTCCTTGCAACTTCTACAGACGCGAGCTTTGATACGAAGAACTCGACTAACTTCAATTGTGAAGAGTTGTATCTTCTATCAAGCCTCTGATTACAATCGCTCTGAAACTTCTAGACCGCACTGTAATGCCCATATTCGGAATACGAATTTGAATGAAGCTTGCATATATTTCGGACTTGTATTTTCCTTTCTTTTTTCTCGGATTTTGGCCTATAATTGTATTTTGGCTCGACTTGCAGATTTTGGGTTTTCTCGTAAAATAGATTTTGACATGGCTTGGTTTTATTTTGTGGAGTAGGATTGGTTTGGTTTGGTTTAATATGCTTGGAACACCTTAGCTTATGCTCAACCTTCATTCCACCACAACCCACCCTCATTTAATCCCACCTAACTTTTCTCTCTCCTCTTTACTTTCATTTATTTTTTCTCCATCTTCTTCTTCTTCCTTCCTCCACACAACATCTCCACCCATAGGCAAGTGCATCTTGCCACCACATGAGGACCTATTTTTATTTGTCAATTAGCTTAATTAGTTGATTTGGAACAACATTAGAACTTGGCATTTTGTGATTTGGAGCTTCCATTTTTCTAGATCTAAGTTTTAAATATTTTCAGAAATTTTTGGTTTTGATCTATCAAACATTGATTTTTGCTTTTTTTTTGATGCTTCCATGTGGAAGAGAATTCAATTTTACACAAGTTAGAACTTTGAAAATCCAAATTTGGTTTTGATTTGGCCAAGATATGAAGATTTGAAGTTTTGGTGTTCTTGAGAAGTTCATCTCAGCATTGGAGAAGAAGACCTCTCGGCCTGCGCTCTTTAGCGCAAGGCTGAGCTGCACAGCTCACCCTTTGGTGAACCGCACATCCCCTTCTCGGCCAGCGCTTCTTAGCACTGGGCTGACTTGCGCTCGACCCCCTGGGCCGAACCGCGCACCCTTCCTTGGCGCTCGCCCCCTGCGCCCTTAGCCTCTACGCCACCGGCCCCTGCGCCATCGCCCTTGCATGCTTGACCCTCTGCGCACTTGGGCCCCTGCGCGCTTGACCCTCTGTGCACTTGGCTCCCAGCTCATGCGCCCTCCGATCCATGCGCAACCCGACCTAGCGCAAGCCAACCTCTGCGCAGCTCACCCCTGCGCAGTTTGCTCCCAGCTCACTTGGCTTTAGCGCTACCTGACCCTAGCGCAGTCTATTCTCTTGCGCAACCTGATCTCTTGCGCAGTCTATTTGGCCATGGAGATTTGGTTTTATTTTCTTTAAGCTTGATTTCTCTTTTATGGATTGGGTCTTGAGATCTTGTTTCACACAATACGACTATCTTAACCCAACACGACCTGGCACGGTTTTCGATGATTTTTCTTATGACTAATACGGTTTTCCTAATTCTGTGAAGTATGATTTTAGTACCTCTGATCTTCTTAATAGTGACCCGATGAGGTACACACTTAATTTGTAACCTGTGATTCATATTAACCCTGGTAACTAGATAACTTGATAGTGGCCCGTGGCGGCGCACTCTTGACTTGTACCTGACTTGACTTGTACTTGTAACTTGACTTGACCTGGCTTGACTTGATACCGTTGCGACGGCTAACTTGACTCGTATAACTAACTCTGACACCGTGGGTGTTCCTGCTTGCTTGCTTGTGCAATCCACTTGTCTTGTCTTGCATTATGTCTAGGACGTAACTCCCTGGTTCCCACGGTCAAGGATTCACACTGAATATGGATTAGGATAATGACTAGATCAAACTATAGTTCATGGAGAATTTCTAGTCAGAGGCAGTCTCGTTATCTGGGCGCTTTAATTGGACTTGTAGCTTGCCGACGAGTAGAGCACATTTCCAGCACACTGTCATGTGTTGTACCCTCTAAGTCACCTAAGGGTATATCGTCTCCTGGGCGATGTACCCAACCATACTCTCAACCCGCGGAAGGATAACTAGATAGTCTGCAGGGCTTGGGACTGGAAAATTCTCACTTGCATCTTGTTAGTAATTAGGTTGTGATAACCCTAGTTAGTTAAAGTAGTAAGCCGTAGTAATTGCTTGGCCGCTTGTGAATGTATGGTGTCCAGCCTGGTCTAAGTCTCGTCTAAGTCCCTATACCTGGTACTCCTGTACATGATTGTTTTACTTATCTTAAACAATAAATAGATAGGGACAAGTGCTATTCAGGCGAAGGGTTACAACCCCGGTCCTTATTTGGTTTACAGGTTGTAATCTGGCTCCCGGAATGGTTCAACGACCCTAGTCGTTTATTGTCCTGTTGTACTTTTATTACTTGTACATTTTCTTTCATTTTCTTATGTTCTGATATGCTGGCTTTTTTTCTTATTTCGTGGCCTCCTTTGTGGCACTTGCTTTTTCTGGGGTTTGACCCAGCTGGTTTTGTGTGGCCAGATTTCGGAGCAGCACCCGAAGATCTACCGAACTTCCAGCCCGATGGTGGTGACTAAAAGGAACCCGGGCTACGAATGGGTTTTCTATTTTGTTTCGCTCACTCTATTGTAAAATTATTCTTTTGAGGCGTTTAGCCGACAAGCACCTGTTAGCTCGATGCACATTTACTTACTGTCTGCCTACGGGCTGTAACATGATTAACAAATCCTAGGGTTGATCATGTATGACTTAACTCTTGCTCGTCCTCGCATTTTGTATGACTAGCTTCATGATCAGCTGAATATGTAATATTTGGGAGGCCTTTTATTGTATATTTGGTGGTCTAACATCTTGTAATTTTATTACTTGCTTGAGATTGAGACAATGGGCTTGACCTTAAGAGACCGTTGGCTTGTAGTAAACCCTCATATCTAGACAGTCGTGACCGTATAGCGAGGTGGATTCCATTTTAATATACGTAGCTGGCTATGTACGCCCCCGCTCTCCAGTATTCTGGTTTTGGGGCGTAACATGGTTTAAGTGGTGGCCCATGCAGGTCTTGGCATTCAAGAAATGTGAGGGTTTATCGAATAGATGTCTCAATCAGTACTTGTCATTGATCTCCTTTTATATCCTATGAATCTCTGGAATCTTGACCTGATCACATGTTTGTATCGTTGATCTGTCCTGGTCCTTCCTTATTGTTTTTCTATGTCGTTTTCTTCAGCGGTATTGTTCATGAACCAGCCGATCAGCAAGGCGGAGCAACTCCTGCGGACCAGCAACCCGGAGATCAAGTCCAGCCCTCCGGAGTAGCCTCCAGAGTTGTGCCTACTGGAGGCAGAACGGTCAACAGTTATGCATCTGAGTTTTCTAGACTCAGTAGGTTTGCCTCCACCTTGGTGGCAACCGAGTTTGATAGGGTCCAGCGGTTCCAGCATGGACTGCATTTGGAGATCTTGCTAGCAGTCGAGCAGTTCGAGCACCAGACATTCGATGCAGTATTGAGAGCGGTTAGGAGGCATGAGTACACCTTCCAGAGGATTGTGGATAGGACCGGAGGTAGGAAGCGGTCCCACAGTCAGATGCACCAATCATCAGCTCCAGCCCCGGCAGCTAGGAGTTTGACTATTGAAACTCCGAGGCGGGCGGCCTCAGTAACGTCGGTTCAGCATTCGACCCCGACGTACCCACAGTAGCAGAAGCAGAAGCAGAATCAGACTTCCGCGATGGGATGTTCTCATTGTAGGAAGCCAGGCCATGTAGTGGCGGATTATCGTAGGGCACAAGGATTGTGCCTGGCTTGTGGAGCGACAGATCACAAGATAGGAGCCTGCCCGAATAGGGGTAGTTCATCCTCCTCCAATCTAACCAGTCCATCGTTTAGGGGACCAGCACCTATGCAGCAGCAGCAGTACCCGAGGCCATTGTTGCCTCAGGCCCAGGCGTATCATCAGCAGAACCAGCAGCAGTATACCCAAGCCCAAGTGCAGAACAGGCAGAGAGGTTTCCAGCAGAGGGGACCCGCAGCTAGAGGACAAGGTCAGGCCATGATGATGACTATGGAAGAAGAAGTTGCACCAGGTGAGGTAGTGGCAGGTACTATTCTCGTCAACTCCTCTCCAGCATTGGTATTATTTGATTCTGGTGCATCGCATTCATTCATGTCTACACGATTCGTGACACGGATAGGATTGGAGCCCGAGTCATTATCAGTGAGGCTCAATATACTTACTGGTAATGGTCTTGTGGGAGTAGATCGAGTGTTTTCCTCGTGTCGGATCGTAGTTAGCAGTAGAGAGTTTCCCGCTAGATTTATAGAATTTTCTATGGCAGACTATGATGTAGTCTTAGGCATGGATTGGTTGAGGAACCAGTATGCTAGGATAGACTGCCATGTTGGCAGAGTTGTTTTCAGCATTCCAGGCGAGCCAGAGTTTTTATTTTCCAGAGGCGCAGTGGAGCCATCTTCCCCAGTGTTGCGGATGGCAGTAGCAGCAGAGCAGTTATCCAGAATAGTTGAAGAGTTTCCAGATGTCTTTTCAGAAGAACTTCCAGGGATGCCGCCAGAGCGGAAGATCGAGTTCACTATAGACTTGATCCCCGAAACAGTACCAGTATCAGAGCGAGTTTACAGAATGGTGCCTTCAGAGTTGGAGATTTTGTACAAGATGATTGAAGAACTCAGGACCAAGGGATTCATTCGTTCAAGTGGATCACCTTGGGGAGCCCCGATGCTTCTTGTGAAAAAGAAGGATGGTACGTCCAGGTTATGTGTAGATTATCGTACCTTAAACTCAGTGACAATCAAGAATAGATACCCTCTCCCGAGGATAGATGACTTGTTTGATCAACTCAAAGGGGCTTCAGTGTTTTCGAAGATAGACTTGCGGTCAGGATACCACCAGATCAGAGTCAGAGAGCAGGACATCCCAAAGACAGCTTTCCGATCTAGGTATGGACATTAGGAGTTCCTTGTTATGCCCTTTGGAGCGACCAATGCGCCAGCCGTATTTATGGACCTCATGAATCATATTTTCATGCCTTACTTGGATCAGTTCGTGATCGTGTTCCTAGATGATATCCTGGTCTACAGCAAAAGCGAAGCAGAGCATGAGCAGCATCTCAGAATCGTCCTTCAGACGCTTAGAGAGCATCAGTTGTACGCCAAGTTCAGTAAATGCAAGTTCTGGCTCGATCGCATTTCGTACTTGGGTCACATCATTACTCGAGGAAGAGTGGAAGTAGATCCCCAGAAGATTGTGGCTATCGAGTCATGGCCAGTACCTAGCTCAGTGGCAGAGGTTCGCAGCTTCCTTGGATTGGCCGGCTACTACCGGCGATTCGTTTCAGATTTTGTAAGGATTTCAGCGCCGATGACCCAGTTGACCCGCAAGGATGTGCAGTTCGCTTGGACAGCGGAGTGTCAGGAATTATTTGAGAAGTTGAAGCGAGGTTTGATAACGACTTCCATTCTCATACTTCCAGATGGGACCGGAGGATTCACAGTTTATTGCGACGCTTCAGGCAGAGGATTGGGGTGTGTCTTGATGCATCATGGGAAGGTAATATCTTATGCATCACGTCAACTTCGTAATCATGAGAAGAATTACCCGACCCACGACTTGGAGCTGGCAGCAGTAGTGTTTGCACTTAAGTTGTGGAGGCACTACTTGTACAGAGATAGAGTGAAGATATTTACAGATCATAAAAGCCTGAAGTATGTTTTCACCCAGAAGGACCTTAATATATGGCAGAGGAGATGGCTTGAGCTATTGGTAGACTACGATGTGTACTTGCAGTATCACCCAGAGAAGGCCAACATTGTAGCAGATGCGTTGAGCCGGAGAGCCGGAGTTTACCTCCTAACGGCGTAACCAGAATTATTGGCAGATTTTCAGAAGATGGGAATTGAGGTGGTTCTTCCTACCAGTGTGGCATTGATGGCCAGTCTACAGGTTCAGTCCAGCATAGTTGAGAGAATCCAGATGGCACAATCTACAGATTCCAAGATTCAGCGGCTCAGAGCAGAGTGTGAGGCAGGAAGAAGACCAGAGTTGTGCATTCATGAAGATGGTACACTTCGGCACGGCACTCGTCTTTGTGTACCTAGTGGAGATATCAGACATGAGGTCATGGTAGAAGCTCACAGTTCGTAGTATTCTATTCATCCTGGTGGTACGAAGATGTACCGAGATATTCGTCAGCATTTCTGGTGGAATGTCATGAAGAGGGAGATAGCCCAGTTTGTCTATCGGTATTTGGTTTGCCAGCAGGTTAAAGCTGAACATCAGAGGCCCGTTGGACTTCTTCAGCCCTTGCCGATTTCAGAATGGAAGTGGGAGCATGTGACCATGGATTTTGTGACTGGATTGCCTAGATCCCCGGATGGTCGAGATGCTATTTGGGTCATAGTTGACCGGCTCACGAAGGTGGCTCATTTTCTTCCATTCAAAGTTGGGCAGTCAACGGCTCAGTTGGCAGAGATGTATCTCAGGCAGATTGTCAGGCTTCACGGTGTGCTTGTCAGTATCACCTCGGACCGAGATTTAAGGTTTACGTCGCACTTTTGGCGCAGCCTGCAAGAGAGTTTGGGAACTCACCTTCAGTTTAGCTCAGCCTATCATCCGCAGACAGATGGCCAGTCAGAGCGCACCATCCAGACTCTTGAGGATATGTTGCGGTCATGTACACTTGACTTCGGTGGGTCATGGGAAGATCACCTGTACCTGGTGGAGTTCTCGTACAAAAATAGTTTCCAGGCCAGTATTCAGATGGCTCCGTTCGAAGCTCTATATGGTAGGAAGTACAGGTCCCCGCTAGCATGGGACGATATCGAAGAGAGGCAGATGCTCGGTCCAGAAATGATTGCCCAGACAGTTGAAGTAGTCAGAAGAGTCAGGGATCATCTTCGAGTTGCCCAAGACCGCCAGCGACATTGGGCCGATGTCCATCGGCATCCCTTAGAGTTTGCTATCGGCGACCATGTATTCCTTAGGATCTCGCCTAACCGCGGCGTCATTCGCTTTGGCGTGCGGGGAAAGCTTAGTCCTAGGTATATAGGGTCGTTCGATATCCTGGAGCGAGTAGGAGATGTATCCTATCGTCTTGCTCTTCCGCCGTCGCTAAGTGAGGTGCATGATGTATTCCATGTGTCCCAATTACGATGGTACGTCCCGGACCCGAGCCATATTCCAGACCATTCAGAATTGGTTGTTGGTACCAACCTTTCGTATGAGGAGAAGCCCGTGTCTATTTTGGACCGGAGGGAGAAGATACTCAAGAACAAGACTATTATCTTAGTCCATGTTGCTTGGGGTCATCACTCTCTAGGTGTGTCAACGTGGGAACGTGAGGATGATATCCGATCGTGATATCCCTACCTGTTTGACTCGTAAGGTATAATGTCTTTCTTATGCCTTATGCTCTTCATTCCTTGATTGCATGTATGATTGTATGATTGAACTGCTTAGTGTAGTTGTTGTTGCTTAGTGTAGCTTGCTGTGGCAATCTCTAGCTCCTTGATTAAATTCCGAGGACGGAATTCTTTTTAGGAGGGTAGAGTTGTAATGCCCATATTCGGAATACGAATTTGAATTAAGCTTGCATGTATTTTGGACTTGTATTTTCTTTTTCTTTTTCTCGAATTTTGGCCTGTAATTGTATTTTGGCTCGACTTGCAGATTTTGGGTTTTCTCATAAAATGGGTTTTGACATGGCTTGGTTTTATTTTGTGGAGTAGGATTGGTTTGGTTTGGTTTAATATGCTTGGAACACCTTAGCTTATGCTCAACCTTCATTCTACCACAACCCACCCTCATTTAATCCTACCTAACTTTTCTCTCTCCTCTTTACTTTCATTTATTTTTCCTCCATCTTCTTCTTCTTCCTTCCTCCACACAACATCTCCACCCATAGGCAAGTGCATCTTGCCACCACATGAGGACCTATTTTTATTTATCAATTAGCTTAATTAGATGATTTGGAACAACATTAGAACTTGGCATTTTGTGATTTGGAGCTTCCATTTTTCTAGATCTAAGTTTTAAATATTTTCAGAAATTCTTGGTTTTGATTTATCAAACTTTGATTTTTGCTTGTTTTGATGCTTCCATGTGGAAGAGAATTCAATTTTACACAAGTTAGAACTTTGAAAATCCAAATTTGATTTTGATTTGGCCAAGATACGAAGATTTAAAGTTTTGGTGTTCTTGAGAAGTTCATCTCAGCATTGGAGAAGAAGACCTCTCGGCCTGCGCTCTTTAGCGCAAGGCTGAGCTGCGCAGCTCACCCTTTGGTGAACCGTGCATCCCCTTCTCGGCCAGCGCTTCTTAGCGCTGGGCTGACTTGCGCTCGGCCCCCTGGGCCGAACCGCGCACCCTTCTTTGGCGCTCGCCCCCTGCGCCCTTGGCCTCTGCGCCACCGGCCCCTGCGCCATCGCCCTTGCGCGCTTGACCCTCTGCGCACTTGAGCCCCTGCGCGCTTGACCCTCTGCGCACTTGGCTCCCAGCGCCACCCAGCTCATGCTCCCTCCGATCCATGCGCAACCCGACCTAGCGCAAGCCAACCTCTGTGCAGCTCACCCCTGCGCAGTTTGCTTCCAGCTCACTTGGCTTCAGCGCTACCTGACCCTAGCGCAGTCCATTCCCTTGTGCAACCTGATCTCTTGTGCAGTCTATTTGTCCATGGAGATTTGGTTTTATTTTCTTTAAGCTTGGTTTCTCTTTTATGGATTGGATCTTGAGATCTTGTTCCACACAACACGACTATCTTAACCCAACAAGACCTGGCACGATTTTCAATGATTTTGCTTATGACTAATGCGGTTTTCCTAATTCTGTGAAGTATGATTTTAGTACCTCTGATCTTCTTAATAGTGACCCGATGGGGTACACACTTAACTTATAACCTGTGATTCATATTAACCCTGGTAACTGGATAACTTGATAGTGGCCCGTGGCAGCGCACTCTTGACTTGTACCTGACTTGACTTGTACTTGTAACTTGACTTGACCTGGCTTGACTTGATACCGTTGCGACGGCTAACTTGACTCGTATAACTAACTCTGACACCATGGATGTTCCTGCTTGCTTGCTTGTGCAATCCACTTGTCTTGTCTTGCATCATGTCTAGGACGTGACTCCCTGGTTCCCACGGTCAGGTATTCACACTGAATATGGATTAGAATAATGACTAGATCAAACTATAGTTCATAGAGAATTTCCAGTCACAGGAAGTCTCGTTATCTGGGCGCTTTAATTGGACTTGTAGCTTGCCGACGAGTAGAGCACATTTCCAGCACACTGTGATGTGTTGCACCCTCTAAGTCACCTAAGGGTATATCGTCTCCTGGGCGATGTACCCAACCAGACTCTCAACCCGCGAAAGGATAACTAGATAGTCTGCATGGCTTGGGACTGGAAAATTCTTACTTGCATCTTGTTAGTAATTAGGTTGTGATAACCCTAGTTAGTTAAAGTAGTAAGCCGTAGTAATTGCTTGGCCGCTTGTGAATGTATGGTGTCCAGCCTGGTTTAAGTCTCGTCTAAGTCCCTATACCTGGTACTCCTGTACATGATTGTTTTACTTATCTTAAACAATAAATGGATAGGGACAAGTGTTATTCAGGCGAAGGGTTACAACCCCGGTCCTTGTTTGGTTTACGGGTTGTAATCTGGCTCCCGGAATGGTTCAATGTCCCTAGTCGTTTATTGTCCTGTTGTAATTTTATTACTTGTACATTTTCTTTCATTTTCTTATGTTCTGATATGCTGGCTTTTTTTCTTATTTCGTGGCCTCCTTTGTGGCACTTGCTCTTTCTGGGGTTTGACCCAGCTGGTTTTGCGTGGCCAGATTTTGGAGCCGTATCCGAGGATCTACCGAACTTCCAGCCCGATGGTGGTGACTAGAAGGAACCCGGGCTACGAGTAGGTTTTCTATTTTGTTTCGCTCACTCTATTGTAAAGTTATTCTTTTGAGGCGTTTAGCCGACGAGCACCTGTTAGCTCGATGCACATTTACTTACTGTCTGCCTACGGGCTGTAACATGATTAACAAATCCTAGGGTTGATCATGTATGACTTAACTCTTGCTAGTCCTCGCATTTTGTACGACCAGCTTCATGATCAGCTGAATATGTAATATTTGGGACGCCTTTTATTGTATATTTGGTGGTCTAACATCTTGTAATTTTATTACTTGCTTGAGATTGAGACAATAGGCTTGACCTTAAGAGACCGTTGGCTTGTAGTAAACCCTCATATCTAGACAGCCGTGACCGTATAGCGAGGTGGATTCCATTTCAATATACGTAGCTGGCTATGTACGCCCCCGCTCTCGAGTATTCTGGTTCTGGGACGTGACACGCACCGCACTGGCAAATCGACTAGAGGATTGTAACTGGCTTGGGATTTGAAAATGTATGCTTTTTAAAAACTCTTTGGAAGAATGTAAGCTCAGGAAGAGAAGAGATTGAAAGTGAATTGGTGATTTGAAATGATCGAAATACTTCTCTATTTATAGTTTTTCCAAAGACATAACTCTGATAGAATTCAGACAGAATTCGGACAAAACTCTTTGTAACAAACCGCAACTGAAGGATGACCAAGTTCAAAATCCAACGTTCACTAACGTTCCAATTAGCCGAACTCTGGCCGAACTCAAACCGAGTTCTGCTAGGGTTCTGTCAGTTCATTTTTGAGAAAAATCAATTTTGGCTTTTTGAAAAGTCCTTCAGAAGCTTTTGGTAAAAAGGATGTTTTACAAAAACATAGGTCATTTGTAAAAGAATAGGATGGTTTTTGAAAAACGTTTTCGGATAGTCTATTTGCCAGTACGACTCGGTATACAATGTATTCCTAGACTCAATAAAATGAAAAATTACATAGCTTGACAGGAAGTACATTCTGAATGGCAAACAGCTTCGGAACAGAAACAGCTTCGGTCTTGAACATAGTAAATATGTATTGTTGAGCAGTGTCCAACATCTGAATGACTTGCATTTATATCGAGACAGAGTTTGATGAATTATCAAAATCAGATTTGACCATGACCAATGGGCCAATAGGGATGAGACTTCAATTATGCTATTTGGCTTCCAAAAATTTTGGGTGATACAATCTCTCATTATGTGGCATCTGACATGGCAACTGACATAGCAGCTGGCATGTCATGTTTTAACCCAAAAAATTAATTACCCAATTTTTTTTATTGTTAATGTTAATGCTAATGCTAATTTTAGTTTAATGTTAATATTAATTTCAATATTAATATTAAAATTAATGTTAATGTTAATTAATTTAATGTTAATAATAATATTCATGTTAATTTGATATTAATATTAATTTTAACATTAAAGTTAATTCTAATTTTAATTTAATATTAGTATTATTTTTAATGTTAATGTTTAAGTTAATATTAATTTTCATGTTAATTTGATATTAATATTAATTTTGATGTTAATATTAATTTTAATGTTTCATGTTATTTTGCTAAGTCAAATCTTATGTCATCAACCATGTCATTTGCCACAAAGATACTACCAACCAAATTTTTTGAAAGATAAATAGCATTTTTATGAGACTTACTATTATACAAAATTAGCTCTATATTCTAAATCTAGAATATAGAAAATGGAATGGACGTTACTAATGATGCTCTTAGATACAGTTAACTCCATATCCTTTTACTTACTTTCTGGAGAATGCCACGCAAAATAAGTCACCTAGACCTCCAACCAAAGAATTCATGGTGTTGGCAAATGAAGTCCAAGCACTCATATTTCCGCTTGTTTTCCCAAGTTTCAATCATTTCTCTGATGATTTGATTTGGATGCCTACTGGATGTCCAAATATTGGGATGCAGAGCAGTAGCTCCATTTAAACAAACCTTGACATGTTGATATATACCAGATTTACCATTAAGTATCATGCCCTTTAGGCAGTGACGGATCCAGGATGAGATTCTACTAGGGACACAATTATAAGAGGGTTCGAAGACAACGTCCGCAAAAATTAAACATATAGAAGCAAAGTACATAATTAAAAATTGAACATACAGACCACTCCAAACTACCACAAACAAAGGACAAAATTTTAATACAAAAGGTAGAAATTGTTCTTTACGAGTTTTCATACAATAAAGCATTACATCTCACTGATCTCACAATTGTTCTCTACGAGTTTTTATACTTTGAAAACGTTTAACTACAACATCATTTGTAATACTACTCATCAACTCTTTTTTTATGAAATATACAAGACAATCATTTAAAAACTGATCACAAATTTGATTTCGTAAATCTGTCTTGACAATATTCATTGCAGAGAAGTATATTTCCACACTTGCTGTTGTTATAGGCAAAATCAATGCTAATTTCAAAAGCCGATACACCAAAGGGTATGAAAGGTACTTCTTTGTTTGCACTAGCAATCTCGATAGATCACCAAGCCCCTTCAGATGACTAAATCTGTCATCTGTTTGTACATCCATAATATATGTCACTAATTGATGCTCAAGAGTCATGCATTCAATGAAAGAAAAATCATTAGGATAAAATTGAGCCAACCTTGTCAACTTTGATGCATTAAAGTCACCAAAATTATCATGTGGATTCAAGCTAGCAACACAAAGAAGCAACTCAAAATTGACCTCATTGAATCGATTACTAATCTTCAAAAGTTGTTTATCCATAATCGCATAAAAGTATTCCACACGATAATGAAATTCATTAGTAATATTGCTTTTACATCGAGGATGGTAAGGATCAACACATCCATCATTCATATCCAAAGAGTCAATCTTGTTCTCATTGCAAAATGTGGTGATCTTACTTAGGAGAGATTTCCATCCATCATCTTTTACCGCTTGTAATCGTCCCTTAGCCACTTTGACAAGTGCTATACACTACCAAAATATGTCCATTTAGCGACGGCCACATCCGTCGCTCATCCGTCGGGAATCAGTATTAGCGACCGATCGCTGACGGATCTTGGTCAAAATAATCCGTCGGCAATCAGCTCGTCGCTAATAATGATCCATCGCTAAGTAGTCGAAGAGCGACGGAATAGCGACGGCTTTTCGTCTTCACAATATGATTCATTAGCGACTACTTTCCGATGGGCTTTCGTACATTTCAAGTATTAAATACTTAACAATATTGACGCTAGCGACGGATAGTCCGTCGGTAAACAGTCGTAACAGTGTATCAGAGGGTATATTTCCGTCGCTAGTCCGTCGATCGCCGTCGCTAACAAATGACGGATTAGCGACAGAATACTAACGGATTATCCGTCGACCATGTTCTGGAAATGCTTGACATTTCTAGAACCTTGGTGACGGATAAATCGTCGCTACTCCGTCGCTACGCCGTCGACAGAGCGACTAATTAGTGGCTGATTATCCGTCGCCATGGTTCTGGTAATGTCAAGCATTTCCAGAACCTTGTCGACGGATTTTTTGTCGCTACGCCGTCGAGAGAACGACTGATTAGTGGCTGATTATCCGTCGCCTGGGTGACGGATTATCTATCGCTATTCCGTCGAATTATGTACCACCAGTACCTTGCCGACGGATGTTCCGTCGACAACCCGTCGCTACCTGGAAACAGTTTCAAATCTCCAGTTAGCGACGGCCATTCCATCGAAAAGTAGTCGAAAACTGGAAATATCCGTCGCCAACCGGTCACTAGCCCGTCGCTAACTGAGATTTTTTTGAAAAAAATTACAGCACTTTTCCTGTTCACAAAAATATGCATAAACCAAACCAATGTATAATGTACACCAATTATCCAACAATCACATAGACCAAATATATAATGCACACCAATTATCCAAGAATCACATAGACCAAACCAAATTAATATAAAATAGACATCAATTATCCTGAAGAGTAACCTAATATCCGTCGTTATAATCCGATCATAGCACAAATAATCCAAAATTCCCACAAATATTCCAAATTTTCTTAATTACAATATTTTAAGAAGAAGGAGGAGTTCGATTGCCCGGTGGTGGTAATCCCTGCTACGACCGACGAATATACTCCTCTACTAGGTACGACGGCAAGTCGTCGTAGACACTGCTCGGAAGTCGGCGTAGCTGCTCTAGCAACATGAGATCCAGGAGTGCCGTCACAGTCGGAGGCGGTACCTGAGGGGCAGCAGGGTTGAAAGAAAGATGACCCGCGGAAGAAGGACCGACACCAGCAGTCGACGGACCAGCACCAGTAGAAGATGGACCGACACCAGCAGTAGACGGACCGGCAGCAGCAGACAGAGGCAAAAAGTACGTGGCAAATTTCTCCCGCAATGACGACACCGCCTCGTGCAGCTGCGTAAGCTGCGACCTAATATCATCGTCTGTCGGGGCCGCGGGAGGAGGCAGTGTCGGTAGAAATCGCTGCGTCGCCATGTACAACGGCCCTAGGGAGACGACTCCGTACAGGAGCCCTTTCATAAAGTCGTCGACGGTATCTACGAACAAGTCGTTGCGAGCGGCCAAAGAAGAGGGCGTCCGGGCGGGCATCGTTTCACCGATATCCTCGGTGTCAGTTAACTGAGCCCGACTAAGGGCCTCACGATATGCAGCCTATCAAATGAATGTGTTTATATTATAAGATTTATCTAAGTTGTAATCTAAATCCTATGTTTCACTAAGTTAAGTGTGAATCCAAAGTTTACCTAAGTTATAGTTCGAATACTTTTAATTCTAACGTAAATCTTATAAACATAAGTACTTACATCAGTCTCCTTGGCCCTCTCGTCGATGAAGCTCCCGTCCTTCCGTCTTTTGTGCATATGTTGGAACACGTCGTGCATGGTAACCGATTCTGGCGCCCTTCCCTCCTTCACCGCCCGTTGGGTCTGCATACGAAATTTCTGTAGAACTTAATTAACTCTGTATATTAATAATACCTAATTCGATAGTGAAATAAATTTATGGTATCTCACCAGATCTGCAAGAGTCGCTGCGTGGGGCCTTGATCCCCCCGTATGAAGCCCCGTGGCCTGTCGGTTCGCCTTTGCCTTCTCCGATTTCTCCTTGTACGCAGGAGTATCCATCATACCTAAGAGGTCCTCATAATACTCCTGTCGGATCCAATTCGGCCTCGTATGCCCCATTTTCAGGTTATGAATCATATTCCGTATCTTCTTTGAGGCAGCGTATCTGTAGGTCCTGCGGATCGCGTCCTCGCGATGGGGGGGCCACCAGTACGTCGTCTAACATAGAAATTCAATTATCACGTAATTTAAAAAATGGTTGATTAAAGAGTAACTAATAATTAACCAGAAGATATAGATATATACCCTCAACTCGTCGAGCCAAGCATACTTCAAGTTTGGGGGCACCGACGAAAAGTTGAGGTAGGGACCATGGAAGTTAGCCCTGATAATTTCTCCAAGAGCCCTAGCAACATTAAACGGAAAAAACCTACAAAGAAGAAACGACTGGATTATTAACTTGAATAAATGAAAGAAATTTAATAAATTATCTTAAATTTACTTATGAGGTCCCCGCGGGTCATAGATCTCGTCGGAACTCGCCTCTCGGCCTCTCTGGTACCATCGGAGGATCCGCGGGTCTGCACATGTACTCTCCAGTAACCGGATGGAACCAAGTATGGGGGCACTCCGGGGCCCACTGTGCAGTAACTGGGGGATCCACTGGTGGATCCGCTGCTGGTGGGTACGATAGCGGAACAAATTCGCTAGCAGATTCGGACTCATGCCTCGATGAAGTGGTCGATCGACGGCGGGATGCGTCTGTGCCCGGGGTACTCTCCGGGTCGGGGTCGCTGGATGGGGTCACATCCCGGGAAGATTGAATACGACCACGACCACCAGCACCACTACGACCACGAACACGACGACCACCACCACCACCACCACGACCACCACCACCACCACCACGGCCAGCCATCATGACCTGTAAATAGAACACATAAACATAATTAACAATATAAAAGTGTAAATGAATATAAAATTCTAAACTAAAATATACATACCACCAGTAGGGAGACGAGTGCTGCCGCGACGAAAAAGACTAGGAGTGCCATCTGCAATAAGTAAATAATCGAATGAAAAAAACATGAATTCACGTAATTTGTTTTATGAGGTCAAACTTAATTCACGTAATTGGAAGTGTTTTCAATATACAATAATATTTAACCTAATCATCGTCTTCGTTCTCATCTTCGGCCTCGTCTTCATCATCATCCTCCTCCTCCTCCTCATCCTCATCCTTATCTTCATCGTCGATTTCATATGTTTCCTCATCCCCATCAAATTCGTCGTCTTCTTCTTCCTCTTCTTCTTCTTCTTCTTCTTCTTCTGCCTCAATATTTGGGACAAGACGTCTTTTTCTCCCCTGGTTGACAGCTAAGTCTTGTGTATCAACCTCTTTCTCCCCTCTATTTTCTTCAACAATATCTTCAACATCCATTGTATCCGAGTGTTGTCCCAAGTATTGGGACTTTTCGATCTGGTCCTCTTGGTATGCTGGGTCTCCAACGTTGAATGTATTTCTAGATTTAATCTTGCGTACTGCCCACCAGTCAAATCGATCTCTACGACGCCTTGGGTAGCTTGTATAGTAGACTTGAACAGCCTAAATTGCTATCGCAAATGTATCGGACCCTCTATACCTCCTGCGATAATTTATATCGACAAATCCAAATTGTTTATCGATTCTCCAACCGATATTTGGTATCGTATCGAACCACTCATATTTGAACATCATAATATGCATATCATATGGGCCAGTATATTGTAAATCTACAATATCCCGAAGCACTCCATAATAGTCAAAGTCTGGCTCGTCGTCATAGATGGTGCCTCTTATGCAAACACCAAAATCCTTGGTACTGATGCCGTCATTGATAAATTCGACATTTATAGCATTCTGAGTTGACTTAAACCTGAAGCCATTAACGACATAGCCTGGCCAAGTCTTTATTTGCTTCTTCGGTCCCAATGCCAGATAACGAACACTCTCATAAGTGAGTGTTGTTTCAGGCAATAAAATCTATAAACAAATATTTATAATTTAAATATTTTAGATTATATATTTATAATCTCAATTATAATCTCAGTTACTTAGGTATTTGCGAAACCATGACGAAAATGTACAATCAACCTCTCTTTGAAGTCCCTCATCGGTAATATCGGGTGTCCTCATTTTGACTTCATCTCTAAATACACTATTAAAGAAAATAAGAATATATAAGTGTAGTCACTTACTTCATCAAATTAGAGATTATAATGAGTGCAAGTGTACTGCTTACTTCTCCAAATCTCTCACTTCTTGTATGTCACACAGTTTAATAAGACATATCGGTGAGCGGCATCATACTCGTCGTCTGTCAACCACCGTCTATGACTATCCCCAACAAGCTTGTCCCTTACATTGAATATACCTCCATCCTCAACGTCCTCGTCATTCCTTTGAGGTCTATTTCTATTTGTCTTAACATGAGTATCGAAATAAATGGAGCAGAAGTTTGACACCTCTTTGATAAGATAGGCTTCGCATATCGAAGCCTCTATATGAGCCTTGTTGCCAACTTTCTTCTTTAGATAGTGTAGGTATCTAGAGAGTTAAATTATCTTGAGAATTAAGAATGAATTTTAAAACCCACTGAAATTTAACTTAAATTATATCGATTTTTATGTACCTTTCAAATGGGTACATCCATCGATAATAAACAGATGCACCGACACGGACTTCGTATGCTAGATGAATCGGTAGATGCTCTATGCTGTCGAAGAAGCCAGGAGGAAATATTTTCTCCAACTTGCAAATTGTTAAGATAATCTTCTCCTCAAGTTCAACCATGTGTTGCACAGTCAACTTAGTTGAACAAATATCCCTAAAGAATATAGATAGTTCGACCAACGGAACCCATACAACAGAAGGCAATAACTCTTTTAAAGCAATGGGCAGTAATCTTTCCATAAACACGTGGCAGTCATGACTCTTCATTCCCGTTATCTTGCGTTATTGAGATCAACGCATCAAGACAAATTCGACACATAGCCGTCGGGAAATCTTAAAGTAGATACCCACTTGCAGATTATTAATCTATCTTCCTTGCTCAATGTGTATTGTGCTATCGGCTTACTTAATTGTCCAGCAGCTCCCCTTTGTATCAAGTTCAGATAAGGACGATTGCATATCTCGGCAATGTCTTGTCTTGCTTTTGGATTGTCCTTCATCTTTCCTTTAATATCCATGATGGTATTGAAGACATTATCGAACACATTCTTTTCGATATGCATAACATTAAGATTATGCCTTATAAGATTATCTTTCCAATAAGGTAAGTCCCAGAAGATACTCCGTTTGGTCCAGTTATGGCTTTGTCCGAACCCATCGACACGATTGTTCGATGGATCTTCCATTACAGTGGGCAAGTCCTTTACATCTTTCTAAATATCGTATCTCGACAATCTAGCAAGCGGATGAGAAAATTCTTATTTTTCAGCTCTGAACGCGTCCTTGTTCTTTCTCCAAGGATGACTCGCGGGCAGAAATTGACGATGACAATCAAAGAAAGAAGTTTTTCCTCCATGCTTAAGGCAGAATGCCTTACTGTTTCCTATACATATCGGACAAGATATGGTGCCGTGAGTACTCCATCCCGACAGCATACTGTATGCGAGAAAATCATTGATTGTCCACATCAGTGAAGCTCTTATCTGAAAGTTCTGTTTCCTGGAAATATCATAGGTCGCGACGCCGATCTCCCACAGCTGTTTCAGCTCATCCACCAACGTCTGTAAATATATATCGATATTCTTTGTCGGATTTTTGGGACCCGGTATGATAGCTGTCAAGAACATATAAGCAGTCTTCATACACATCCATGATGGCAGATTGTAAGGGGTCAGAATGACCGGCCAGATGGAGTATTGAGATCTCGACTGCCCGAAAGGGGCGAAGCCATCAGAATATAGCCCCAGTCGTACATTACTAGGCTCTGTAGCAAAATCTGGATGACGCAAATCGAAATATTTCCACGCCTCTCCATCCGAAGGATGTGACAATTCTCCATCGTCCTTTGTACGTTCTTCGTTGTGCCACATCATGTGTTCTTCTATATTCTGAGACATATACATCCTCTGCAACCGCTTCATGATCGACAAGTAATGCATATACTTGTAAGGATGTCGTTTTCTAGTTGACTTTCCTTTTTCCCTGACTGGTTTGTAACGATCCGTATTACAAAAGCTGCAACTTTTTATATCCTCGTTCTCCTTGTAGTACAACATGCAGCCGTTACGACAACAATCTATCTTCTCGTACCCCAGTGCCAGTTGTCGGACCATCATCTTCGACTTGTAGAAGATTTTTGGAAGCTCTTTTGATTCCTTCGGTAACACCTCCTTGATTAGTTGTATAATCCGATCATAGCAACTTTGTGGCAAGTTAAAATCAAACTTTATGTTCAACAATCGCATCGTCACTGACAGTACGGAATGTGGCTCACAACCAGGATATAAAGAAGTTTCAGCATCCTGAAACATATCATAGAACTCCTTCGCCCCGGAATTAGGATCCTCCGGATCAAAATTAGGCCCTGCCGCATCGTACACCATATCTCGTGCAAGGTTCTACAGGTCTCCATAATCAACAGAGCATTCGTCGTCTTCGACGACAAAATCCGTTGCAGCATTATCATCAGAAGCATAAGTAGCAGCATTCGCAACCTGTCTTTCCGCATATTGTTTACCTTGCGATGACCACAGGCCGTAATCACGTACGAAACCCTTACGGGTCAAATGATCTCTTACACTCACCACTTCTTCGTAACGTCTATTGTGACAATTACGACATGGACACTTGATTTTGTTATCGTCCATATACTGAGCTTTGCTCATGACATACTTAAGAAACACTTCCACGCCTGCCTAAAAATCGTCACTCACACCTATTCTGCTCTCGTGTTGTGATACCGATACCGATAGTGCGATACCGATAGTTCGATACCGATACCGATAGTCCGATAGTTTGATACCGATACCGATAGTTCGATACCGATACCGATAGTCCGATACTACCGATATCACCGATACCAATACTTATAGGAAAAGTCCGATACCGATTCCGATACCGATACTTTGAACCTTGATATATATATATATATATATATATATATATATATATATATATTTTTTTTTTTTGAACCTTGATATATATATATATATATATATATATATATATATATATATATATATATATATAAAGCAAAAATATATATATATATATATATATATATATATATTTTTGCTTTATATATATATATATATATATATATATATATATATATATATATATATATATATATATATATATATATATAAAGCAAAAAAAAGAAGCAATAGACTTTCTCATCCGATTTCTTAAACTAGGGTTTGTCATATTGCATTTTCTTTAAAGTATCGGCCAATACCGATCCGATACGGCCGATACCGATACGGTTTGGCATGTTCCTATCCGATACCGACCGATACCAAATATTGACCGATGCCGACATTGGGGGTCTTTGTTAGTTAGATATAACATATATTAGAGTTATTTAGAAAATATATGTTGGTATCCTACTACTAGTTAGTATATTTGGATAAGGATACTAGAAGTATAAGATAGTCGGTTAGATGGTTAGTAATAAGTTAGTGTCTAGAATGAGGTTAGTAGATATAAGTTAGATAGCTTATATGTTAGATGGTAGTGTATTAGAGTGTGTGTTTTGATATGATAGCTTAGAGTTTAGATAGAAATATATATTGGATATGTATAGTATCTTAGTTTTAGAGATTAAGTTAGATATTCATATATTAGAGTTAAGATACTTGGTAACTTGAGATACCAAGTAGTACATTAGAATATGTTGGTTAGTTAGAGATGTGAGTTAGCTAGTAGATGTTAGAATTAGTGTATAGATAGATGTTAGAATTTATATTGATAGTTAGATAGATTGTTAGAAGTTAGATATTGGAGGGGTATGTTTGTATCTTAGGATTCAAATGTTAGTAGCTTAGGATATTGGTTTTACCTTCACCATTAAGGTAAAGTGTTTACCATTAAGTTAGCTACCGATAATTAATTGTTTCCTAATACCAAAAAATCCGATACTCCGATCCGAAACTACCGATACTACCGATATCGTCGATATCCTATTTCTTAAACTAGGGTTTGTCATATCGCCGATATTACTCATTGTATTTGTACCCCGCACTATCCCGCACGCGCCACCCCCGCCGCCCCCTGCTGCCCCGGAGCGCGCTGCCCCCCACCGCCCCCCGCAGCCCCGCGCGTGTCAGCACCTCTCCCACCCCCTGCCGCACCTCCTACCCCCCGCCGCCCCCCACCCCCCGCCGTATCTCCCACCCCCCGCCGCACCTTCCACCCCCCGCCGCCCCCCCAACCACCCGCTGCCCCGAAGCGCGCTGCCCCCCGCCGCCAGTCGCAGCCCCGCACATGCCCGCCACAACCCCACGCTTCCTCGCACGCGCCACCCCCGCAGTCTCTGCCGCCCCCGCAGCCCACGACACCCCCGGCAGCCTACGACACCCATGACCACCGAGAGAGAGAGAAAGAGATATTACCTTTGGGAGAGAGAGAGGAGAGGTCGCCAATCACTGCCGCGGGAGAGAGAGAGAGGAGAGTGAGGTCGTCGACCTCCGCGGAGGAGAGAGAGAGAGAGGAGAGAGAATGAAATTTGGGGGGAATGAAAAGTTCCCCTGTCGTTTCAATTTAAGTTTGGGCCCTTTATTTAGCGACGGACTAGCGACGGATAAAATCCGTCGCTAGGGCGTTGCTATTTTTGCTGCTTTCCGACGGAATATCCGTCGCTACGTAGTCGAAGAATTGTCCCTCCATTTTCTTCAACAATTTTTGCCAAATAATCGACTGCATGGCGATGGCTCATTATCCGTCGCTATATCTCCGATGTCCTAGCGAAGGATGAGCGACATTTTTTCCTCCTTAAAATAAAATAAAAATTGTATCGTCTTGTCGTCGGTACGCCGTCGGTTATTTGCCGTAAATCCGTCGCTAACGCCGACGAAAATTGTCCGTCGCTAATGTGCCGTCGCTAATTTACTGTATTTTGGTAGTAATAGCATTTAAAATGTCTTCATCTTTTCTTTGCAAAGCCAATGACAACTCATTTGTAATCTCCAATATATTTAGCATCAATTGTAAATTGAAGAAAAAATCAAATGATTGCAAATACCTACAAAATCAATAACAATTTGATTGTGATCCCGCAATAAATTTAGCATTAGGTACAAATTGAAGACAAAATCAAATGATTGTAAATACCTCAATAGACCACGTGCTTGGACTTTTCTGGACGAATCTGTAGCATCACATGAAACAACTTTAAGAACTTTAACAACAGAAGAGAACAAAGCAACCAAGTTCAACCACTACCAGAATAAGTCATATTAGCGACGCCCAAAAACATCGCTAAAATGGATGAAAACGTCGCTAAGTTCATTTGCCGACGTATTTAGAGACGTTTTATTTTGTCGCAGAAAGCCTGGTCGCTAACAGGTAAAACATCGCTAATCGTCGCTCTTACCGACGCACAAATACGTCGGTAATTCTGAAACATTTACCGACGTTCACCGGCGCACCGGCGGTAATATAGCAACTTTTATTACGTCGGTACACGTCGGTAAATCCTGAAACTTTTAGCGACGTATTTAGAATACTTATCGACGTTTACCGATTCCGTTAACGAGGGAAAATCCTGGAATATTTAGCGTCGTTTAGCGACGTTTACCGACGCACAAATACGTCGGTAGGCGTCGATAAACCTGCTGACTTACCGACGTTTCCCTGCGTCGCTAAACGTCGCTAAATTGGAAAAAAAATAAAAAATAAATAAATTACAGAATGTCTACAGAATCATATTTTCTCCTTGCAGTTTAATAAATAACAATAAATACACAGAAGCACATTTTCTCCCTGGGTTTGCCGACCCCTTCAGTGGAACACTCAACACCGATAAATCACAACAGTATAACAATCAACACAAATAATACTAAAATTCTACAACCAATATCCAAAGTGTACAACCAACACAAAGTGTATAACAAACACTAAAATATCCAAAGTCTACAACCAATATCCAAAGACTACAACCAATATCCAAAGTGTATAACAATCAACCCCAGTCTACAACCAACCAACCAATATCCAAAGTTTACACAACCAATACTAAAAGTCTACACACAAACAAACAATCAACATAAACAAACACTAAAATATCATCTCATCAAACAGTCCTAACTCGGACTACTGCAGATCTGGAGGAGGATGGGCATCGCCGTTCCTCAAGGATAGAAACATCTCGTACTCCTCCCGTGAAATCGTCACTGATGAAGAATGTAGTGACGTCGGTGGAGTCGGTGTCGATAAAGAAGGCGGAGTCGACGACGATGAAGGTGCACCCGGAGGACAATAACGCTCCAACGTTGCTAGTCGCTGGTGGTATGAATCCATGGTAGATAACAGCCTCGTACTGCTATCAACCATCAAATTCCGCATCAACGCCAGCCTCTCGCCCATGGACAGCAGTGATGCCTCCAGATCCGTCACGCTGTGCTCTGTCGACGCTCTAAGATCAGTGATGCCCCGCTCTGTCCTCTCAGTCATATCCCTGAGCTCCATAATGCTGCAGTCGAGCGTATCCAATCGTGCTAGGAGCGCAACATCGTCCGTCTGGTGCTGCTCCTGGATCCGTCGTAGCAGCTCGTCACACTACTAAAATAAGCTAGATTAGCGACGTCTAGATACGTCGCTAATTACGGAAAATACATCGCTAAAGGTAATTAGCGACGGAAAATGAAGGTCGTAAAAAAGCTAGTCGCAGATGACAAATTCGTCGCCCTACGTCGCTGTTTGCGACGTCACTCCCATGTCGCTGGGTCGTCGCAAAATTAGCGACGGAAAGCGACGAAAATATTACGTCACAAAATTAGCGACGTAGTACGACTACTTAGCGACTACTTATGTGATGACATGGCATACTGCCACGTCAGCAAAGTAGAAACGTACAGCGACGTAACGCCGCTAATTAGCGACGTATTAGCGATGTCCCCATATGTCGCTATACGTCGCAGATCCGTCGCTATCCGTCGTAGAATACTAAAATTTTTTTTAAAAAATATAATGTGTATTTTTGTTATATTGTGTGTCTGTGTTTACAGTGTGTGTGTGAAGTGCAGTGTTCGAACCATCGACAGTTTCGCTTACTGTTCTATGTTTTATCTTGGATAGAAAAAGCAACAGTTCAGGGTGCACTTCTCAGAGCTTCCTCTTCACGTCCTTCACCTTTTCGGGATCCTGTACGACGTCCCGAGAGAGTGAAGGATGTGAAAATGAAGCTCTCAGAAGTACACCCTGAACAGTTGTTCTTTCTGTCCAAGATAAAACATACAACAGTAATCGAAACTATCGATGGTTCCGAACACTGCATTTTACATACACTATAAACACAGACACACATCATCATAAAAATACACATTATATTTTTTAAAATTTGGGCAGCACCTCCTTTGTATATCAGATCATCGCTTATAACCCAGCGTAGGTATATTTGTCATCCCTGTCACAGATATCATCATATATAATTAACAGTCTCCCATCATAACAGTCTACAACTAATAGATGAATCATAGTCTCCCATCATAACAGTCTATAACTAAATATCATACATGTACTCAATGAAAATACCAACAAATTAAATATCACAAACATACATGTCCAACAAACATACATGTCCAATAGAGTCAAATAATAATAAAAATCAGTGTACAGAACGGTCAATGGGCCCATAGGGCCAATACATACAAAGATGATAAAAAATCTACTAGATCACTGAGGACCCCTGTCGTGCATCTGGGATAGCATGTACTCATACTACTCCTGTGTAAGCTGTACCGTAGGGGCAGTAGGAGGCAGTGCAATGTCTGGAGTCGGCACCGTCGATGGACCGGGAGGACGTATCTGCTCCAGCTCTCGCAGTCGCTCACCATGCGCAGCAAGGGTACTCACCATCCTTTGAGTACTCTCCTCAATCGAAGTTTGTACCTGAGTGAGTGAGGCAGACATGGTCCTCTGCGATCCCTCCAGCTTGACCTGTCTACGCTCTGTGTGCTGCGTAGACTCGGTGAACGTGTACAAGCTGGCAGCTGTAGCCTGCTACAGACTCATCAGCTCCTGTATACTGTGCTCGACCGCATCAAATCGTCCAGTGATCATCGGAGGGTCGGATCGTCGCTCTGCGGTAAGGTGATCAGAAATCTCCTGCTGCAACTTACGACGCAGCTCGTCGATCTGACGACGAATATCTAGAGCTCGTGATGACGTCTGCGAAGCTGGAGACTGCGTACTGACAGAGGGGGCCCGGGATGACTCTGAAGCCAAATAGGCACCGTAGGATCCCGTACCGTAGTACGTACCCTTCTGAAGACCACCAACGGCGGTCATCCAGAGGTCGTCCGGCGATGGAGCTGTAGGCGGCTGGGAGGAAGTACTAGCCCCTCCCTCTGCTGACGCACTAGCAGCAGCAGCCACCTCCTCTTGAAGCTGGCGAAACTCGGCCTAGAACAATGTTTGCTAACGTGTAAGTGTTTGCTAAAGTCTATATTGATATCTATTTTCCTGTTTTTTAAATTATAGTAAATTAATATAAAGAATAGAACATACATATGCCTGTGTCGTCCTCTCGTCAATGAACTTCCCAGCCCTCCGATGGCTGACCAGGAAGACGGTCACCATGTTCGGGTCCTCACCCTTTTTTACCTGTTAAAATATATTATCTATTATTAGTATTAAACATTCTATCCAACTATATATAAAATAATATCCGTCATAGGAAACATACCAGACGACGAAAATGCTCCGTCATCGGAATGGAGCCACCACACAACTTACTGGCGCTCGACCGCGCCACCTTGGCCTTGTCAGACCGCTCCTGGTACCTGGCCTCGACGAATCTAGCCTTCATCGCAGTCCACTGCTCTGGCGTGATCCAACCATGGATCGGCTTTCCGGAGCGATCACGAGACTTCTAGTCGTGGATCGCATCACGGATGAGCTTGCCTGCAACGGCAAAAAATTGGGCCTCGATCTTCGTCGCCCGGTGTGGTGGATAGAAATAGGTCCTCTATAAGAAGTAAAATAGAAATGTTATATAATATACACAAGTGATTATTAAAATTTAAAAATAAACAAATTTTTTATCTTGAAGTGGGCCAACCAAAAGGCCTTCCTATCTGCGGGAGCATCTGAGTAGTTAATCCAAGGCCCACCATAGTTCTGCCTCAAAAATAACCCCAGCTGTCTCTGTACTGTAGGAGGTCGATATCTATATAATAATAAATTTCATGAATATATATGTACATATAATCATTTGAGAAATATATATTAACTAATTAACTTACTTCGTAGGCCCGTCCGTCCAAATCTCCATACGCGTCTCGTCTAGGGGAGCGCATGGAGGGCCGCTCTCACCTCCTGGCTGGGCAGGATCAGTCTGATCACCGTCCTTCATATGCTCGGCATCGGCTCTCCCCATGGAGCCGTCGACAGGAGGAATGCTGGACGTAGAAGGAATGCTGGACACGGGATCAGGAATGCTGGACGATGAGGGAGGAGTCGCCAACCTGCTGGAACTGCCCTGTCCCGATAATGTACCGGGAACAGAACGGTACACTGGCGTACTCGGAGATGAGGATGAGGGTACGGAATCTGTATCCCCAGCCCGAGGTAGATGGGACTGCTTAACATAATATCCTCCGCGTCGTCCGGGTCTAGTCATACCTAATAATAACATATGACAATAAAACAAATATATATATTTATATGATAGATATCACAGATTTTTCAAAAATCTTATAGTCACAGATAAAAGTGTCACTAAAGTGTCACAGATTTATATGATAAAAGTGTCACTAAAGTGTTAAATATGATGTTAAAATAAATGTACAGATTTAATCCTCTTCTGAAAATTCATCTAGTTCGTTTAGCTCATCATCATCTTCTTCTTCTTCTTCTTCTTCTTCTTCTTCTTCTTCTTCCTCCTCCTCTACATCTTCACTTTCATCTGCATCTTCCCTTTCAGATAATTCTACTTCTTCTACACAATTAGATGTATAATGAGGAACTTTCGTCGTGTCCACTTCTATAATATTTGTTACAAGAGGTAGTTCATCCTCCTGATAAGCTATATCGTCAACCTCAAAGGTATTTCTAGCTTTGGTCTTGTATACTGTCCACCAGTCTGACCTTGTTGTTTTCCGTTTAGGATAACTTGTGAAGTATACGAGCGGAGCCTGACTTGATAGGACAAATGGTTCATAGGCTTGATATTGACGCCGATAGTTTATATCCACAAGACCATGCTTGTCTACTTTCCACCCTTGACCTTCAATCGGATCGAACCAATCACACCTGAATAACACAATCTTAGCAGGCCCTATTCCATAACTATATGTCAGCTCCACAATCTTCCGTAGGACGCCATAGAAATCGTTGCCCGCATCAACATCTTTGTAGTTCGAAAATCTGATACACAAACAACTGTTTTTGGTGGAATCGAGATCCACAAAGTTGTCTCTGATCGGGCAAGTTGTTGACTTGAACCTAAATCCATTAACATAGTAGCTTGGCCATATTTTTGTAGCATAAATTGGTCCCTTGGCTAGCGTTCTAATAGACTCATTCTCAATTCTTGCGTATGGACGATCGACCTAAATACCACGAAAAAATAAATTAAGCTCATTCTCAAGTGCATATACAGAAAGGTAATTACAGAGTTCTCAAGTCTTACATATGCACTCAACCATAATGGAAAATAATGCCTTATTTCTTGTTCTAGTTCTTTTTCTGTTATGTGTGGCCTACCTGACCTCACATCATCATTAAATATGTTGAAAACAACATCATTCAATTAATGTAATAGTATAATAATCAACACTATTAAAATAATGTAGACGTATTAATTACTTACCCCTCCAGTTTCTCTACTTCATCATCGTCGCAGTTGAGTAATACATACACCAGAGCAGCCCTTAGCTCATCATCGTTCAGATATCTCTTCTTCATTTTACTCGATAGCTTTCCTGGGGCATTGAATACCTTCAGTATTGTATCATTACATTCATGATCTCCGTCATCGTTTCTGGAAGCTCTCGTTCTATTAGTTGCAACATAAGGCTTGAAATACATCGAACAAAAGTTTGTGATCTCCTCGAGAACATAGGCTTCACAAATAGAACCCTCGACCCGTGCCTTATTTTTTACCTTTCTTTTTAGGTGATTCAAATGTCGCTTGAACGGCTACATCCATCGATATTCGACGGGTCCACCAACACGTGCCTCATAGGATAGATGAATCGACAAATGCTCCATAGAGTCGAAGAATCCAGGAGGAAACACCCTCTCTAGCTTGCACAGTGTTACCGCAATGTCCTTCTCTTGCTTTTCTAGACGATCAACGAGCAATTTCTTAGAACAAAGATCCCTGAAGAATATGCTTAGCTCCGTCAATGGATCCCAAACTATCTGCGGTAAGAATTCCTAAAATACAATTGGAATTAACCTCTCCATGAATACGTGACAATCGTGGCTCTTCATACCCGTCAATTTGTTTTCCTTCGGATCAACACATCTTTTCAGATTTGACACATATCCGTCTGGAAATTTTAGGCCCTGGATCCACCGACAAAGTCTCACTTTATCCTCCTTGTCTAGTGAGAAAATTGACTTCGACATGAACTGTTTTTCATTCTCCTCTATCAAATGCAACACAGGGCGTTTGCATATTTCTTCTAAGTCCAACCTGGCCTTGGGATTGTCTTTCGTTTTTCCCTTTACATCCATCACAGTATTAATTATGTTATCAAACACATTCTTCTCAATATGCATGACATCAAGATTATGTCTGATCAGAATGGTCCTCCAATATGGCAGATCCCAGAATATGCTCCTCTTTGTCCAGTTATGATCTCTACCAAATCCATCGCACTTGTACCCAGTTATAGGATCTTCGATAGCACTTAGAAAATCTCTAACCTCCTCCCATATCGTGGCTCCGTACCACCTTGGCGGTGGATCACCCTTCTCTACAACGCCGGCACGGAATGCATTCCTGTTCCTTCTGAACGGATGATCTTTTGGAAGAAATTGTCGATGACAATCAAAGAAGCATGGTTTTTCTATGTGTTTCAAGCGGAAAGCCTTAGTACGGTCCATGCAATACGGACATGAGAGACGGCCATGAGTGCTCCATCAAGATAACATTCCATAGGTCGGAAAGTCGTTGATGGTCCACATAAGGGTTGCCTTCATCTGAAAATTCTGCTTTCTGGAAATATCGTACGTGTTAGCGCCTACTTTCTATAACTGATTCAACTCATCTATGAAAGGTTGTAAGTACACATCAATGTTCCTCTTGGGATTGTTCGAACCAGGAATTTTAACGGTTAGAAACATGTACTGAGTCTTCATGCACATCCAAGGAGGTAGGTTATACGGAGTGACACCATGTGCATGCAGTCTATGTTATTTTTCTTTATTATGAAGTTATATCTAAGAAGCAATCTATATTAAATGCACTTTTCACAGACGTCTTCAAAGAGGCCACGAGTCAAATATAAGGAAACAACTACCTAGACATTGAGGTTAAATGATGAAAAGTAATGAAGAAATCAAAAGAAAAGATATTTTTGATATGAAATGTGTAAATCATAAGTAACTGTTTGATAAGAATTGGTAGCTAAATCTTGGCAAATTATAAGGGCACATAAGAAATTGATCAGGGCTAGCCAAAAGCAAATTTTGATCTATTTACAAGTTTGTCATTAAAAAAATTACTCAGGGATAGCCAACATGTTAGTATATAAGTCAACTTTTTATTTTTTTTGCTCTCCTCTCTTTCCTCACAAGAAGAAGAAGAAGAAGAACAACAAGAACAAGAATATTAATTTTTGCAAACCTAGTTTATTTTGATTTTTTGCTCTCTTCTAATTTCTCAGATCTCTTTCTCCAAACCCTACTCTATTTTTCTTCTTCTTGTTTGGGCATTATGGATGAAACACTAGTTGTAGAAGAAATTGGGTTATCAAATCTATCAAATCTATTAATCTATTAGTCTATAAACCAATTTTTCTTTATTAATAAAAGAATTATGCATGCAATCCTAGTTGTAGAAGAATTGGATTCATATCAGGACTGCCACAATTTCTGACAGTCCTAGAAGTATTAAGGATTGCAAGAAATTGTGGCAGTCTTAAAATAGACTCAATGTACAACAGGACTGTCACAATTGCTGGCAGTCCTAGAAGTAATAAAAACTGCCAAGAATTGTGGTAGTCTTGAAATAGACTCGATGTACAACAGGACTGCCACAATTGCTGGCAGTCCTAGAAGTAATGAGGACTGCCAGGAATTGTGGCAGTCCTGAAAGGGACATGCTCTACAACAGGACTGCCATAATTTCTGGCAGTCCTAGACATATTAAGGACTGCCAAAAATTGAGGCAGTCCTTAAAGATACTTGTTGTACAGCAAGTTCCTTTCAGGACTGCCATAATTTCTGGCAGTTCTAAAGTCGAAATTCTCGAATGAAAAAACATGTTAGGGTTTATTTCAATCTTGATAATAGAGTAAAATATGCATTTTAGGATTTATTTTCATACATTCTTTGTGAGGAAAGAAGTATTTAACCTTTATTTCCATGCATTTTAGGGTTTATTTAATTTTTTGGGTGCCATTAAAATTAGGAAAGAGAAGAAAACTAGGGCTTTGATGGAGATGGTGATGATAGAAATGGTAGAGAAGAAGAAGAAGATGATGATGAGAAAAAACTAGGGTTTTGATGGAGATGTGAGAATGGAAATGGTGGAGAAGAAGAAGATGGATAGAAAAAGAAGAAGAAGAAAGCTAGGGTTTGTGAAGAGAGAGTGAAATTTAGAAATGAGATTGATTTTTTGGATTTGGCGGGGTGTGGGGTTTGGACAGCCCCCTGAGTAGAATATTTTGATAGTCCGAGTAAAATCTCCTCAAATCCTGGCTAGCCCTAATACTGACTAGCCCCGATCAAAATGTTATGTGCCCATATAATTTGCCTAAATCTTTCAGAAAACTTCAAACTTTTGCCACATATATGGTCGGCTAGTATGCGCTAGTCTATCTGCACTCTAGACCCGAATCATTTTATGAAGTTCTTTTTATCTAGTTCTTTCAGAGAACTAGCTATCTAGGCAGCACACATGGATCAGTCATAAGAGCCATGTGCAGGGCCAACAAAATTTACATATAAACTTCAACCATATGGAAACGACAATTTGCTTGTATCAAAAAATAACCAATGTAACATGTCTAGCATCAGCATACATATGAGAGGATATAAATAAAGAGTAAAGCGCACCCTTTTTTTTTCTCCTTCTGTAGCTAGGGTAACAATAAACATAACATTAATAATATTAGCATTAGGATTATTACTCTTGAGGAAACCAATTTATGTGTTCATAAAAATAACACTTGTGTATATATAAAGGACACTATTATCATATAAACATAACGTTAATAATGACTAGGCATTAAGATTATTACTCTAAGAAAACCAATGTATATATAAATTTAAGATATAACAGTAAGATTGTTGGTTGTGTGTGAGCAAAAATTCAACTTCCCTTTTCTTATTAGTTCCACATCGGCTGGAGTGGGGGAGTTGGTCAAGCATATATTGTTTTGTTTCCTTTTGCATCATTGAAGTGTTTGTGTCGGAGCCCTATGGGCCACACGCGCACACTGCCGCCGTCGTTTGGCTCGGTTTGGTTCGGTTCGGTGCGCGTAACTGGTACGGATACGGGTACGGGTACGTTCTGTGGGCGTTGAATGTCGATTCGATTTTCTTTTTGAGTTCAGACTGAGACCTAAAAATCTTTTTGCTCCTTTTCAATTTTTTTACGTTTTTATTCAGCAACTGTTACATTTTTAGATTCAGCCAACGGTTACAATTTCTATGCCTATATATTGAGCCTTCGTCTCCTTCTCTCCTACACAGAAAATCTCTACGACAAACTCTCTCAAATTCTTGTTCGAATCGCTGCTGTTTCTTCATCCTTGCTCTGGGCAGAGCTAAGTAAGGGTCGGTCTCTATACGTTGTGTGCGACAAGGAGATACCGGTATTAGAACTTTATTGTACCCTGTCGATTCATGAGATGAAGAACATAAATTAAATTGTAGAAGCGTACCTAAATCTATTGCTAGACTTGATGGATCTTGAAGCGAACGTCTCTTTATTGGATTCGATCTTCCAACTTGCTACGACCCATAATAAAGAAGAATCCGAATCCTTTGTCCCTCTCTTTCTGTTGATGGGGATGCAGAAGAGAAAAAGAGAAAACTTCTCTTTGGTGGCCGTATAAGTTGGAGACCATAACCCTAATGAATACACACATATATATATATATGTGTGTGTGTTTTGATATTTCTAATTTGGCCTCTCATCAAATTAGAATTATCTCCGGTATCTACACATTAATTCTATGACAATTATACCCTTAAGCCAATTTCCAAATAGACCATTTTAATTTGGCTTAATTATTTAGATAGCCCAAACACAATTAATTTTACATGTGTGGCCCCTTAATTATTGAATAATTCCAACCATCTCCCACTGGGCCACATATGTAACCTTATAATTGTGTTAACCTTAGTGAGCTCATAAATTGCTATCTTAATCCTTAGGGTATATCCGGACAATCTCGTCCATTAACTATATCAACATAGGATCAAAGCGGCATTCGTCACATATAGCGTAACTAAACCATCAATGGTCACATATACCAATATAGCTAAATGACATAGATCAATCATGGATGCGTAGCATTAAAATTACACGCAAAGTGATCAATACATGTCTATTTCCAACTGGTCCTCCTTAACTTTAGTGAGATCAAATACTTTAACATAATGAAAATAGAATGAACTGAATTTCCATATATCTAATCAGATAAATATCCAAAATACTTTAATACATAAATGTGTCCAAAACCAAATACCACCCAAATACATAAAATACAAACTCTCACTGTATTGCCATATTCTTAATTAAGATAACACCCATATGAGCAGTATGCTCATGAAAGACCCTGGGTGATAATATTTTTGTGAGCGGATCTGCTAATATGGAGTTTCTTCTAATGTGCTATATGGACACTATAACCATTCTGAATTCTTTTCTTCACAACTAGAAACTTTATGTCAATATCATTTGACTTATACAAGTTTATGTTGTTATTGGAATATAGTACTGCTGATTTATTGTCACACCATAATTTTATGTGGTCTTTCAACACCGTACTGTAGGCACAGCCTTGTGACAAAATTTCGCAACCATATTCCCTGAATAGATGTCCCACAGTATGTTATAAACCTTGCTGCCATGGTAGAAGAAATTATGAGTGTATGTTTAACACTCATTCAAAATATACCTCCATTAGTCAGCATAACCTGATGTGGATCTCCTGTTGTGTTGGCATCCAACAAAATCGAAGTCGGAATACTTTATGATCTCCAGAATTATCCGATCTCCTACAAAGAGCATATAATTTCTTGTTCTCTATTAATTATTTAAGTAGTTTGGCTGCTATCCAATGATCCATCCATATTTGCTTAAATATCTGCCTAACATCCTAATATGTATGCAATATCCTAACGCGTACATACTTGAGCATACATTAGACTCCCTACAACTGGTCATGAACGGGAAATCTATTGTATTTTCTTAATTTTAAGGCTAACCTTAGGGTAATTGATTGAGATCGAATTTGTCTTCTTTAACGAGAGGTGTCACCTGGTTTGCATTGAATACTTTAATCAATATACAAAAACAAAAAATTATTTCTACTCCCACTGAACTTGTGATACACATAATCTTCAACAGTGTTCATCTCAAAACCAAACGAGATAATCACTTGAAGTACCTTTGACGAAAAGCTTGCTTGAGTTCATAAATAGATTTTGTCAATTTGCAAACCATATTCTTTGGGTCTTTCGACACAAAATTTTCTGGTTGTACCATATAAACTGTTTCATCAGTGTTACCATTGAAAAATGTCATTTTGACATCCATTTAATGTAATTCAAGATCAAAAAGTGCAACATGTGCTATGATTGTTTTAAATAAGTTTTTCAAAGATACTGAAGAGAAAAACTCTTTAAAATCAATCCCAAAATTTTGAGTAAAGTCACTAGCTACAAGACGTACTTTATACCTCTCTACATGACCCTTCGAATCCTTTTTGGTTCTAAATGTCCATTTGCAACCAATGGACTTCATAACTTTTGGTAATGGGACAAGTTCTTAAACTTTATTGTCTTGCATGGACTTATACTCCTTATTTATTGTATCTATCCACTTTGAGAACTGGAACTTTCCATGGCATGACGAAAGTTGATTAGATCATCTTCCAGTATCCACAGTCTTCCTCACGTTCCTAGAGAAATATGACAATATTATCCGAAATTATATTTCTCCTTTCTCTGGTGGACCATCTTAATATTATCGGTTCTTGAGGTTGTTGAGTTTGTTCCTTAGGAATAATTACCTTATCTTAAATGGGGTGCCGCTACATTGTCGTTGTTAAGGTATCTCAACAACGACTTATAGAGGTAATTCGACATTGTCTTATTGAGGCTCTGAATTCACTTCTTGATCATGACAGGTATAGAATCCTGCACATCGTCAAAAGTGATAGTAGAAATCGTAATTGATTCCTTCTCAAAGATAATGATCCTGACTTTATTTCTCCCCCAAACTCAACATCCTCAAAAAATATTATACTTCTCGTCTCAAAAAAATTTCTTAGTGTGGGATCATGTAATATTAACCCCTTGATTTGTCAGCATAGCCAATAAAATAGCTGCTTACAATTGAACTTCGGTCTGTATTTTTTTTACACATTAATATAGACAATAAAGTCTACAAAGTCAATGAAATCCAAATCTCATCAGACACAAATCATTCAACTCTATTTCTAGAGATGTGACCTAATCGCTTATGTCATAATGAGACTAAAAACATTTATTGTTAATTTTGCATTTAGTACCACATGACTCCACTTGCAAGGTTTTATTATAAGATGCAAAAGTTTTAAATGAATATAGGTTATCATAAACCTTAAGGGAACTGTTACCAATAATATTTGGATTTAAAGATAGACTAAACTTATTATTTCCAAATGAACAATGATAACCAGATTTGTCCATTAAGAAACTGAAACTGAATTTCGTCTAAAAGACGGTACAATAAAAGTGTCTATTAAATCCAAATAATAATTAGTTCCTAAACATAACCTAAAATGTCATATTGCTTTCACTTCTACCGATTTGTCGTCACCCATATAGATGTATCTTTCACCATCAATTGGCTTCGGTAGCTCAGACAACCTTGTCTATAAACACTAATGTGGATAGTAGTACCAGAATCTAACCACCACGTGTTTTTAGGTACTAAATCTAAATTAATCTCAGAATAGACCAAATTTAGAAATGTATATTTTTTTATACGCCATGCGTGATACTTTGTACATTTTTTCCTTATGTGTCATGTCTTATCACAAAAGAACAACCCTTAGTTTTATATTGTTGTTTCTTTTGACCTGGACCCTTAGCAGCTACTGTATTTATTTTCTTTTTCGCCCTTAAAGATTATCCCATTAAACAAGAAAATTAAATTCTTATTGGCAGATATTGTAGCAACATTAAATGTAAAGAGAACAAAAATAAATAGACAAACATGCTCTAATTAATAACCAAAGAGTAAAACATAGTCAAACAAATTCAAATAATGGTGAACCCCATCTCAAGATACCTAGTACATCATTAATATCAAGTCTTTGGACAGTGATATTAACTGCAAGTGGTACTCTTGTGTAATGATCAAACTTGACAATAAGTCATGTCAAATAATAAGCCTATCTTTGGATCGGGTTATTATTCACATATAAACCTTACAATTATCACACATTTATCACCACAAGTATGCGTGCGATTCGGCCAAGTATTAACCTTCCTTTGGGCCGACTAATACCCGCATGAATATACACACAAACATTCAACATCCCTCATAGACTATCTACGTAAGAGAGGTCACTTTGGCGACATTTTGTTTCAATGAGTCTATTTAGAATATTAGACAACTATTACTAGTCACAAAAGGCACCAAAAAATTTGAATATTAACTAAATTTTACAAACTGAATCATGTCTAAATCCTTATGATTATTTAAATTAAATAATCATAAATTCTTATGTACATGCATATTTTTAAATTTTAAATTAATAAATAATCAACCGATTATATTCTAACAAATATGCATCAGCAGATAATATCAAGTAATTCATAAGGATTACTTTAAATAGAATAATCTATAGAAGACCAAATTTATGCATCAACAGATTACATCAAATAATCTATAAAGATTATACCAAAATTGATCTACTAAATGATACACATGTGAATCTTTTACGTAATTTAAAGCATGAATTAAATCACTTTGGCATATATTGATGCCCGTAGGATATCTAACAAATTCTATTGACCGAATTATATAAATATTTCTATACAATACTTTATAATCGAGGGCCTCACAAAATTATTGCAAAATCAGCAAACTAAGTCAAAATATTCACCCTTAGTAAAAAAAAGCCCATATTTAATGTGATTATTTTAACAAAGTATGATGATTCATAATTATATTCATAATAAATTCCATCAAAAGATGCCATTTATCTCATGCTGTCAATGCTCCTCCAACATAAAAATACAAAAAGTGTAAAGGCCAAAATAGAAACCCTGATGTCATGTCTAATGCCAAAAGAATTTACAGATAAAAACTGACTAAAAATTTAATATGACCATAGATATCTTTAGAGAAAGCATACTTAGAACCAAAAACAACCCAAAGGAATCTGCTAATAAAGTAATAAAATAAAATAATGCCTAAAATTAGATCCAAAATAAAGAAGTTGGCAACTGCAAATGGAACCAAACACTAATCAAACAACAACAAAAGAAATTTCTCGCCAACATGTAGCGCCAGGACACAATTTTAGCATAAATATGAGCATACGTGAGCATGCCCACGTCTCCATAGCCTGACAACCATGTCCATTCTTGGACTCAACGAATGCAGAAAAATTAATTAAATTATAAGATTCTTGGGTTCCCCGGTCCATAAAAAGTATTCCATCTTTGAATTTCTTTCCAAGGCCAAAAATGAAGTGCTAGTGATTGCACATATATGTATGTATTATTTCTGTGGTTGGAATATACAACACAAACTATAACCAGAATTATGCACCAACAAACCAACTTGACCAAAACACACCTTAGGTTATCGTTTGACTTCATTATTAATCAAATATAACTAGTACCAAAAACTTGCAGCCAGTACCAATCAGCCCCGGCCGAGATTTTTCGATGCTAACCAGTTCTTTCACTTAAACAACCAAACAGTTATGAATTGGCCGACAATATTCCTCTTATTCGGGGGCCTTTTATTCTTAAAAAAAAAATTGTGTGAATCTCTAAATCATCGAAACAATATAGGCCCACTAACAGACCGAGCATAAAATCAATCGCCACAATCCCCAAGCCTCAAACGATCATTAAAAAAATCGATCGAATAAAGAACCCTAAATCAAATTAGAAAGAATAATCTAGGTTTCCTTAACAATGGAAAATTTGAATTTGAAACCTTAAACTCATGAATCAAACATGGAAGGCTCTGATACCACTTGTAAGAACTTTATTGTACCATGTCGATTCATGAGATGAAGAACATAAATTAAATTGCGGAAGCGTACCTGAATCTATTGCTAGACTTGATGGATCTTGAAGCGAACGTCACTTTATTGGGTTCGATCTTCTAACTTGCTACGACCCTTAATGACAAAGAAGAATCCGAATCCTTTGTCTCTCGCTTTCTGTTGATGGGGATGCAGAAGAGAAAAAGAGAAAACTTCTTTTTGGTGGCCGTATAAGTTGGGGACCATAACTCTAATGAATACACACATATATATATATATATATATATATATATATATATATATATATATATATATGTGTGTGTTTTGATATTTCTAATTTGGCCCCTCATCAAATTAGAATTATCTCCCGTATCTACACATTAATTCCATAATAATTATACCCTTAAGCCAATTTTCAAATAGACCACTTTAATTTGGCTTAATTATTTAGATAGCCTAAACGCAATTAATTTTACATGTGTAGCCTCTTAATTATTGAATAGTTCCAACAACCGGTAGAGCGAAAATTTTATAAGTAGAAACGTTCAGATAAAATATAAAAAAAAAATTAGGAAAATGCTACGTGCACGATACTTTAAATTTTATTTTTTTGCAGATTTCAAAAGGAGAGAATATAAAAAAAATTCCAACAAAGATTTGAGTTGAGTGCCTGTCTTTGCCAAATAGGCAGTTATGGATTGATCATATGAAATGTCCAAAAGAATTTCTCTATTCGGCAGGTATGGAAGAATCTTACATTCTCGTAGACATTCCATCAATTTTCCCGTGGTAGGTGAGAATATCATATTTTCATCCCAAAGTACTTTTGAGTTTTGTTTTGTTTGTTTTGTTTGATGGGAAGTGAGGGAAAATAAAAATTGCGAAAAACATTTCATGTTGAAACCTGATATCGTTCAATTTTTTTTTTCTTTTTCACTTCTTAGCAACCAACCAAATATGTTCTTAAACATACACATTCTTGTTTATACCCTTTAGTTAAATAAATCATATTTCTATTTCCCAGTAAAAATTATAATCTATCGTAATAAAAGTATCTAATAACAAAATAGTTCCTATCAGGTTTTTAACTAAAGCAACAAGAGTATATGATCTTTACTTTTTCTTTGTGAATTCTAATGCCCTCTCAAATTCTAAGCTAAGGTATTTGCATCCCCCCGCCCCCCAAAAAATTTCTAGGTCCATCCATGCTCTCTAAGACGGACAATTGGTAAAAAAAAAAAAAAAATGCGAACCCACCACCGTTGCCGGGCGACTAACACACAACGACCCTGAGTTGTGAACCCACCCTCACCTTCGGTTCTGTCTGACCACCAAATTACTACATTCTTTTATTCTTCTAAGTTTTGTAATTTGGTTTCGTACATTAATTAGCCGCGCCAATAGTCCTTCTTCCAAGCATTTCCAAACCTATGTTGGAAACGAAGCGCGAAAACCGTTCCCCCAAACCAGAAAGTTCTGCGAGATAACCGAACAAAAGCACAGAAATCAAAAACGCCAAACACAATCGCAGACAAAGATTTTTGACGTGGAAAACCCTTACGGAAAAAATCACGGGACGATCGGAGTCCAACCCTGAAGAACCTCCACTAATGGAATAAATAGAATACATCCTCTACAAGTTCCTCCCGATCCAACACGGATCACCACAACTCACTTGAAAGAAGAAATTTTTTGATTGCGGACTCCGAAAAACAAGAGATCCCGAAAAATTATTCGAAGCAATCTCTCCTTCACAATAGTCCTTAATCCTCTCTCTCTCTCTCTCAAAGATTGTAAGCACTCTTGTTTTGAGATAATTTTCAACTAGCATGCATCACCCTTTTATAAGTCTTTGGTAATCCATACATGGAAGGCCAATATATATGTAAACGTCCAATATGCATCAATCATATATTTAATGGAAATTCAATCATAATTGGCTTACCATAATTCGAAACCCAATTATATAGAAAGCTACTATATGAAGGGTCCAATCATAAATATATGATCAAAGTAAATATGGAAATCCAATCATATATTTCCTTACCATATATGTTCCAAAATAGGATCCATGCACTCCCCGAGCTTCTCCGACACACGGATGGCGCTCGTTGCCCTCGGGGGTATTCTCCACATAGGTTGGGAACCCCACCCACTCCAACAAATCTCCCCCTTCACAACTAGGTGGAGGAACTTGTCATCCCGACGATCTGCCTGTAGTACTCAAACTTCTTCCTTTGTAGAACCTTCGTGAGCATGTCCGCTCCATTGTCATCAGTATTGACCTTCTCAAGCATTGTGTCCTTCTTCTCAACCACATCTCGTATCTAATGATACCGAGTCTCAATGTGCTTGGACCGACTACGAAATGTCTGGTTCTTCACAAGGTGAATAGCACTCTGACTGTCGCAAAGCAAAGTATACTGCTCTTGCTTCAGTCCCATTTCCTGCAACAGCTTCTTCATCCACAGCAGCTCTTTGCAAGCCTCCATTGCCGTAATGTATTCCGCCTCCGTCGTCGACAAGGCAACACACTTCTGCAACCGCAACTACCACGATACCGCTCCTCCAGTAAACATCATCAAATAGTCCGAAGTCGATCGTCTCATATCTACATCTCCAACCATATCAGCGTCGGTATACCCAACCAGCTTTGGCTCGTCACCACCAAAAGAAAGTCTCCAATCAGTAGTGCTCCGAAGGTATCGTAGAATCCACTTGACCGCACTCCAATGTACCCTTCCAGGATTTGAAAGGTACCTGCTAACTATGCCAACTGTATGAGCGATGTCTGACCTCGTACACACCATAGCATACATAAGGCTCCCCACAGCTGAAGTATATGGAACCCGTTTCATATCTTCTTTTTTGTCCTCGGTAGATGGACACTGCTCCTCAGTGAATTTAAAGTGGGCCGCAAGGGGGCAACTCACTTTCTTCGACCCGTCCATACCGAAACGCTGAAGTACCCGGTGAATGTACTTCTTTTGGGACAAGTGTAGCAACTTGGACTCTCTCTCTCGGCTGATCTCCATCCCAAGAATAGTCTTTGCTGCACCCAAATCCTTCATAGAGAAGGTCGTGTCCAGTTGGCGCTTCAACTCCGCTATCCTAGTGGCATTCTGACCCACTAATAGCATGTCATCTACATAGAGCAATAAAATGATAAAATCATCCTCGGCAAAGTACCTCACAAATACGCAATGGTCCGACGTCGTCCGTGTATAGCCATGCTCTCCCATAAACGACTCGAACTTCCTGTACCACTGCCTCGGAGCCTGCTTCAGACCATACAAGCTCTTCCTCAACCGGCAGACCAAATGTGACTTGCCCTTCTCACAGAATTTCTTTGGCTTCTCCATGTATAACTCCTCCTCAAGATCACCGTGGAGGAATGCCGTCTTCACGTCCATCTGCTCGACCTTCAAGTCGAGACTGGCTACCAATGCTAGCACCACCCGAATAGACGAATGCTTGACGACAGGCGAAAAGATCTCATCATAATCCACGTCTTTTCGCTGACCGTAGCCTTTAACTACCAGCCTCGCGTTGTATCGAGGGCGAGTAGCATCATCCGTCTGCTTCACTGTAAACACCTATCGATTCTTCAAAGCCTTCTTGTCCTTTGGCAACCGCACCAGCTCATAAGTAGAATTGGCGCTTAAGGAACTCATCTCCTCCTGCATAGCCTCCATCCACTCCTGCCTATGTTCGTCGTCCATAGCCTATGCAAAACTTTCGGGCTCTCCCCCGTCAGTCAATAGTACATACTCACCACTATAATAAAAAGGCCTATTAATAATGCTCGATAAGACGTATTGATGACGCCTGCTACCTAAGCGTTATCAAAGTTCGAAATACCTTTTTTCTATGACGGTTTGGGCTAATTTTGGACTTTTTATAATATTTATAAAATAAAGCGTTATTAATGTTTTAGAGCGGTGGCAAACTTGTAATAAATTTTCTGTAAAATTCTTTCCACCCCCGCAATATTTTGAGGCTCAAGCCCCCGTCCCCTTCTCATTCCCTCTCCAAATCCCTTCTCCTTCCCTCTCAGCTCCACTCCCCTTCTTCCCATCTTCTCTCCTCTCACCAAACCCTAATCTTCTCCTCCTCTTTCTTTCAATCCTCCACATCGTCGTCCTCCGCTTAGTTTCCTCCTCTACTTCTCGATCCTGGAACACTAAATTTCCCTCCATCTCCACCAAACCCTAGATTCTCCCCCACCCCTATCTGCTGAACCTCGGGGTTCAAGAAATTCCTCATCCGAGATCTCCTCTCCTCTAGGTTTGATCATGGCACTCTACTTCTCGTTCAATTTCCTCTTCTTATTTTGTCAAAAGTTTTCGGAATTTCTCTAAGCTAGGGTTTCCATTTTATTGAAACTCTAGATCCATACAATTTTCTTCTTCTTTCTGATTTTGTATCTAGTTGTGTCGTGATTAGGTCTAGTTGATTATTTTCACGCCCCGCTCCCGTAGGAGCGATCGTCCTCGCTAAGGCGTGATGCCGCATGAGCCTAAATTGTGCTCATGCAAGGCGAGTTTCATAACGGCCGATTTCAACGGCTACGACGGGGTCGTCGCACAGAAGTCCCGAGCAGAGACATTGAATAATAGCAGCGGAATTTAGAAAGCAAACACAAGTCATTGCAAAACACTCTTTTATTGATATTGAAACAAAGATTATAATGGGACGCAAGGCCAAGATTATAAGTCTCTCAAGCTCACTCAATGCTCACATTATAAGTCACTCAGCTCTCTCTCATCTCTCAATACAAGTCTTGAGCCAGCGGATGCTTCGGAAGGCGACGTCCATACATTATGTCCCGTATAAGTCTTTAATCCATGCGGCCGTACGCTTCGAATCGCCAAGGAACTCCTCGCCTTAACGCATCCAAGCGAGCTCCGCGCCACGAGCTTCTACCTTCGCCTGCACATGTAAACTATGTGGGTGTCAGTACTCAACTGTACTGGTGGAATGATCTCCTCACCCACCCATACAAAACCGACACGTTATTTTACTTTGTGCAACATAGTCCCTTCTTATCAATTGTCTTTCTACTCTTGCCTTAGGATCAGTTTTAGGACAGACGCCTTGACCTATTTCGTGTTTCAAGACCATCCCGTGCTTGCAACATCGACGTTACCCAATCAAGTCATGTTTGCCTTACGACACTTAATCAGAGACACAACTACGCGATGAGGCTCCATTTCCATGTGATCGTGCTAGGAATCCATCGTGCCGGGCCTCGCAACTCAGGGTGACTAGACCATATCGCCGCGACGCGGCCCTTCGCTAAATCATCAACTGACCCAATCAATACTTGTGGGTTAAGTGTCACTCGACCAACTTTTCCTTGCGATATTTCCTGACTTAAACTCAAGACAACTCAAACCAACATATGCAACTTATATGCCGAAAACATAGGACTCGATGCCACATCTCGTGCCGAAGCACGACGCCTATGTTGATGCCAAATCTTAGGCCCAAACATTTCTTGTGTTCTAACTTGTACACACACCTTCGACTTGACTCCTTGATATAGTGCACTCACGACTCGACTCAGTCCAAAGGCACACTCGCGGATTGCCGCCCGTGCCGACTCATCTATATGAACTTGGTCACTGACTCCCAGAGCCATTGTGGACTCCCTTTTAGCTGAGTATAGGATGGACCGGTTCGGGTAGCTAGCCCTAATGAGCGTCCACCGAATACTTTGCCCCAGGTGCAGCTATTTTAGACTCCCAAAGCCATTTTTGTTTCCTTATGTAGCATCGGTCCCGTGGCGCCACGGGTTGCCATGCAGAAAAACTCTACCTTGTCGACAAGTTGTCCATGACCATGCAAGACTCGACTCAAACTGACGTCTCACACAGTCAATCTATTTCTAGTGTTACCATCTCTTTCAGGGCCAAGTTCAATACTTCTCACATTTGAGACCTTGCCTCGGCGACCTAGTCGCGAGCATTCTTCTTTCTTGCATCAACGACCCAGTCGTGAGCATTCTTCTTTCTTTCCTCAATGACCCAGTCGTGAGCATTCTTCTTTCTTGCCCTATCATTTCACTCAACTATCAAAACACTTTCCAAGCTCAATAAATCAACCGTGGCCCGTGCCTTAAAACACTAAATTCGTGCCATCGTGTCTCAAACCACCTTAAAACTCTATATGACACCACTGCCCAAGTCATACTCTATATAACGGGCCATACGATCGTGAGACTATGTGGTTATACCCGGCCGTTGAACTCATAGGGCCGTGCCTGCTACTACTCCTGATAGCTTAACGTAACTTGCCTAACTTACCTTGCAACAACTTGACGAGCAAAGGCTGCGTCAAGCATTGCGTCGTGGGAACGTGCCGTGCACGCGTTCGACTTTGAACAACCAAGTTATTTGGGGTGCCTAGACTTATGCCATAAGCCTTGCAATACAACTTAACCCGTCGGGCGAGCAGAGGCTATGCCACGTCTTGGGCGATGAGACCGTACATGCTTTATGAAGCATTTTTGCGGGCGATGCCTATGAATTTGGCTAACTCTTAGCTTGTGGCGAATACCAACTTTTTTTCTCCCAAGCCACGGGACGAAGGACCGAATGTCATTTTCAAAACACACCGTGCACCAACTCTAAGCTGACCATTGGACCTTTCCATATTCTATCTCAATTCGACACGTCGGGATTACTCCCTTTAGCTATGTGGATTCATCTCTTTTATTATTAAGCCTACTTGTACAAGTTGAAAACATACGATTTATTATGTGAAGGCAAAGATGATGTCACGACCCGTGCCCTAGAGTTAGGGCACGAGAACGTAACAACGCCCAGCCTACGCCGCAGTGTCGACGGTAGAACGCTGTCCTAGGTCTCGATGCATCTAACAGTATAAGACTAAACAGTTTATACTCTCCGAATGGGGATGACATAGCAGATACAGACTCAATCACATCTAAGGTAGAGCATGATAAGGATAGATAAAACATGAAATCCAAAAGAGATACAGGAGATAGAAGTCTAAGTGTCTAAGATACATAATCCCAGAAATACATCTCAAAACTCAAATACAGATACAATAATCCACAAAGTAAATACAACTCCAGACAAAAAGAAATAACTACCTAAACAACCCCTACTGTGTCTCCTCTAGGCTAGCAGGCAATCCCAGGCCATCTGTAAAATTTATCAACAGGTCCAGCCAGGACAGGAACGAGCACATTACATCTCAACAGTTTATAGCAGGTTAGAAAATATAGTCATACAGTAAAGTAAGATACAGGTACTGAAAGAAATGCTGTATGTAAACAGAGAGAGAGCTGTAATAGAAATATCTACTATAAATAAAGAGCTACCAGTGACTAGTGATTTAGAGCACAAAGTCGACATGTGAATGGCTTGATTGTACATGGCTATACTAAAGAGGCGTACATGGCTATTCTACTTTGGAAATTGTTCACATGTCTATTTATACTCCCCCGTACCCCCAATCAATACACAAGGATCCAGACAGGTTATGTTATATGATGCTATGTAACGGCCCCCGAAGGGTGGTAGACCCCGAAGGTGATAAGACCCCGAAGGTGATAGACCCCGAAGGTAATAGACCCCGAAGGTAATAGACCCCGAAGGTGATAGACCCTGAAGGTAATAGACCCCGAAGGTAATAGACCCCGAAGGTAATAGACCCCGAAGGTGATACATAGTAGTCCCATAAATGGGATAAGGATTCTAGGAAGACTCTACGATCATAAGAGTATATGTCGTAAGTGATCAAAGAACCAATGAAGCATATGATATGTCATGTAAGTGAAACGCACAGAACATGTAGTACCCGATGCTCCTTAAGGATAACATCTCAAGAAGGGATCCATATAGTACCAATCCGTGTGACCAATGTGACAGTACAAGTAAAGTAATCTACTGCAGGAAATAATTCTAAGCAGGATATGAAATGATCAGAGAATGTACTCGCCTCGATAACCTGAACAACTGATAAGTATAGGGGGTCCCACTGAAGCCACAGAGTCCTATTTAAAGTAACACAGGTTACAAGGTGTTCAAGTTGTAATAAATGAATCTCTATAATCAATCTACATTATTCTAGGTTCTTCTAAGTCAAAACAACTATAGGTCGACTCCGGTCAATAATCTAGTCAAAGTAGGTCAAGTGTTGACTTACAGTTGACTTTGGGTCAACTGGTCAACTCTGGTCAAACAGGGTCAATTCTAGTCTAATATAAAGTGTACTTCGTTATTTGTACGTCGAAACTTACGACACGCAAATCGAGATAAGAAGATTATCGGTAAGGTTGATAATCTTATTATAGTGATCCACGTGTCCAACTTGTCAATTTTAGCGATGTGATATTACTGGAATTGACTGATCTCAGTTTCGTTGTACTAATCCCGAAATACGAACATTATATGAATTAATTATTAATTAATTATAAAAAGGTTAAACTCAGAGAAATTATCAACAAACATTGTCGGACGATGAAATGAACATCGCCAACGTGTCCAGAACGGTCAAATTAGCTAGGATAGCCTACCCAACGGTCCAATTTGGACACAAGGGCAAAAAGGTAATTTCGGGTCAAAACGGTGTCCGTGTCGGAGCCATTTTGCACCGAAAAATGTGTAAAAAATAAGTCTATAAAATATAGCAAATTATATGTCCACGTAACCAGAATGACGATACGAACCCAACGGTATCTCCAGAATTGGATTCCGTTGACCCGATCTCAATTTGGTCCGTTGACCAGAACTTGAAATTCCGGTTTGCACGGAAATGCATGCCGGAGCCAAAGTTTTCAAAACTCAGCAAACTACCTGTCAATGAGTCCAGAATGATGATACGAACTCAACGGTATCTTCGAAATTGGATTTCGATGAGCCGATCTCAAAATGACCCGTTGACCCGGATATTGGTATCCGACTTGCACCGAAATGCGTGCCGGACCCAATGTCCACCAAAACCTAGCAAATTATATGTCAACGAGTCCAGAATGACGATACGAACTCAACAGTATATCCGAAATTGGATTCCGATGAGCCGACGTCAAAAAGTCCTGTTGACCAGAATGTAGGACCCGCTTTACACCGAAAAACGTGTCCGGGCACACGTTCTCCAAATCTAACAAATTTTATATGAAAACATGCCAAAACGATGCCACAAGTCTACTGGTGGTGTCAGAAATGAAATCTGGAGTCTCGTGTTCAAAAATAGAATTTTACAAGTTGGAAATTACGAATTCGGACGACCAACTTTGGCGTCGAATTCAACCAATCAAACAAGCTCACAATGAAACGAAACTGGATGGGTAGTAAGAGGGTTATACCAGCTTCGCATCGGAACTGGTAGCACGCCAAACGGAGCTGCGGTGGAGGAGATACAAGCTGACGAAGTTGGCCCCGCGAAACTGTCCAAATTTAATACAATTTAAACGGTCAACTTGGTCGCCGGTTTTGATGTATCAAACGATAAAATTAACGGACGAAAATTGACATGAGCGAAGGTGGATATACCGAGATTGTGACGGAGCGATCGCCGATCCAATGGTCGGATCTCCAGGAAAACGTGCGCGAAGTCGCTGCGACGGAGCGTCAAAATGAACTTTTTTTCGCGCGCGTCACGGCGGGATTTCGTGCGAAATGCACGAATCGTCTATACGTCACGCCGGAGAAGGAGCAGCGGACCCAGGGAGGGTCGCCGGAGTTCGCCCAGCCTACGGGGGCACGACCACGGCGGCTACGTCGCCGGCGGCGGCGGCGGTGTCCATGCACGCGCACGGCCTAGCACCGAGCTGCTGCCGTTGGCTACTGTGGCGCGTGCGGCGATGCACTGCTGCGACGGTACGGCCGTGCTCGGCCAGCGAGGGCGCATCGAGGCGGCCAGGCTCCGGCTCACGGCGGCGCGGAGGCGGCGAAGGAGTGGTGCGGGTGGTCGCGGATGATGTTGATGGTGGTGGCGGTGACGATTTCGAAGTGGAAGGATGAGAGAAGTAGGTGCTGGTGGGTAGCGGTGATGGCCGGCCACAACGGAGGTGGTGGCTCGGCCACGCCGGAGGGGAGGTCGGGTGGTCGGGCCAGCCAAGGAGCTCGGGCCAGGGAAGAAGTGGTGTAGTGATGATGGTTAGGAGGAAGGAGGAGGAGAGAGGGTCCTGTGGGGGGGAAGGCCGACGGCCAGGAGGGGGTGGCCGGAGCCTAGCTCGGCCAGGGAGGTCGGGCCAAGGAGGAGGAAGAGGTCGGGCCAAGGAGGTGAAGTTGCTGTTGGTTGTTTTGTTGTTGTAGTTGGTGTTGTAGTTTGTGAGGGAAATAATAGAAAGGAGAGAGAGAGAGATGATAATGTAACATTAAAAGTGAGAGAGAGAGAAAAAGGTGTCCTTCCTAGAAATTAGGGTCGGCCACAATTTTTGGCTGAGTGTGGGAAATTTCATGGGGGGAAATCAATGGATGGGATTTGATAGAATAATCCAAAGGCTAGGATTTAAATGGCAAAAATAGGCCATGCCAATAAGGATTAAAATCAATAGAAATTCCCATTAAATATTAAAAATAGGGAAAAATAAGCACTTGATATTTTTGGGCAAGAATTATGAGGGTGTCATGATGGAGAGTAACATGGAGCTGGACTGGACTTGGTGGAGCCGGATTGGGTCAAAACCGGACATTGTGCAAAAATCGAATTAAAAAATAGGTGTTGATGATCATGAGTGAATAAGTAGCACATGGGGATTCCAATAAATGGGAAACAAGTGGCGGACGGGTAGTAGGCTCAATGTGGGCCATATCCATAATTGGGGCTGGCAGGTTTTGGTCGACAGGGGACCCACAAATCAAGTTAGAAGATGAATGTGACGCCGTGGAGTGAAATAAAATCGGGTCACGTGTCGGGAAAGTTGTGCGAATCAAATGGAGCACAAAATGACGTGTCTGAGTGGGACACGAAGGTCATGGGTAACGAACGTCTCGAGTAGATCAAGCATGAGAAGTTGGTTTCAAGAAACTGACTGGTCTTGCGCTCCCAAATTAAAAGTCACGGTAACGCGCTGAAAATGATCAAGGAAAAGAGTGGGAAAATAAATAACAATCAAATGGTCTAAACCGACCCGAAGTTCAGCGAAGCAGAAAGAGTACAAGGGAACAAGTTTGGATGGGACACTATATACCATCATGAAGGTAATCATGTCCACTCCAAAACTCGTGAAGAAGATTTCCAGAATTGAACATCCCTGACACTCCAAATATCAAAGGCATGGGAAAGTACACTTAAGGAAAAATACAGAATAAATTATTTATCAAACCAATCAATCAGAAAATAAAATAAAATAAAATAAAAAAAATCAGCCCGAAATTCAGGGTGCTCACATCCTACCCACCTTATAAAAATTTCGTCCTCGAAATTAAAATGTCCATACTCCCTCTAGGTCAAACCCCCACAATAAAAGTCCCAGAACTTAAATAAAACATACCATCAAAAAAGAACGGCATACAGGGTCATGGCATACGGTGGTAGTGAAAGTCTCATCTAGGTATACTAGTCATGCTAACTGAATCGGTCATAGGGTATCAAAACACACAAGCAATCCAGGGTGCTAAAATAGAAAGATACAGAAACAACAACCATCAAAACTGTAGGACGGTCTACCATCCTATATGAAAACTGGTACTCATAAAAAATAATTAAAGAAAGGTAACTACCAATCATCTAAAAGGGATACCATCCCAAGAAAATTAAAATCACAAGTTTAATTAACGAAAGTCGATTACATTGAAATCCAATCACAATATATAATATAGAGAGCATTAGAGAGGAAAAAGCTAACATTATGTGTATGGGGACATGTGCATATGGTTAGATAGTAGGCGTGTGTATACGTGAACATACATGAAGGTGTATACGAGGATTTGGGTTCCAAAACAACAGCTATCAAGTTACACTAATCATGACATATTGGTTAAACAATCTACAATACGCAACTTATTTAATCATAACATGCATAGCTAACCATATATATATAAAAAGGTAGAGACTTAGTTATGTATTTATATATATTATAACATGTATGCCTAAGCTTTATATATATCTATCTAGATATACAATCATAACATAGAGGGGAAGGGTTTGGTTACATGACAGTGTATACTAAATTAGGGGGTGTGTGTGTGTCCTTGTACAGGGTTATAGCTTAGTATTAAAAGTTAACTAGTTAGTACTTACATATAAAATCTGAAAACAAGCTAACATTTAAACCAGTACAATATTACATAATGCAATTTCAAAATTTAGGAGCTTGAAACATTACAACTAATTTCAATGCTCCCAATACATCCTAGCATGATAGAAATAAAACCCTAACATACTATCAATACATTTATCTACGCATACAGTTCAATATTACATGTTAAATCTGAAATTTAACCAAACATGGAAATCAATGTAAAAATGTTAACATGTAACTAGTTTTCAAGATTTTGGAGAAATTTGAACATTAAAAACCAACTCAATGTTTATCACAAACTAATATGTAAGAATATAAAACCTAAATTTATATCCCTACTTACAACAATGTACGCAGCTCTAAATATTTCATAAAAAAAATGGAACAACAATTTGAACTAATCATTCGGAATCTCGTATCAAGGGTTAATATGCACACAGTCTCAGATTTTTCAAATTTAACACAAAACTCAACCAAATTTTTTTTTTTGAATTGACACCCTATGTATAACATACATGTGCAGTGGTATAAATAAAACTATTAACATAAAATTTTATATTTAAAATTACGGTTAAGCTAGAAAAAGCAGAGAATCAGAAATATTGGGATTTTGAAAATTTAACATCAACAACATATTAATAGGTATTCAGGTAGGTGGAAAATCAAGTGTAGCATGCATACGTGTTAACCAAAGTGTCTGCGATATATATTCATATATATATTCTCATGTCCCAATATAAAAATTTATTCTACGTTAAGACTAACATTTAGATCTCTACCAAGATTGCAAGCAGGTGATTGACGTAATCAAGACAGCTTTATTATCATTATTATTTAATACAAGGATAATAGCAAGAAAGAAATAACGCTAAAACCTGTTCTGCTTATCTGTTTAAAGAAGGAATGATTTTGAAATACAGAGCTAAAATATCAAATTCAAGATAAAGTCTAACAAAATCATCGATTCATTGTATTATAAAAAACTCATAGCAAAAAATTTTACAAGGTTTATAAAACCAACTAAACTTACTCCTGAGTTAAATAATAGGAAACTAGACAAAACAACAAATAATAATTCTTTTTTTTGAGTGACTGAACAAAAGTAGAGAAAATATGTTCAAAATATTTAAGGTGCAATCTGATCATCATATGCGTCTATCCAAAATCATGTACTCTAAATCCTCGTCATACTAGTAAGCAAGGCTACGATAATCACAGAGCCCTTGACTTATGCACATATCTCTAGAATCATTGTATTTAACATTTTTGCGGTGCCGCTAGCTTGACTGCGAAAACCTTAAATTCCCACACCCGAGAAATATATCCAGAGTCAGACTATATGTCCTCACCATGCTGGCTAATGTGACTATAGAAGACTAGATTCCATAACATAGATGACCTAGCCCATATAATTTCATCTTGCCAAAAATTAAATTAAATCAATAATGAATATTCAAAAATCAAATTTATCAACGAACATCAAAATTCAAAAATGAACAAATCCATCAAAATACAAATTCGAATGCAACAGCTATCATCAAAATTCAAAATTCGACAATCATCCATCAAAATAAATACAAACTCAAATTCAACAATAATCCATAAAAATCAAATTAAACAACAAAAAGTAAAAATAAATCAAATCAAGGAAAAAAAGAGTTTTCAAATCGAAGTTAAATAAGATTCTCCAGGGTCGTCCCAGGAATCTCTCAAGGGTTCCTAACTGTGATTGAGTACCTTCAAAATATATTCTATTCCTACTGCAGGCTGTAGTGGTACTCTAGTTCGAATACCACTACACTTTTAGTCTCGACCTGCATGGGCCACCACTAAAAACGTGTCACGACCCGCGCCCTAGAGTTAGGGCACGAGAACGTAACAACGTCCAGCCTACGCCGCAGTGTCGGCGGTAGAACGCTGTCCTAGGTCTCAATGCATCTAACAGTATAAGACTAAACAGTTTATACTCCCCGAATGGGGATGACATAGCAGATACAGACTCAATCACATCTAAGGTAGAGCATGATAAGGATAGATAAAACATGAAATCCAAAAGAGATACAGGAGATAGAAGTCTAAGTGTCTAAGATACATAATCCCAGAAATACATCTCAAAACTCAAATACAGATACAATAATCCACAAAGTAAATACAACTCCAGACAAAAAGAAATAACTACCTAAACAACCCCTACTGTGTCTCCTCTAGGCTAGCAGGCAATCCCAGGCCATCTGTAAAATTTATCAACAGGTCCAGTCAGGACAGAAACGAGCACATTACATCTCAACAGTTCATAGCAGGTTAGAAAATATAGTCATGCAGTAAAGTAAGATACAGGTACTGAAAGAAATGCTATATGTAAACAGAGAGAGAGCTTTAATAGAAATATCTACTATAAATAAAGAGCTACCAGTGACTAGTGATTTAGAGCACAAAGTCGACATGTGAACGGCTTGATTGTACATGGCTATACTAAAGAGACGTACATGGCTATTCTACTTTAGAAATTATTCACATGTCTATTTATACTCCCCCGTACCCCCAATCAATACAGAAGGATCCAGCCAGGTTATGTTATATGATGCTATATAACAACCCCCGAAGGGTGGTAGACCCCGAAGGTGATAAGACCCCGAAGGTGATAGACCCCGAAGGTAATAGACCCCGAAGATGATAGACACCGAAGGTAATAGACCCCGAAGGTAATAGACCCCGAAGGTGATACATAGTAGTCCCATAAATGGGATAAGGATTCTAGGAAGACTCTACGATCATAAGAGTATATGTCGTAAGTGATCAAAGAACCAATGAAGCATATGATACGTCATGTAAGTGAAACGCACAGAACATGTAGTACCCGATGCTTCCTAAGGATAACATCTCAAGAAGGGATCCATATAGTACCAATCCGTGTGACCAACGTGACAGTACAAGTAAAGTAATCTACTGCAGGAAATAATTCTAAGCAGGATATGAAATGATCAGAGAATGCACTCACCTCGATAACCTGAACAGCTGATAAGTATAGGGGGTCCCACTGAAGCCATAGAGTCCTATTTAAAGCAACACATGTTACAAGGTGTTCAAGTTGTAATAAGTGAATCTCTATAATCAATCTATATTATTCTAGGTTCTTCTAAGTCAAAACAACTCTAGGTCGACTTCGGTCAATAATCTAGTCAAACTAGGTTAAGTGTTGACTTACAGTTGACTTTGGGTCAACTGGTCAACTCTGGTCAAACATGGTCAATTCTAGTCTAATATAAAGTGTACTTCGTTATTTGTACGTCGAAACTTACGACACGCAAATCGAGATAAGAAGATTATCGGTAAGGTTGATAATCATATTATAGTGATCCATGTGTCCAACTTGTCAATTTCAGCGATGTGAGATCACTGGAATTGACTGATCTCAGTTTCGTTGTACTAATCCCGAAATACGAACATTATATGAATTAATTATTAATTAATTATAAAAAGGTTAAACTCAGAGAAATTATCAACAAATATTGTCGGACGATGAAATGAACATCGCCAACGTGTCCAGAACGGTTAAATTAGCTAGGATAGCCTACCCAACGGTCCAATTTGGATACAAGGGCAAAAAGGTAATTTCGGGTCAAAATGGTGTCCGTGTCGGAGCCGTTTTGCACCGAAAAACGTGCAAGAAAACAAGTCTATAAAATATAGCAAATTATATGTCCACATAACCAGAATGACGATACGAACCCAACGGTATCTCCAGAATTGGATTCCGTTGACCCGATCTCAATTTGATCCGTTGACCAGAACTTGGAATTCCGGTTTGCATGAAAATGCGTACCGGAGCCAAAGTTCTCAAAACTCAGCAAACTACCTATCAACGAGTCCAGAATGATGATACGAACTCAACGGTATCTCCGAAATTGGATTCCGATGAGCCGATCTCAAAATGACCCGTTGACCCGGATATTGGTATCCGACTTGCACCGAAATGCGTGTCGGACCCAATGTCCACCAAAATCTAGCAAATTATATGTCAACGAGTCTAAAATGACGATACGAACTTAATGGTATATCCAGAATTGGATTCCGATGAGCCGACGTCAAAAAGTCCCATTGACCCAAAATATGGGACCCGCTTTGTAGCCGAAAAACTGTGCCCGGGCCCACATTCTCCAAATCTAACAAATTTTATATAAAAACATGCCAGAATGACGCCACAAGTCTACTGGTGGTGTCAGAAATGAAATATGGAGTCTCGTGTTCAAAAATAGAATTTTACAAGTTGGAAATTACGAATTCGGACGACCAACTTTGACGTCAAATTCAACCAATCAAACAAGCTCACAATGAAACGAAACTGGATGGGTAGTAAGAGGGTTATACCAGCTTCGCACCAGAACTGGTAGCACACCAAACGGAGCTGCGGTCGAGGAGATACAAGCTGACGAAGTTGGCCCTGCAAAACTGTCCAAATTTAATACAATTTAAACGGTCAATTTGGTGGCCGGTTTTGATGTATCAAATGATACAATTAACGGACAAAAATTGACATGAGCGAAGGTGGATATACCGAGATTGTGATGGAGTGAAGAAATTGCCGATCCAACGGTCGGATCACCGGAAAAACGTGCACGAAGTCGCTGCGACGGAGCGCCAAAATGAACTTGGTTTCGCGCGCGTCACGACGGAATTTCGTGCGAAATGCACGAATCGTCTATACGTCGCGCCGGAGAAGGAGCAGCGGACCCAGGAAGGGTCGCTGGAGTTCGCCCAGCCTACGGGGGCATGGCCACGGCGGCTACGTCGCCGGCGGCGGCGGCGGTGTCCATGCACGCGTGCGGCCTATCACCGAGCTGCTGCTGTTGGCTACTGTGGTGCGTGCGGCGATGCACTGCTGCGACGGCGCGGCCGTGTTCGGCCAGCGAGGGTGCGTCGAGGCGGCCAGGCTCCGGTGTACGGTGGCACGGAGGCGGAGAAGGAGTGGTGCGGGTGGTCGCGGATGATGTTGATGGTGGTGGCGGTAACGATTTCGAAGTGGGAGGATGAGAGAAGTAGGTGCTGGTGGGTGGCGGTGATGGCCGGCCACGGCGGAGGTGGTGGCTCGGCCACGCCGGAGGGTAGGTCGGGTGGTCGGGCCAGCCAAGGAGCTCGGTCCAGGAAAGAAGTGGTGTAGTGATGATGGTTAGGAGGAAGGAGGAGGAGAGAGGGTCCTGTGGGGAGGAAGGCCGACGGCCAGGAGGGGGTGGCCGGAGCCTAGCTCGGCCAGGGAGGTCGGGCCAAGGAGGAGGAAGAGGTCGGGCCAAGGAGGTGAAGTTGCTGTTGGTTGTTTTGTTGTTGTAGTTGGTGTTGTAGTTTGTGAGGGAAATAATAGAAAGGAGAGAGAGAGATGATAATGTAACATTAAAAGTGAGGGAGAGAGAAAAAGGTGTCCTCCCTAGAAATTAGGGCCGGCCACAATTGTTGGCTGAGTGTGGGAAATTTCATGGGGGGAAATCAATGGATGGGATTTGATAGAATAATCCAAAGGCTAGGATTTAAATGGCAAAAATAGGCCATGCCAATAAGGATTAAAATTAATAGAAATTCCCATTAAATATTAAAAATAGGGAAAAATAAGCACTTGATATTTTTGGGCAAGAATTATGAGAGTGTCATGATGGAGAGTAACATGGAGCTGGACTGGACTTGGTGGAGCCGGATTGGGTCAAAATCAGACATTGTACAAAAATCGAATTAAAAAATAGGTGTTGATGATCATGAGTGAATAAGTAGCACATGGAGATTCCAATAAATGGGACACAAGTGGCAGACGGGTAGTAGGCTCAATGTGGGTTATATCCATAATTGGGGCTGGCAGGTTTTGGTCGACAGGGGACCCACAAATCAAGTTGGAAGATAAATGTGACGCCGTGGAGTGAAATAAAATCGGGTCACGTGTCGAGAAAGTTGTACGAATCAAATGGAGCACAAAATGACATGTCTGAGTGGGACACGAAGGTCATGGGTGACGAACGTCTCGAGTAGATCAAGCATGAGAAGTTGGTTTCAAGAAACTGACTGGTCTTGCGCTCCCAAATTAAAAGTTACGGTAACGCGCTGAAAATGATCAAGGAAAAGAGTGGGAAAATAAATAACAATCAAATGGTCTAAATCGACCCGAAGTTCAGCAAAGCAGAAAGAGTACAAGGGAACAAGTTTGGATGGGACACTATATACCGTCATAAAGGTAATCATGTCCACTCCAAAACTCGTGAAGAAGATTTCCAGAGTTGAACATCCCTAACACTCCAAATATCAAAGGCATGGGAAAGTACACTTAAGGAAAAATATAGAATAAATTATTTATCAAACCAATCAATCAGAAAATAAAATAAAATAAAATGAAAAAAATTAGCCCGAAATTCAGGGTGCTCACAGATGAGGCAAGTTCACCGAAACTACCCCACCTGAGCGAGCGGTCGTCTCGACCGAGCGATGTCTCTGTGCAGCCGTTGCAAGTCTAAGTTCGAACGCCGTCGGCGTTCCTATTCCTCCGATTGACTGAGCGGGATGGGGTACTACATCATACACCACTCAGAAAAAGTTTTGTCCTCGAAACTAACTTAGTACTTACTTATTGACTTATCACTTTACTCAACATTCAAGGACACTCGTACACACTTCTCCTATGCGTTTCCTCAAATCTGAGCCACACTCGTGCTACCCATAATCTTTTCTTCCAAACTAACGATCTCAAAATCCTCGACACTTCCCCATTCCTCAAGTTTCACTTGATTCAACGTATCACTTAGTTGGATCGTACACATATTCCAGGCGTCCCCAAAATACATGCATTTCAGCCAAGCCTTGTGATAGAGAATCCCCCATCACCACTCGAGTCGGATCGTACATATATTCGGGCGTCCCTGATATATATGCATGTCAACCGATACTCGCGAGTGGTGCCTCCACAAATCCTACCACTTCGCACTCAGACGTCAGCCTAACCGCTAGGCTATGTCTTTCTGTCAGTATTGGAATCATAGTTCCCAAACAACAATATCAATACTGACCCCATCCTAAGGTCAAACCAAGTTGATAGTACGGGGGTTTGCTACCCAAGCTCGCATCACTCCGATTTCTAAACTTCGAGCACAGATTTTCTACACACATTCCAACTTTCGTCGCACGGGGTCTGAGTCATTCAGCAAAGCCATCCTACGATAACTCACGTTCAACCAATTTCACGACGTATCAAAATCTCTCATTCAATAAGTCATCTTGTATAGTCTATCCCTTCAAGCATGTTCGATATAGTTCGCCTATCAATCCTTCTCAATTCAAGCACGCTACAACGCAATTCATCGCTAACCAAAATTTCACATTCCACATTTCCTAAATCATCTATCCCAATTCACGTAATCGATCATGAGGTCATCTAACTTAGCAATACGTTGCGCCCCGATCTCACGCGAGTCAGATTACCCACGGTGGTCATGAATCACCATGCACGCTCCCGCGGGATAATCATCCTCATCGGGACGTAACTCTTGTTTGAGTCTAGACTAATTCATTCTCGATGCGCGGATTGGACCTACTCAATCCTTAAGTTTATTTTATTCATCAATCGCAAGTCCTAACATCTTTTCCTTCGCATCAAACCGACAAGTCGAGTCAATCAAAGTTGTCGCATCCTGATTTTCCGAGTTCGATCATTCCTACGACATGAATCACCATGTCAGCGCTCACGCGGAACGATCGCCCTTAATCCGACGCAATGCATGTGCGAGGCTAGAGTTGCGCTCGTGCAAGACAAGATCGTCGATATTGTGGTTATCCGCGTAACCATCAAAACACAATCATTTTCATCCAATATTCACCTCGATCAAAATCCTAAGTATAGCATCCAACCGAACAATAACACTTGTACGATCATTATTCGCCGAGTAAGAGTACCCCATAGTTATCGCATATCGATCTTTGATATGCCTCAATACCATCGATGACATGTGTAACCTGACGATCTTTCTTTGTAACAAGTTTCGAGTCGTGCGAATGATGCTATCGTCCGACTGGATAATCTCCTTGACATTCAAATTTAAGTTCGATCATTATCCCTCGATTCATTCACTACATTAATTTCCTCAAACCTAAATTTGCGTATTGTCTATCTGTCACGACCCGCACCCACTGTGAGGGTACGAGCGCGTAACAATGCCCAGTCTATGCCGCAGTATCGACGGTAGAACGCTGTTCTAGGTCACTATCAAACCAACCAATCACGCAATTATATAATGTACTTGTCAAAATATCAACTCCGAACGGAGGACAAGTATAGATATAATGTAATCTTAATCACAGTCTAAGAACGATATGATAGCACATGAGATTATAACTAAGACTAATAACAGAAATAAACCAACAACCAATAATATAATCTCAGACAATCTCAACTACAAATCTCAACTTATATACAACTCCAGTTCTAAAACATGAAAGCTAAAACAAGATAAACTAGCTAAACAAAACAACTAGCTAATCTCCCGATCACTCCTGAGTGTCGGGGCCATAAATAGCTAAGCCATCTCCTGGTTAATAATATGTAGGGCATGTGTCCTCAGGGCAATCATCTGTAAAATTTACAATAGGTCCAGTCAGGACAGGAACGAGTACAACTCATCAAGAAAACCCAAGTAATGACAGAGAACTATAAAGTAGTTATAGACAGTTTTATTGATGAATATGGCAGTTTATATTTAGGTGATAATATAGAGAAGCAGTAAGATACAAGGAAAGTAAAGTAACTAAAACAAGAGAAGAATGATGGCAATGATGACTGTAAAATAAATCTAGCTGAACTAGAGTAACATGATAAGTCCAGACAGAAAATGTAAACCAGTGTAAAACCTATGTAAATCTAGTACGGGACGAATCTAATACAAGATGAATCCAGTACAAGATGATTCTATGTAGTGATCAAGAATCCAGGTGAGACCGGCTATACTCTAATAGTGTGTTTTAAAATACTGAGATCGACATGTAAACGGCTGTAGGTAATCATGCACATCTCTCACTGATCAGGCGAGAGATGGCTATGCTTCCAGTAGATTCTAGTTGGAAGATTCCAGATTTGGGGTATGTCTACATGTCTTACTCAATATTTCCCCGCCCCGCAATACAAATGAATCTAGAATTCGACACGAGAATCGAGATGAGTCCAGCCAAAATATGATGATTCCAGAAATAGATTTCGGAATGATTCCAGTGATTCCAGTAGTAGAGGCCAGATAAGTAAGGTATGTGTGTCGCATACATGAATCCAGAAATATCTATACGTGTTGTAACAGAGAATCACATAAAACTAACTATAACTGAAGTATAGTAATTGATAATTAAATGAGAGAACTATCAGAGAATGTACTCGCCTGATACTCTTAAAAGAGTAGTATAATGTCAGATGTCTGCACCGGAGTCACAATGTCCTAAATAGAGCAGTACAGGTTATAATGTGTTTAAAACAAGGTAAATGATGTTTATAATGCAATCTACATGATTTCTAGTCCAATCTAGGTCAAAGTCAACTCTAAGTCAAACCTGGTCAACTGTCTAGGTCAAACTAGGTCCAAGTCAAACTTGGCCATCTCTGGTCAACTATGGTCAACCCTTATTGTCAGCTGAGTCAAAATCTAGGGTAGTCACATATGTAGTCAACTCTAAGATGTCAAGGTCATCTATCGAGGTCAAACCCTATAACTAACTCAACCATAAGCCATTTCCTACTCTTACTCACTCTAATTCAATAATTATATTACATCTATTAGGATACCATATATGCTATATCATATATACACATATGATCTATATGCATACCCATTAGTCCTTGACATATATAACTCTCTCATATATATACTCATACATAATGCATTTCATTTACCCATATATGCATACATAAATGCATTCTAGCATACACATACATATGCATATATAAATGCACTCTATGATACATACATACATGTATATATATTACATTATACAATACTGGAATTTATTACATATATATATACATTCATGCATATTACACTGTACATTGGTTCATGCATACATTGGTACATGGATATGTAGAGAGATAGAAAGGGGGTGTGCATGTGTCAGTGTGTGAAGGCATCTCAGGAAAACAGAACAGGGAATGTATTTCAGTAGGAGATAGCTTAGTGTCATAGTGAAGGGGGTAACCATGTATGTGAGGGTTTTGTAACAGGGTGTGTGTGTGATATGAGGACTGAAAAACACACATGAACATTCCTAAATTTCTCAGGAAAACTGAGATTAAGTCTCAGGGATTTCAGTTTTTAGCAATGACAGTCCATGACAGTGAATAGTAGGTAGGGTGTGTTGTGTTATAATATACACATGTGTGTGTAGTGTCTAATGGTGTGTGTGGGCAATTGTGTGTGAGAGTGATGTGCAAGTGTCAAGCCAATGTGTCAATTGGTGTCACAGGTTTTAGGGTGTCCACATGTGAGAGGTTATGTGTGTGTGTGTGATATGTGGTATGTAGGGTGACAGGAACCAATCTCAGGAAATTGTGTGTAAATGACTGTTAGTTCATTAGGAATAACAAGGATTGGTGTGAGGGTGTGTGTAGAGAAGAACACCATATTCTCAGGTTTATTGATTTAACACTTGACAGTTCAACCTACATTAGAAAATCCATTTAGTAACCAAATTCCATCACAACCATAACCCCACAATACAGTAGTCTTAATGCACTGTGTAATTGATTTAAATCATGGAAATTAACATCAATTTCTGTTAGATCAAGAAAAATAAAAGGAAAACAGTATTCAATTCCTGTTTTGGTATTAGCCAACACATCACTGCATAACAGTTTCCCACTTAACAGCCTATCCATATTCGAAATCCAAAACTTAACACAAATCAAAATCAACTAATATACATGTGATTGATATGGAATTTAGCTCAGCAAATCAGTCTTCAAGAAGGAATGAAAATTCAGAACCTAACAGTTCCAGGAATGTATCAATCCACAGTCTACATATCAATTTATTCAACCAAACTCCATTCGAAATTCTAATTCCCAATCACGAGCCATAAACTAACATTCCAGTAAACTATTACATGTATATATGAATCATTATGGGAATAAAAACATCAAAATTCAGTCTAAAATAGAAATCAATCTCAGAGTTTTCGAACAGAACACATGGTATCAGAAATAAATGGAAAATGCAATTCGAAAATCAAAATCGTGATAATAACCTAAATTAGTGGTTGGTAATCACAAACACACATGTGCACGTGTCCCATGAAATTTTTCGTGTCACCCTAGAGCCAGATACGGCGTGTCTATGTCTAGAAACACACACAGACACTGCACACACACAGCATCGTGCACGCGTGTGTGTCACTCCAAGACACGACACAGGGCACGACACGACTCGTGCTCGTGTCCACGTGTCCGCTTAGGGTAGGGCTAGGGGTCTAGCATCCTGAATCGTGTCCTAGACACGTGTCGTGTCGGATACGAATGCGTACCAGCAACATTTTGTGCGCACAATCGACAGGCCGCGCGGCCAGTGCGGGGAGGATTTCTCCTCGCACACGTAACTATATCGACCCAAATTTTGGGAAGATGGTGGTAGACATTGCCCCATCATGCTCACCAATTTTGGCGTGTCCACATGTCCTGTGTCGGGAGTTCTCAGCCCCGTGATGCATGACACGGTGCACGTGCGCGCGGTCAGCGTGTTCGTGTCCCCGTATGGACATGACACGAAACTGAAATTAGGAAAAAATTACAGAAATACATAAGCAAACCCTAGATCTAGGTTTCCATTCAAATGGATTTGCAAAAATAGCAAATCGAGTCGGTTCGGGCATTTCGTCGAACACCTAGCTATTAGGTTCGATACGTGTCCGATACGGACACATAACCTAATGCAAATGACACGAAATTCCTCCAGAAGTTAGGGGACACCTATTTCTAAGCCATCATGCAATAAAATCGAGATTAAAACACAATTTGAGTGTGGTTACCTATGAGTGCAAATTGCAAGAAAAGCTCCAAATAGGGGATGTTCCTCTTGATGGCCAAATGCTCCAAATGAGCCCAAAACTGAGATTAACCTCCAGAAATATTAAATATACAGAAATTAGAACCTAATGCAAAAGACTAGGATGAAAAAGGAGATCAAATGAATAAAATGGGAATTTTTGGAAGGGGAAAAAATACCTCTCTTTCTCCAAGTGTTGGAATGATAAAAAAAAAGAGGCAAGCCCTAATGAATAAGTGTTTATATAGGGTGGGGATCCCTAGGTGGCTGGTCATTTATTTTTTGTTTAGGGTTAGGGTGTCAAATCATGGGCCATGGGCCAAGTTACAAGTCATTAAGTCCTTAAATCACTAGTCATTTTATTAAACCATAAACCATGAACTAATTTCACTTAAACTAATCCTTCTAATTCAAAATTAGTTTCTAATGACTAAAAGTAGGTTAACCTAAGTTAGAGTAGGGTCACCACGGCTAGGGTTAGCTTCTAGGCTACTCCACTAGGTCTCAACAAGTCAAAGTCAACTAGAATTCACCAATTCGATAAATCATCAAATAATTCAAATAAGTCAAAATGACCAAATTACCCCTAGGCTAAAATTGATAATTAAATCATCCTAATGACATGGTTAGGCTATAGGTCATGCAGTCTCTAGGGTTTCACTTGCAGCACGTCAAAATCACAAGTCATGACTTAAGGCAGTTTTTAAATAGTTTAAAATTTTTTAAAAATCACCAAAAATCATAATATGAAATAAATATCAATAAATAATAATTATAATTACAAAATTTCAAAATTACCCTCATCTGGAAAACTGGATGTTATAATCCTACCCCCCTTAGAAAAATTTCGTCCTCGAAATTAAAATGATCGTATCCCTACTAGGTCTAACCCCCAGCAAATCAAAGTCAAAGATAACATGCAACACAGTCCTATTGGTCGTGATTTTACAGTCTCGAACATGGTTGCTACACTATCTAGCAAATCACAAACAATATCCTGGCAGGTACTAATGGAATCACACAGGAAAGTGGAGAGGAAGAATTAGAAGGACAAACCTGCTAATCCATCACCTGCAGCGTCGGTCTCCTCGACCGTCATCGCAAAAGCTCCACCCCTCTGGTGCTGAGCTATAGGTGGCCTAGCTCCCTCAAAAGGAGGTACAAAAGGACAGTCTATCTTCTGGTGGGCTTCAGACCCACATGAATAGCAAACCTTCAGCCTCTTTCTACACTGCTCCCTGGTGTGTCCCAACTTCCTGCAGTAGGAACAACTGATCGTCTTCGGGTCCTGACCCCGATACTGATGCTGCACCTGCTGAACCATCACTGGTGCCCGGGTCTGCTGAATCTGAACGTGAGGCCTCTTAGCCTGGCCTCCGCTGCTGCTACCACTCTGGAAGTCACGACCCCTCTTCAACTTCAACCCCAGGTCGTCCTCTGCTGCCATAGCCCCAGAAAATATCTCTACAAAGGTAGCATTCTGGTCGCTCTTAGTCAGCGACCGAACCTCCCTAATCAAGCCTCGGCGGAACTTTCTCGCCTTCGTCTTCTCAGTCAAGTCATCTATGAACCGGGCCAATCGACAGAACTCCCCGGCATACTCAGCTACCGTCTGGTTTCCCTGAACCAGACCTTCAAACTGTGCCTCTATGCCTCCCAAGGCCACATCAGGAAAGAACTGCTCCTTGAACAGTTCCTTGAACTGGGCCCAAGTCTGGCCCTCAACTCCCACCCTGGGATCTGTCTGGTACCACGCACGGGCTAAGTCCTGCATCTGACTGCCGGCCGCCTTGATATGGAGTCGATCTGGTATCTCTGCCAGCCTGAATATCTCTTCGATATGCTCTATCCAATTGTCTGCATAATGAATGCCCTCTGTGCCCAGGAACTCTCTGGGATGCATCTTCTGAAAGTCCTGTATATCTTTCTTCTTCCGACGAGGCTACTGCTGCTCCTCCTGAGCAGTCACCATTTCTAAAGTAGTACGAACTAGCTGATGTGCCTCGTCAATCCCCTGACGAAAATCGGTAGTCTGCCGTTGCTGCTGCTGGTGAGATGCCAGAATCCTCTCCACGAAAGAGAATAGATGAGCAGCATCTACCATCCCCGCAGGTGGAGGCTGCTGCGGTGGAAGGATCTCAAGAAGCACCGGACTCTGCCTCCCAGCTGGTGGAGGTGCTCCTCCGAAAGCTGCTGAAACACCCACCCCAGCTGGCATGACTGGGGCTGCGGTACCGGAAACTAGCTGCTGAAGACGAGAGGTGGCAGACCCCTCTACAGCGTCCCCCGATCCTGGATGATAGGATCTCGTCTTAACCATCCTGGAGACACAGATCAAACAAGAATCAATACTGAGATAGAAGCGATAAATCAAGGGAGGACAGTTAATTTCAAGAAAGACAAATCAGCAAAATGTATAGATGGTATGAATTGAAACAGAATTTTTTCTAACTGTGATTGAGTGCCTCTCTGTTAAAGCCTATCCCTCAATCCTATCGCAGGCTCGCGGCAGTACAACTAAGTCACCGTACTACCACGATATCGCACTAATGCGACTCTCGACCTGCATGGGCCACCACTAAAAATGTGTCACGACCCGCACCCACTGTGAGGGTACGAGCGCGTAACAACGCCCAGCCTACACCGCAGTATCGGCGGTAGAACGCTGTTCTAGGTCACTATCTAACCAACCAATCACGCAATTATATAATGTACTTGTCAAAATAACAACTCCGAACGGAGGACAATTATAGATATAATGTAATCTCAATCACAGTCTAAGAACGATATGATAGCACCGGAGATTATAACTAAGACTAATAACAGAAATAAACCAACAACTAATAATATAATCTCAGACAATCTCAACTACAAATCTCAACTTATATACAACTCCAGTTCTAAAACATGAAAGCTAAAACAAGACAAACTAGCTAAACAAAACAACTAGCTAATCTCCCGATCACTCCTGAGTGTCGGGGCCATAGGTAGCTAAGCCATCTCCTGGTCAATAATATATAGGGCATGTGTCCTCAGGGCAATCATCTGTAAAATTTATAATAGGTCCAGTCAGGATAGGAACGAGTACAACTCATCAAGAAAATCCAAGTAATGACAGAGAACTATAAAGCAGTTATAGGCAGTTTTATTGATGAATATGACATTTTATATTTAGGTGATAATATAGAGAAGCAGTAAGATACAAGGAAAGTAAAGTAACTAAAACAAGAGAAGAATGATGGCAATGAAGACTGTAAAATAAATCTAGCTGAACTAGAGTAACATGATAAGTCCAGACAGAAAATGTAAACCAGTGTAAAACCTTTTTAAATCCAGTACGGGACGAACATAATACAAGATGAATCCAGTACAAGATGATTCTAGGTAGTGATCAAGAATCCAGGTGAGACCAGCTATACTCTAATAGTGTGTTTTAAAATACTGAGATCGACATGTAAACGGCTGTAGGTAATCAGGCACATCTCTCACTGATCAGGCGAGAGATGGCTATGCTTCCAGTAGATTCCAGTTGGGAGATTCCAGATTTGGGGTATGTCTACATGTCTTTTTCAAAATTTCCCCGCCCCGCAATACAAATGAATCCAAAATTCGACACGATAATCGAGATGAGTCCAGCCAAAATATGATGATTCCATAAATAGATTTTGGAATGATTCCAGTAGTAGAGGCCAGATAAGTAAGGTATGTGTGTCGCATACATGAATCCAGAAATATCCATACATGTTATAACAGAGAATCACATAAAACTAACTATAACTGAAGTACAGTAATTGACAATTAAATGAGAGAACTATCAGAGAATGTACTCGCCTGATACTCTGAAAAGAGTAGTGTAATGTCAGATGTCTGCACCGAAGTCACAATGTCCTAAATAGAGCAGTACAGGTTATAATGTGTTTAAAACAAGGTAAATGATGTTTATGATGCAATCTACATAATTTCTAGGCCAATCTAGGTCAAAGTCAACTCTAAGTCAAATCTGGTCAACTGTCTAGGTCAAACTAGGTCCAAGTCAAACTTGGTCAACTTCTGGTCAACTATGGTCAACCCTTATTGTCAGCTGAGTCAAAATCTTGGGGAGTCACATGTCTAGTCAACTCTAAGATGTCAAGGTCATCTATCTAGGTCAAACCCAATAACTAACTCAACCATAAGCCATTTCCTACTCTTACTCACTATAATTCAATAATTATATTACATCTCTTAGGATACCATACATGCTATATCATATATACACATATGATCTATATGCATACCCATTAGTCCTTGACATATATAACTCTCTCATATATATACTCATACATAATGCATTTCATTTACCCATATATACATACATAAATGCATTCTAGCATACACATACATATGCATATATAAATGCACTCTAGGATACATACATATATACATACATGTATATATATATATTACATTATACAATACTGGAATTCATTACATATATATATATACATTCATGCATATTACCGTATATATTGGTTCATGCATACATTGGTACATGGATATGTAGAGAGATAGAGAGGGGGTGTGCTTGTGTGGGTGTGTGAAGGCATCTCAGAAAAACAGAATAGGGAATGCATTTCAATAGGAGATAGCTTAGTGTCATAGCGAAGGGGGTAACCATGTGTGTGAGGGTTTGTAATAGGGTGTGTGTGTGATATGAGGACTGAAAAACACACATGAATATTCCTAAATTTCTCAGAAAAATTGAGATTAAGTCTCAGGATTTCAGTTTTTAGCAATAACAGTCCATGACAGTGAATAGTAGGTGGGGTGTGTTGTGTTATAATATACACATGTGTGTGTAGTGTCTAATGGTGTGTGTGGGCAATTGTGTGTGAGAGTGATGTGCAAGTGTCAAGCCAATGTGTCAATTGGTGTCACAGGTTTTAGGGTGTCCACATGTGAGAGGTTATGTGTGTGTGTGTGTGTGTGATATGTGGTATGTAGGGTGACAGAACCAATCTCAGGAAATTGTGTGTAAATGACTATTAGTTCATTAGGAATAACAAGGATTTGTGTGAGGGTGTGTGTAGAGAAGAACACCATGTTCTTAGGTTTGTTGATTTAACACTTGACAGTTCAACCTACATTAGAAAATCCATTTAGTAACCAAATTCCATCACAACCATAACTCCACAATACAGTAGTCTTAATGCACTGTGTAATTGATTTAAATCATGGAAATTAACATCAATTTCAGTTAGATCAAGGAAAATAAAAGGAAAACAGTATTCAATTCCTGTTTTGGTATTAGCCAACACATCACTGCATAACAGTTTCCCACTTAACAGCCTATCTATATTCGAAATCCAAAACTTAACACAATTCAAAATCAACTAATATACATGTGATTGATATAGAATTTAGCTCAGCAAATCAGCCTTCAAGAAGGAATGAAAATTCAGAACCCAACAGTTCCAGGAATGTATCAGTCCACAGTCTACATATCAATTTATTCAACCAAACTCCATTCGAAATTCTAATTCCCAATCACGAGCCATAAACTAACATTCCAGTAAACTATTACAGGTATACATGAATCATTATGGGAATAAAAACATCAAAATTCAGTCTAAAATAGAAATCAATCTCAGAGTTTTCGAACAGAACACATGGTATCAGCAATAAATAGAAAATGCAATTCGAAAATCAAAATCGTGATAATAACCTAAATTAGTGGTTGGTAATCACAAACACACATGTGCACGTGTCCCAGGAATTTTTTCGTGTCACCCTAGAGCCAGACACGACGTGTCCATGTCTAGAAACACACACAGACACTGCACACACACAGCGTCGTGCACGCGTGTGTGTCACTCCAAGACACGACATAGGGCACGACACAAATCGTGCTCGTGCCCACGTGTCTGCCTAGGGTAGGGCTAGGGGTCTACCACCCTATATCGTGTCCTAGACACGTGTCGTGTCGGATACGAATGCGTATCAGCAGCGTTTTGTGCGCACAATCGACAGGCCACGCGGCCAGTACGGGGAGGATTTCTCCTCGCACACGCAACCATATCGACCCAAATTTTGGGAGGATGGTGGCAGACATTGCCCCATCATGCTCACCAATTTTGGCGTGTCCACGTGTCCTGTGTCGGGAGTTCTCAGCCCCGTGATGAAGGATACAGTGCACGTGCGCGTGGTCAGCGTGTTCGTGTCCCCGTGTGGACACGACACGAAACTGAAATTAGGAAAAAATTACAGAAATGCATAAGCAAACCCTAGATCTAGGTTTCCATTCAAATGGATTTGCAAAAATAGCAAATCGAGTCGGTTCGGGCATTTCGTCGAACACCTAGCTATTAGGTTCGATACGTGTCCGATAGGACACGTAACCTAATGCAAATGACACGAAATTCCTCCAAAAGTTAGGGGACACCTATTCCTAAGCCATCATGCAATAAAATCGAGATTAAAACACAATTTGAGGGTGGTTACCTATGAGTGCAAATTACAAAAAAAGCTCCAAATGGGGGGGTGTTCCTCTTAATGGCCAAATGCTCCATATGAGCCCAAAACTGAGATTAACCTCCAAAAATATTAAATATACAGAAATTAGAACCTAATGCAAAAGACTAGGATGAAAAAGGAGATCAAATGAATAAAATGGGAATTTTTGGAAGGGAGAAAAATACCTCTCTTTCTCCAAGTGTTGGAATGATAAAAAAAGAGGCAAGCCCTAATGAATAAGTATTTATATAGGATGGGGATCCCTAGATGGTTGGTCATTTAGGGTTTGTTTAGGGTTAAGGTGGCAAATCATGGGCCATGGGCCAAGTTACAAGTCATTAAGTCCTTAAATCACTAGTCATTTCATTAAACCATAAACCATGAACTAATTTCACTTAAACTAATCCTTCTAATTCAAAATTAGTTTCTAATGACTAAAAGTAGGTTAACCCAAGTTAGACTAGGGTCACCATGGCTAAGGTTAGCTTCTAGGCTAGTCCACTAGGTCTCAACAAGTCAAAGTCAACTAGAATTCACCAATTCGATAAAGCATCAAATAATTCAAATAAGTCAAAATGACCAAATTACCCCTAGGCTAAAATTGATAATTAAATCATCCTAATGACATGGTTAGGCTCTATGTCATGCAGTCTCTAGGGTTTTACTAGCAGCACGTCAAAATCACAAGTCATGACTTAAGGCAGTTTTTAAATAGTTTAAAAATTATTAAAAATCACCAAAAATCATAATATGAAATAAATATCAATAAATAATAATTATAATTACAAAATTTTAAAATTACCCTTATCTGGAAAATTGGGTGTTACACCATCCGTCTATCTTAAGTCATCGACCAACATTCATTCCAATCCTTCGTGTTATTTTAGTAACTTCAAATCAGACCTTTTCGTACACGATCCGTATCAATTTCCTCGAACAAGTCATCGTAAACCCTAACTTTTCTTCGATTCGATTTCATCTACTCAATCATTTTCGTATTTTATACTCGTACAATCCTCAATCCCGTGCACGTTCCGTGCGCATCAATTTCTAGGCCGTTCGAATCAACTTATCAAACTTCAAGACAACAACTCACTCCATCGTACACGATCTAAGGCTTTTCATATATGCGACGCTTGCTGATAGACTCATCGACACCTTGAATCCTCAATCGATCGATCGACATCCCTGAGGCTATCGCATACACCACTCAGGGATGAAGTCATTCAACAAATCCTTAACATATCATTTGATTCACAATCTACTTCCTCGAATTTTTGTCCGAACGATTCCTTAAATTTTAAGCACGCTCACCTTATATCGCACCGACGATAACATCGTCGTTCGATAGCACCCCTATCGATAGTCATCTCAATTTACTCAATCGAGTTCAACTCATTCTTGTTCGACACTATTCAATTCCCGTACTCGACTTTTCTAAGGTCGATACAACTTTGGTATATATGCCCAGCCTGACTTTGCCAACCGTGCTTACGCGAACCATAGTTTTGTTTCTTATCAAAAACTATTCTCCTATGTTTTGCAAAATAGTTACATTTATTGTATGGACATCCCGTAGGACATTTGAGAGAGAGCGCACCAACGATATAAACTTTGCGGAAGCAACAATTAAGAGTTTGCAAAAACAATGGAGTTAAAGAATTCAATCGGTAGTCCGAGGACGTAAAGCTGTGCTCTGATACCATTATGTCACGCCCCGCTCCCGTAGGAGCGATCGTCCTCGCTAAGGCGTGATATCGCACGAGCCTAGATTGTGCTCGTACAAGGTGGGTTCCATAACGGCAGATTTCAGCGGCTGTGATGGGGTCGTCGCACAGAAGTCCCGAGCAGAGACATTGAATAATAGCAGCAGAATTTAGAAAGCAAAAACAAGTCATTACAAAACACTATTTTATTGATATTGAAACAAAGGTTACAATGGGGCACAAGGCCAAGATTACAAGTCTCTCAAGCTCAATCAATGCTCACATTACAAGTTACTCAGCTCTCTTTCTTCTCTCAATACAAGTCTTGAGCCAGCGGATGCTTCGGAAGGCGACGTCCATACATTATGTTCCGTATAAGTCTTTATACCATGCGCCCGCACGCTTCGAATTGCCAAGGAACTCCTTGCCTCGACGCATCCAAGCAAGCTCTATGCCACGAGCTTCTACCTGCGTCTGCACATGTAAACTATATGGGTGTCAGTACTCAACTGTACTGTTGGAATGAGCTCCTCGTCTACCCATACAAAATCGACACGTTATTTTACTTTGTGCAATATAGTCCCTTCTTATCAATTGTCTTTCTACTCTTGCCTTAGGATCAGTTTTAGGACATATGCCTTGTCCTATTTCGTATTTCAAGACCATCCCGTGCTTACAACATCGACGTTACCCTATCAAGTCGTATCTGCCTTACGGTACTTAATCAGAGAAACAACTACGCGATGAGGCTCCATTTCTATGTGATCGTGCTAGGAATCCATCGTGCCGTGCCTCGCAACTCAGGGTGACTAGACCATATCGCCACCACGCGGCCCTTCGCTAAATCATCAACTGACCCAATCAATTCTTGTGGGTTAAGTGTCACTCAACCAACTTTGCCTTGCGACATTTCTTGACTTAAACTCAAGACAACTCAAACCAACATATGCAACTTATATGCCGATAACATAGGACTCGACGCCACATCTCGTGCCGAAGCACGACGCCTATGTTGATACCAAATCTTAGGCCCAAATATTTCTTGTGTTCTAACTTGTACACACACTTTCGACTTGACTCCTTGATATAGTGCACTCACGACTCGACTCAGTCCAAAGGCACACTCGCGGATTGCCGTTCGTGTTGACTCATCTATATGAACTTGGTCACTGACTCCCAGAGCCATTGTGGACTCCCTTTTAGCTGAGTATAGGATGGACCGGTTCGGGTAGCTAGCCCTAATGAGCGTCCACCGAATATTTTGCCCCAGGCGCAGCTATTTTAGACTCCTAGAGCCATTTTTGTTTCTTTATGTCACATCGGTTCCGTGGCGCCACGGGTTGCCGTGCGGGGAAACTCTACCTTGTCGACAAGTTATCCATGACCATGCAAGACTCGACTCAAACTGACGTCTCACACAGTCAATCTACTTCTAGTGTTACCATCTCTTTCAGGGCCAAGTTCAATACTTCTCACATTTGAGACCTTGCCTCGGCGACCCAGTCGCGAGCATTCTACTTTCTTGCCTCAACGACCCAGTCGTGAGCATTCTTCTTTCTTTCCTCAACGACCAGTCGTGAGCATTCTTCTTTCTTGCACTATCATTTCACTCAACTATCAAAACACTTTCCAAACTCAATAAATCAACCGTGGCCCGTGCCTTAAAATACTAAGTCCGTGCCATCGTGTCTCAAACCAACTTGAAACTCTATGTGACACCACTGCCCAAGTCATACTCTATATGACGGGCCATACGATCGTGAGACTATGTGGTTATACCCGACCGTAGAACTCATAGGGCCGTGCCTGCTACTACTCCTGATAGCTTAACGTAACTTGCCTAACTTATCTTGCAACAACTTGACGAGCAAAGGCTGCGTCATGCTTTGCGTCGTGGGAACATGCCGTACACGCGTTCGACTTTGAACAACCAAGTTTTTTGGGGTGCCTAGACTTATGCCATAAGCCGTACAATACAACTTAACCCGTCGGGCAAGCAGAGGCTATGCCACGCCTTGGGCGATGAGACCGTACATGCTTTATGAAGCATTTATGCGGGCGATGCCTATGAATTTGGCTAACTCTTAGCTTGTGGCGAATACCAACTTTTTCTTCTCCCAAGCCACGGGACGAAGGACCGAGTGTCATTTTCAAAGCACGCCGTACACCAACTCTAAGCTGACCGTTGGACCTTTCCATATTCTATCTCAATTCGACCCATCGGGATTACTCCCTTTAGCTATGTGGATTCATCTCTTTTATTATTAAGCTTACTTGTGCAAGTTAAAAATATGCGATTTATTATGTGAAGGCAAAGAAGAGGCAAGTTCACCGAAACTACCCCACCTGAGCGAGCGGTCGTCTCGACCGAGCGATGTCTCTGAGCAGTCGTTGCAAGGCTAAGTTCGAACGCTGTTGTAGGTCCTAAAAAATTAGGTTGCACCCATAAAAAAAGTCATGAAAATCAAATTGTGCACTCTTCAATTGAACTACACAGGAGACAGATTATGCAACACCTCAAGTGCGCAGACTGAACTGCGCACACATCCAAGCACGCAAGCTGATGTGGCTTCGTCATCATTATCTGACAGAAAATCAGATCTTCTGACAGCTGACAGCCCGAAGAACGAGGAAACTGTTCGTTTATCATGCAGTATAGCGCTCAAGGACAGCTGTACATGCAGCGCAATCTGCCAAACTCTCTGCAGCGCGGTCCATCCCAGCGCAGTCTGAAGCCAGCGCAGTTCATCTGGCGCACTCCATCAAGACAACTGACAATTTACACGTGGCCTACATGCCATCAATCACTCACCATGTGGCAACCGTCTGTACACGACCAAGCACATTTCAATCAAACAATGCCACGCGTCACATACAGGTGGTCCACGATCGAGTAACTGTTAGTGCAGTTCGTTGCTTGCGCAGTCCAGTGTCTGCGCAATCCATCCTGCACAATTCAGAATAACTAAAAGTTAGTTATTTCTAGAACTCTATAAATAGAGTTTCAAGTCTTCATCATCAGATATAGATCATTCCAAATCACACACAGAAATCATCACCAGAGATTAGGAGTTCTTGCCAACGTGCTGCTGCATTCTTCAGAGGCTATCGTCTTTAAAGTTCACATCGTCCAAGGGATAAAGCGATCGTCATTCAGATCGGATTCCTATAGTTGTACTTTCCCAGAATTCTTGTAATCTTCTTACAAAGTTTGTGAAATAAAGATCAACTTTTGTTTTTGCAAAAAAAATGGCGACTCTACTGGGGACGACTTTCTCCTCCGACGAGGAAGTGACAACTCAATGTGACATTGCATCTATCGGAAAGACGCAGAAGACGCTAGTTGTAAAGGTCAATCAGACGGCCTACGAGGCGATGATCAACTCCAGGACCACCCCTCATACTGCAACAACTTCTGCCACGAGCAAAGTTCACCCAGTGTGGGTCCCCAAGACTGTTGTGCAGTCTACTTCTTCTACTGCTCAACCTGCTGCGCAGTCTGCTGCCTCTGTTCCCAAGACTGCTGTCTCTGCTGCGCAGTCTGCTGTTACTGCCCATGCGCAGTATGCTGCTCCCCTTGCCAGTGCACAAACAACTTCTTTTGCTGCTCTGTCAAAGTACAAGACTCCTCTTCCCCTGGCGCACTTGGCTTCAACTCTGCCTGCGCAGTCCACCACTCCAGCAACCAGAGTACAACTCAAGCACTCTGGCATCAAAACTCCTGCTGCGTAATCTGCTGCGACTGTGGCCAGAAGACCTTCTGCCAGAGTTGCTCATGCGTAACTTGCCAGTGCGCCAACAGCCACTTCAATCCCTGCGCAAACTGTGCCAGCACAGTCTAAGAGGCACAGTCCTTTGGCTAATCTCTCTTCTTCTCACAGCAAAGGAAAAAACTCTGCTCCTCTTCCCAAACACCCTGTTGCTCCAACGCAATCCACTGGGGGTAGTCTGTTGACTATTCCTCCTCTACCTCAGAACAAAGGAAAAGGCCTGTTGGTCTTTTCTCAAACTTCCTCGTCCCACGACTTGGAAGACAACAGAGGGAAATGCTCTTTAGCTAACCCTTCTTCACAAAACAAAGGAAAAGGCCCTTTGGTCTTTTCTCAGTCTTCCTCGGTTTTTACCGTAGAAGATCAATCTGAACGTGCCTCGGCACCAGTCAGTACAAGAACTCTCTCCGACAGGAGGTGTACTGATCAAAGAGGTATTCTGCCTACTCCGGTAGCAGAATTCCAAGATCTTTCAACTCTCAAGATATCCCATTCAAAATAGGGAAAATTACTGGTTTCTCAGACAGAAACTCCTGGGGGTGAGTTTGCTGATCTAAGAACTTATCTCAATCGACCAACTTCGGCGAAACACAAACAGCCAATGCCGAAGACCAACTAGCATCAGAGGCAAACATCCAGGATCAAAAATTCGGACACCTATGCTAATGAAATGAGTACTTTCCTGTACACTCAAGGGACAAAACATTTGAAGAACCGGAACCATGTTCCGAATGTTGTCAAAGAACATATCCCTCGAACTTCTTCTCGTCCCGTCATCGTTCCTGATCTCCGAGAACACCTCAAACAAAAATGGAACAACATTTTAACACCTCCAGTGCAACCACTTGGACACCATTGTAATCACAAGGTTATTATCAAGTGTTGTTGTCAGACAACAAAACGATATGTCTTCGATCGTTTGAATTTTGCAACGTCTGAACCTATGTCAGAAGATGAAGATGAAGTGTTGTACGCTTCCGTCAACATGACTTCCAGAGACACTGGGGGTAGGAAGTGCTCCAAGCATGGTAAGCCTCGCAAGCCAAGCCAGTGGTATTTAGATCTACTCCAAGAATCTTCTGACGGAGTATTCCAACATACCCGATCCTGAAGCCGAGATACAATCGGTCAAAGGAATCTTCAAGATCCTTCCGGTCGTCTTCCTCTTTCTCACTCAGGAGATGATTCTTTCTCCGACTATGATGCATACAGCGAAAGTTCTGAACAGACAGTGTCTTCCACTGTACCTAGAGAAGTGACAACTTATGTTGTCACTGAAGACCCAGATGCTTCCAGTTCAGCTAGTCAAGAACAACGGATAGCTGCGCTAGAAGACAAACTGAAGACTATGGATAAAATGGTTGCAAGTATGCATTCTATCATCGTGGCCCAACATACAGTGCCACCGACTGTACCTGCTGCAAATCCTGAGATCATAGCATCGTCGGTGCCTGTCAATGCAGGGCTGGGGGTAGCATCTCCTCAAGTACCTCCTGTACAGATTCAACCTACACCCAGTCAGTCAGGTGCTGGGGGTAGTGCTTACCATAATGTTCCTTCCCCTAACACTCTGATTCAGCCTGCTCCTTCTACATCATTGGAGGATGCTAATGAAGCTGTCAAACTCCTGCGCACTCAATTCGAGGCCTTCAAAGAGAAGGACAACTTGCAGAGGTTGGGGATCAAACAACCCTACCCGGTTGAATAGAAGGAAGTCCCATTTCCTCCAAAGTACAAGATTCCAACAATCTCGCTATTTGATGGCAGCACTTCATCCAGTCAGTTCATTAACCACTTTAAGGTAATGACTGTCCAGCTTCAACCAAATGACGCTCTTCTTACTAGAGTATTCGTCGGCTGTTTAGCCGGTGTGGCATACGATTGGTACAGAAGCTTACCTGATGGCTGTATCACTTTTTTCTCAGGTCTCAAACAAATCTTCTTGGAACGATTCTATGAGGGGATCAATGACATGACCATGTCAGCCCTTAATAAAATCAAACAAAGACACAATAAAACTGCTGAGAGTTTCATTAAAAGGTTCCACCGAGAAGCTTTAAAAATACCTCTTGAAACTCCGGCCGCTGTAACCATAGACACCTGCAAGGCAAATCTTTTGCCTATCATCAGCATGTGGACGGGGTCAACTCAGTTCCAAGACTGACCATCCTTCATTGTCAACGCTAAAGCAGCTAAAGTTAGTGCTAACAAATTCAAGCAGCTAGGGGTACACATGTCTAACCCTGACCGGGATGAACACCAAATATCGGGTGGTAGTAATCGCCAAAACAACTACAAGGGAAAAGAGACTTTGAATATCAACTTGAAGAACAAAGAATCTCTGGCGGTCAACGTAGCACCACCTACGTCCACTTCTACTCCTTCTGTACCTCCACCAAGGGAACCTCGTCCGAAAGTAGAATACTCATTTGACGAGAATGACACTGTGAGCATCTTTGATTGCTTGATTAAAAGTAATAAGCTCCAGTTCCCAGATTCGAAGAAGCCTGATGAAGTCGGTAAGACTGATCATCCTACGTACTGTGTCTATCACAGGTTCATTGGACATCCCACTCGAGCATGTTACGTGCTCAAAGGCAAGATCCAAGAGCTATTCAACGTTGGTGTTGTCACTCTGCAGCAAGACGAGAAGACGGTTACCGCAAACATGGTCTCAGTTCAATTCGGTGACTTCCCTCCATAGATGGTACAGCACGGTGTCATTCCTATCCCTAAAGCTACTCTTGAAATCGAGAATCTCCCTCCTCCACAAAGTGAGGGTCTCGTCCCCTTGTCTCTTGACAATGGCGAGATTATGTGGATTCACCCTGATCTTGCTTCAGAGTTCGAAGTTCCCTCTTCTTCCAAGAAGAAAGAACGCTCCAAGGGTAAGACAAAAATCTGTAATATGGTGTCTTTTGACCCCATAGTTGACGAGGAAATCCTGCTGGGCACCATATCAGGGAAAGCTTATCTAAAGGATTATCCCGAGACTCAAGAAAATCCTGCTTCTTCTTCCGAGCCCGCTCCAGTGCAACCTGCTTCCACTAAGGATATTCCTGCTGCCTCCCCACCGGTTGTAGAACCCACTCCTCCCAAGCCGACGGTAGCCGACAAAGGTAAACAACAAGTCTGCTTCGACAAACCTTTGAAGAAATCATCTCCTTCTGGACTTGAGAAGCCTTACAACTTTGATATCTTGGCTCAACTAGCCAATACACCGGCCCGGCTGTCAATTTTTGAGCTCTTGCGCCTCTCCAAAGAGACTCGAGAAACTTTGAGTGAGGCTCTCATGCAGGCAGAAACCTGTCTAGCCCTTCTAAAGAAGCCGAAGGCAGAGCCTGTCTCTTGCCTCCATTGTCATAGTGTGTTGGAGTTAATTCCAAATATTACTTTCACACAGGATGACATGCTGATAGAAGACAATAGGCATGACCGTCCTCTATACTATACATGATATGTTGACTCGATGAAAGTCAATCATATTCTGATAGATCCAGGGTCTGCTCTCAGCATCATGCCGAAGATAATGTTAGATGCATTGAAGATCCCAGTGCATAGTCTTTCCAGTACAATCACCACCATCCTTGGGTTCAACCAGGAAAGGAGTGAGCCTTTGGGCAAGATTCGCCTAAAACTCCAAATAGGCAATCTCCACACAAAGGTGACCTTCTACATCATTGACAACCATGATTGTTCTTACAATGCTCTGTTGGGGAGACTATTCTTACATGAACACAACATTGTTCCTTCGATGCTCCATTAATGTTTCAAATATGTCGATGACAATGGAGAGGTTCAAAAGGAGGTTACTGATGTCTATCCTTTCAAAGGTGTCGAAGCATACTGCAATGATGCTCGTATGTACAAGGATGAGTTTATGAAAGTAGTACTGTCTCTTGACACTGAAGAAGAACAAGAAGCAGTGCCTAATGACACTCTCATCATACCTGTCAAAGGGCGTGTTTCTCGTCCTCAATCCTCCAAACCATTGGCTATTCACTTGCCAGTCCAGAAGCAGCCAACTGATGATGGTCAGGATCAAAGGGAGCTCACCTCTTCTGAGCCACTTGTTATCGACCTACGTCGTAACAAAAAAAAAAGACAGCTCACCTCTTCTGAGCCACTTGTTATTGATTTATCTCATAACAAGAAAAAAAGGGAGCTCACCTCCTCTGATCCGCTTGTTATCGACCTCCGTCGTAATAAGTCCAATCCTCCTCCACGTTCTTCTTCTCCCCCTCTTGTAATCAATCTGACCAAGCCTGCTAAGGCTAACGGTCCTGCTGTAAATACAGATGTACAAATCAATAAAAAAGCATATACTTTCCAGTATACTGATGTCATTTATCATACTAAGTGCTATTTGGATATGTTAGATAGCTTTCAGGCATTTACAATGGGAGTTGTATAATCTCTTCAAACAGAAGTCTTACTCGAACACCCAGATAATTCATATTTTGTTGTCCCTTCTCGAAAGAAAGACGAGAGTCCAATACTTTTTAGTAAAGGACCAGAACAACAATTCAGCTATACGGATGATAGCAAAAGTAACGACACGGGGCATCTTCAACTTCGTCGTTACGGTCAACAATCAAAAGACATCATCCGGAAGATGGGTTATGACTTCAAAAATGGTCTCAACTACGGCAAGGGTAGAAGAACTCCTATCCGTACGGCTATTCCGAAAGGAAAATCAGAGATGTACTATAGCAGGACCAAAAGAGGTCTCGGATATGCTTCACCTCCGGTATTATCCCCAGCAGCCTCTGAATCCGATAGCAAAGAGCGCTCTAATCCTTCTGATTCCAGATCATGGGATTCTGACACCAGCATTGGTCAAGTTCACCGATTGATCGCATCTTCTAACATAGTCTCCGTTGAACTTCCAGAAGGCTATGATGAGGATATTGAAGAGAATCCTGAAACAGATCCCTGGGCTCAACGAATGGATACCCAATGGGAACTCCAATTTGAACAAAGGGAACCTCCTACCGAAGATCAATTGGTTCAAATTGATGTAGGAGAGAGCGGGTCACCTCGTCCAATATTCATCAGTAAGAACCTCCCAGAGGCAGATAAGTAAGAATTAATTCTTCTTATTCAAGAATACATTGATGTCTTTGCCTGGAGCTATAAAGACATGCCAGGTTTAGATCCCAAAGTTGCTACTCATAAATTGAATATCTTGCCTAATGCAAAACCGGTCAAACAGCAACAACGACACTTCAAGCCAGAAATGATGGACGCAATCGACGATGAAGTCAAGAAGCTCATCGCTTGTGGCTTTATCCGAGAAGAGCAGCACCCAGATTGGGTAGCCAACGTCGTTCCAGTCCTGAAAAAAATCGACAAAGTTCGAGTCTGCATCGACTTTCGAGATCTTAATAAAGCATGTCCAAAAGATGAATTTCCTCTCCCTATTATGGACGTCATGATTGACAATACCTGTGGGTTCAAAAGAACATCTTTTATGGACGGATTCTTCGGATACAATCAGATTCGGATGAATCCTGAAGATAAAAAACATACTTTTTTCCGTACTCCTCGCGGAGTCTACTGCTATACCGTGATGCCATTTGGTCTCAAGAATGCTGGTGCAACCTATCAACGAGCCATAAGTACCATCTTTCGAGATCATCTATGTAAGACTGTCGAATGCTACGTCGACGATATTACTATCAAAAGTCATCAAAAGGAAGATCACATTCAAGACTTGAGAACTATCTTCAACCTAATGCACCAACATCAACTCAAAATGAATCCCACCAAGTCATTCTTGGGTGTCTCTAGTGGCAAATTTCTCGGCTTCGTTATTACCTCTAAGGGTATACACGTGGATCCCGAGAAGATCAAAGCCATTCAAGAGATACGTCCTCCACGCAACCTAAAAAAGCTACGAGGATTCCAAGGTCGACTTACGTACATCAGGAGGTTTATTTCGAATCTGTCTGGACACTGCAGACCATTTACTCAACTAATGAAGAAGGGTGTATCTTTTATTTGGACCGAAGAATGTCAACGAGCATTTGACGACATAAAGCGATATCTCATGAACCCACCAGTCTTGGTGCCACTGATTTCAGGCATACCATTCTTAATGTATGTCCGTGCTATGGATCATTCATTGGGTGCTTTACTTTCCCAAAAGAACAAAGAAGGTCATGAACAAGCCATCTATTATCTCAGTCATACTATGATTGGTGCCGAACACCGTTATAGTCCGGTCAAAAAAGAATGCCTAGCTCTTATGTTTGCTGTTCAAAAGACGAGGTATTACATCATTGGATAAACTATTCATGTCATGTCCCGAGTTAATCCTTTTCGGGTACTGATGAAGAAGCCTAGCACACTCAATTCTCGGCTGGCTACATAGGCCATTCTGCTAGCCCAATATGACATGGTATATGTTCTTCAAAAGTCTGTCAAAGGTCAAGCACTGGCGGATTTCTTCGCAGCTCATCCTGTTCCAGAGACATCCAAACTCTATGATGAAATTCCAGATGAGACATTGGAATCAAATATGATCTCCGAAGAATTTCCTACTTGGCGTCTATTTTTTGATGGTCATCCAGGATCGGACCCAATGGTGCCATTATCGTAGGAGTTGGAGTTGTCCTTGTTTCTCCAGATGGGTCAGCTATTCAAAGAGCCTACTCCCTAGATGAACCTTGCTCCAATAACGTAGCAGAATACAATGCTCTACTCATCGGTCTTCAGTTAGCTAAACAACTGGACGTCAAATATCTTGAAGTCTATGGTGACTCCAAACTGGTTGTTAACCAAGTAAGAGGAACTTATGAAGTTCGCCATCAAGATCTAGTGCCTTACTATGAAGCGACAATCGACATGGCTACATCATTCAAAGCCTTCTTCATCGAATATGTTCGTCGAGCTTGCAATACTGAAGCCGATGCTTTGGCTAATCTTGCAGCAGTCTTAGCCATCCCTATCGAAAGAGAGCAAGTGGTTGTTGTCTCTAATCGGGAATTGTTCTGCATCGAAAACAATCGTAATATTGAGTTCAGTAATTTTACTGAAGCCAATGTTATCAGTGAAGATTGGAGAGCTTCCTTCATCGACTTCGTAGTTCATGACATACTCTCTGAAGATCCTAAGGAGGCTACGAGTATTCGTCGGCGGTCTCTGCGATTCTATTACAATCAAACTACCAAACTCTTTTCCGGCGAACTTATGACGGCTTACTCTTGCGCTGTCTTGCTGGTGATAAAGCGAAACAAGTATTGCGTGAAGCTCACGACGGTGTCTGCAGAGTACATCAACCTGGTCCTAAGCTACAGGATCGTATCCGACGCATGGGCTACTACTGGCCCTCTATGGTATCTGATGCCATCGAATATGCGAGAAAATATCGAGCTTGTCAAATCCACGTAGATTTCATTCAACCATTAGAATTCCTTCATCCGACTGCTGCTTCCTGGCCTTTTGAAGCTTGGGGCATGGACATTATAGGTCCCATCAATCCTCCTTCTTCTAGAGGACATCAGTTCATACTGGCAATAACCGACTACTTCTCCAAATGGGCCGAAGCTATACCATTGGCGGAAGTCAAAACCAGCAGTGTTATCAACTTCGTCAAACATCATGTCATCTATAGATTTGGTGTACCTCGACAAATCATTCATGACAACGGACCTCAGTTCATCAGTCAAAAGTTCACAAGGTTCTGTGATGATCATCGGTTTGACAATTTTGCTTCGACAGCCTACAATCCTGCTGCTGATGGCTTGGCTGAAGCTTTCAATAAGACTATCATCAAGCTCCTCAAAAAGTTTGTGTCTACTAACAAACGAAACTGGAGTGAAAAGCTTGGAGAATGTCGATGGGCCTACCGTACTACGGTCCGTAACCCTACAGGCTGTACACCCTTCTCTTTGGTGTACGGCTGTGAAGCAGTTCTACCCTTGGAACTTCAAATTCCGTCTTTGAGGATTGTCATCGCCAACGAGCTCACTACAGAGAACAATGACCTTCTTCGACTCCAAGTATTAGAGGCACTTGACGAGAAACGGTTATTGGCTAAACAGCATATTGAGTTATACCAAGGCCGTATCTCGAAGACTTTCAATCGCAAAGTTAAGGTCAGAGCCTTTCAGAAAGGAGAGCTAGTTCTAACCGTCAGACGTCCCATGACTATGACTCACTCGAGCAAGGGCAAATTCGATGCGAAGTGGGAAGGTTCATATATCGTGAGCAAAGTTTTCTCAAATGGAGCCTATCAACTCACAGAGCTAGACGGTCGAGTTGTAATGATGCCCATCAACGGCAAGTTCCTCAAAAAGTATTATGTATAAATATAAAAGACATTGCTTGTAATCATCAGACAAGTTTATAAATAAAATTCAATTTTATTTCATCATGAATGATAGTACATAATATCAAGGAAGGTCACTATCATCCTTCTCAAAATTGGGACGCGGGCCACTGTCGTCCTTCTCAAAGATATAGTCGGCAAAAGAGCCGAGAACATTCTTGCTCGAACCCACCAGGAACTTGCAAGCAGCCATCCTCATGGCCTCTTCTTCCTCTGTCTTTCCTGGTTCAAGAAGGAAGTCCAAGATATCCTTTGGCGGCTTGGGTGCAGATGAACCTTCGCCTGCCTATGTCTGTTTTGGCTGAGCCGACTCAACTGGACGTTCTTCAGTAACCGCTTCAACCTTTGAGTCAATCTCAGACTTCTTGGATGCATCTTCAGACGATATATTTATGTTGAAAAGTGAACGTGATCATTTCATCTGATTTTCTGTTCTATTTGTAGACAGAGATTCGTAAGACAATGAAGCGACACATTCATCTGACGGTTCATCCGTTCATCATATTCATCTGACGGTTCACCCGTTCATCACATTCATCTGACGGTTCATCCGTTCATTATATTCATATGACGGTTCACCCGTTCATTTCATCCATCCAACAGTTCATCTGTTCATCATATTCATATGACGGTTCGCCCATTTATTTCATTCATCTGATGGTTCACCCGTTCATTACATTCATCTGACAGTTCGCCCGTTCATCATATTCATCTGACAGTTCGTCCGTTCATTTCGTCCATCTGACGGTTCGTCTGTTCATTACATTTATTTGACAGTTTGCCCGTTCATCCGTTCATCATATTCATCTGACGGTTTACCCGTTTATTTCATCCATCCGACGGTTCATCCGTTCATCATATTCATCTGACGGTTCACCCGTTCATTTTATCTATCCGACGGTTCACCCGTTCATTATATTCATCCGACGGCTCACCCGTTCATTTCATTTATCCGACGGTTCATTCGTTCGTTCCATTCATCTGACGGTTCGTCCGTTCATTATATTCGCTTGACGGTTCGCCCGTTCATTACATTCACCTGACGGTTCACCCGTTCATTTAATTCATTCGACGGTTCATCCGTTCATCCTGACGATTTATTTCGTTCACAAATTTTGACGAATTATCCATTTCATTTATATCAGCAACTTGTCATCTTTAATTAAGTTGTCTACTAAAATAATGATATTCAACAAATTATATTCTGCCATATCCACATTACCTCTGAGCATATATAATAAATATAATTATTTTCCAAAATCAAGAAATATATCATGTCTTACACCTCTGAATATATTTTCTATCGCTATTATTTATATCTGAATAAGATATGCAATAAATAATAGAGCCACAAAGAAAATGTCTTTTTATTGATCAAAATTTAAAGACATTACAAAATTACATGTCGCAAAAAACTAAAGATACAAAAAGTCTTTCTCATTCTACTGGCGGGTCATCAAGTTAGTCATCTGCTGCTTTAAAGTTTGCAGTTGCTCCTCACGAGACTCCATCACTCGCTTTCTAGCTTCCTCCATCCCAGACTTATCGTCGAAAGATGGCATGGTTACTATTCTGCGAGAGATTTCATCTTGATGAGTTGCGACATACTCATCTCTTTCCTGAGTCAGAGCGTTCAGTTGTTGAACTGCAGCCTGGTGTTGTTTGGCCTCATCCTCCAGAGCAAGCTGAACAAGTCTCAGCTCTTCTTGAAGACGGGCAGATTCTGCTTGCAGCCCAACAACTTTCCTCTCCTTCTCTTCAGCAACAGATGCTATTGTTTCCACTTGAGAATTATACTCAGCAGACTTAGTAGAGAAAGTGTCCAAGAGAACTTGGGGATCAACCTTCGCAACTGCAACTTCTTGTGACATCTTCTCGAATTCAGCCTGTACCAAGAGCTCCATCTCCCCCCTATTAAGCTCTTTGTATATTCTAACCGATGCCTCCAGCTCATCTAATATATGTTCAAGAAAAACAGCCTGAGATTCGTCACCTTGACTGCGGATGGCTTTGATCAGATAAGACGTTGGACCTCTAACTGTAGAGAAACCAGCATCTTCTTTTTCTATCACCCTATCTACCAAGGGTCCCAACGAATTAAAGAAAAGATTGGTGAAGGAGCTAATGATAAATCGGTTAGTAGCCAGAGCACCAGGTGTAGCGGCTACTCCCATTGACGATGAAATAGCAGTTGCCTGGGATAGACGTTCAGCTTTGGAGGGCTCTATGGATAGAGGAGCTATCGTAGAGCTAGCTTCCCCTCCCGGATGTTCTTCTGCAAAATCAAATGAGCCTTATTATTGTTTGTTGTTGTCATTTGCAGCTAATCGAAAAGGATCAAAAGTAAAAGGTAATCTTACCATGACTTGGATCAGCAATAAGTCTGTCATCTGTTGGCACAGGTTCCAATCTAGCAGAAGTAGCCTCAGACATTATTGCCTGGCTACTACCTGCCTCAGAACCGCCCAAAATAGGTCGGCTACCACTAGCTATAGCCGTTATTGGCACTATATCTGTGTATGTGGGAGGAACTGGGGAAGATTCAAGTTCTGCATGGATAAGAATGTAGATGTCAGCCATTTAATCTATAAAAAGAAGGTTGATAATCTCATTTAATACCTTTGGGAGCAGTAGGAGTAGTTTCTTCAGGTGCTACTTCTTCACCCGCATTCTTTTCTGGAGACACATGCACCTCAACATCCTCTTCAAGATTTAGCTTGTCATCAATAGCTTCCGAGGATACATGGACATTAGCATCCTCTTTTGGATTTAAAATATCATCAACAGCTTCTGTTGATGCATCCTCATTACTTATACTGTCCTCCGGTGCTTCTTCGCTGTCCGTTGCGGTGGCCGGATCAACATCATCCTGCAGGCCGAAGTCGTAATCATTCAATGCATCAATCATTAAACGATCTTCTTCTTCACGGAGTGTTCCTGGTATAGCAGGAAGCTATGTAGTTTCCACCGCAAGTGAAGGAGATCGCAAAACTTTATCCTCTCTCTCCACAATGTCTTCCCTGGGCTCTACAGCCTCATCCCTCTGTTCTGGACTAGGAGTTTCCTGCCTGGGTTCAGGGGCAGGAGTAGGAGATGATATTGTAACTCCGGCAATAGCACTAGCTACGACCGATAACATAGGTTGAGGAGTGACTACCTTCTTTCTCTGGAGGACTAGCTTCTTTCTATGTAGAGGTCTCTCTGGACTCTCTACATCTATAACATTGTCTTGCCTTTGGATAGAGGTTGGGGTCGCCGCCTCTTCTCTTGGAGTTGATTCGGCCTGCTGCCGATATTGTGATCGGGTCGTGACCCGTTCTGATGGTTCTAAGACAAGTTTCTTCTTCGCAACTGAAGAAGAAGGTTCTTCTCTCCTTCTCTTCCTCTCCTTGGCGGGAGATTTGACAACTTTCAAAGAGATGCGCAATGGTTCGTTGATCTCTTTCGAGAAGTTGGCGTCCCTAGAAGCTTCCAACGACGCATCGGCCGGTTCACGCTCTTCTTCGTTGCCAGGAGCCAACACAACAGTTGTTTCTTTCTTCAATCTGGTCGATGTCGCGAAGCTATCGGCAAGACTGAAATTATCTGCAAAGGTGTTCGCCGATGTGTAAAAGATTGAATATGTGTACGGCATCCGCGAGCCATGGTCGCTCTTTGTTGGCATCGAGAACATTATTCTGGTATCTCGAGCGCTATAATAAGCCCATGCTCGGGCTCCATCAATCAGATAGCCTTGTCCTTGCAGGCACATTATGGCGTTACCCACGTAGAACTGGTCGTAGCCGAATTAACGAGCAAAGCGGCTGGGAAGATATGGTTCCAAGTAACATTCATCTTCAAATCTATAAACCAAGTGCGACGGCCTAATTGTCCTCAGCCAATCAAATACTGCACGACCCAAAGGCTGCCTCCCAAGATCAACCAGATTTGTAGACATATATTCATAACCAGTCGGAGGGGGAACACAGTAGAAATTCCACCCTTTCCCGAGATTCAGGACTCGTCTGCAATCTTTTAGGCTGGTATATATCCATTTGCTCCTAGAGAATCTCCGTAAGAAGCTTTCGCTGACCGTCCCCATGTCGGGGTTCATCAAATAAGGATGGTGCAGAAGCAACCATCCGAACAAATAAGTGTAGGGAAGCTCCAGCCGAGAAAAGTTCTCTTTCTCTCCTTTCCCCTTGAGCATTGAATCAACAAAAAAATGAAGACCCGCATTCACTCTACAGGTCATCGCCGATAGCAGATCCATCCGATAGCCAAAGACTAAATGGACGGCAGCAAAGAGCACGCCGCGATGGATGTGATCTACGGCGCTCGCTCCAGGGACGACGAATCGTCGGAGCCAATATGTGAGGAAACCCGCCAACTGGGCTTCCTTTGACATGGGCCTATAGTCCATTCTCACGAAACTTTCAATAAAATCTCCTATCTTGAAAGGAGGGTATTGAAGTTCATCATCAACCTTGATGTCCATTTCCTTGTTTTCCTCTATTAGTCCTATCACCTCACTATGGCTACGTGGTCTGAAGAAGTTAGGGTTGCACGTATCGTGCTCCTTAGTCTTCTTCTCCTTGATGTGGTTAAGGAAGAGATAGGGCAACCACTTTGACGAGTAGCAAGTGCCAGAGGAGCCACTCTTGTAATACATGGAGCAAATCTTATAGTGGCATAGCAGTTCTTCAAAAACGGCCACCATCTCAGCATTCTCCCGATAAAGTCGGTCCAACTCGTCATTGGTTGGAACAAATTCTTCATAGGGGAAGTCTCTCATTGGTAAGCTCGAGATATACTTCATCTCATGAAGAGCTAGTCCAATCTCTCCACAGGGTGTCATGAAAGTCCCTGTCCTAAAATTGTACCTCTCCGGCAAAGCGAGAAACATATGAGGGTTGGGGTGGAATCCATATACGGTAGAGTATACCCCCTGGTACAGCTCAATCTCTTTGAGCTTCTCTTCGAACTGAACCAATATCCAATTGGTTATGCAATTCCATCTTTTGTTATCTGGGTTCACCAGACCTGTCAAACGGATATCCTGATCCGGATATCTTCCCTCGACCTTTGCAAATTCATTCGCAAAGATCGGTGTTCTAACTGGCAGTAGCAGGGAGGAGTTCTCCGGTGGGATGCAGCCAGGCTTCAATCCTCTGAGCAAGGAGCTGTGACGCTCAGAGGAGCTATAGAACATATCCTTGTTATTCGGTCCTTTCTTCACACAAATATTTCCTATTCTGGCTTGCTGGAGAGGAGTAATATCCCAGTCCATCCTCCTGGGATAACTCGTATGAGCATAGCGGGATAGAGGAAGGCACCTAGCAATGTCTGGTAACAATATCCTCTTTTCACCTCTCTGAAAGAGTCTTTGTTCGACTCGAGGTCTCGACTGAGAACTCTTATCAAGAGCCTCACCGAACAGAAATAGAGGCTTCTTATAAGTAACGGCGTCAGCAGATTGTAGTGGCTACCCGTTCATCAGACTCAATAAAGTTTTGTTGTCTTGTGCTACTAAGATGGCTTGACGGGAAGATGGCAGAGCATACTGAAGAAATATCACATGAGACAGATCCTCCTTAAACTCTGGATCAGCTAAAGTCCCTGCAAAGACTTCATAATTCGGGTCTTCCCTGAGGTTGACTGCATCAAACAAAAGACAGAATTCAGTACATACAAAGTCAAAAGAGTCTGTTCAAAAATCAGCAAATTGCGCAAGAATCAGATTGTGCTATGTGTATGGCATCAGATTGTACTAATGCAGTCTACATGTGCAAAGTATCCAGCTGTGCCAACTCATCCACATACGCAAGTCATCAGATTGCGCTGAACAACTTGTGCAAAGTATCAGTTTGCGCTGGACAACCTTGCGCAAATCAGCAGATTGTGCTGAACATTTGCCAGCACTTTCCACCGATTGCGCAAGAAAATAGTTTTCATAAAAATAAAAACTATTGAGTTTATGCAACCAAAACCCTAAACAGGGCGGCACAATTCAACCAAATCTCTAAAAAAAGAAAGGTTCGAAGGTTAGACAATGTCAAAGAACCCTAAAAAGGGTTTTTGATCGAGTTCACTACCTTGCAGTGCGGGATGATCGACTTCGTGACGAGAAATGTGAGGCACAGCCCGAGTCGAAGACTCAGCAGGGACTTCGCCCTTCTCGGCGGCAGAGCATTTCGGAGCCATTGGTGTCGACGGAGAAGACGGAGAAGGGTCGGAGTCGGCTCAGGAGTTTTCTCTCATAAACGTTTGGAAACAAGTAATGAATAATAGAAAGAAGAATGAGAACTATTTATAGTTTTTTCAAAAGCAAACAGACGCCTCAGATTGTGCCGAAGAAATAGGAACTAATTCCTCCAATTGCGCAGACAGGGCATTACTTGCGCAACTTGATTTTAAAATCAAAATTCAAAGTATTTCGAAGCTTTAAATATTTTCAAACTTCAAAAACTTTGAAGGGAGTCTTGTAGGTCCTAAAAAATCAAGTTGTACCCATCAAAGAAGTCATGAAAATCAAATTGTGCACTCTTCAATTGAACTGTGCAGGAGACAGATTGCGCAACACCTCAAGTGCGCAGACTGAACTGCGCACACATCCAAGCGCGCAAGCTGACGTGGCTTCGTCATCATTATCTGACAGAAAATCAGATCTTCTGACAGCTGACAGTCCGAAGAACGAGGAAACTGTTCGTTTATCGTGCAGCACAGCGTTCGAGGACAGCTGTACATGCAGCGTAATCTGCCAAACTATCTGCAGCGCGGTCCATCCCAGCGCAGTCTGAAGCCAGTACAGTTCGTCTGGCGCACTCCATCAAGACAACTGACAATTTATACGTGGCCTACATGCCATCAATCACTCACCATATGGCAACCATCTGTACACGACCAAGCACATTTCAATCAAACAATGCCACGCGTCACATACAGGTGGTCCACGATCGAGTAACTGTCAGCGTAGTTCGTTGCTTACGCAGTCCAGTATCTGCGCAATCCATCCTGCGCAATTCAGAATAACTAAAAGTTAGTTATTTCCAGAACTCTATAAATAGAGTTTCAAGTCTTCATCATCAGACATAGATCATTCCAAATCACAAACAGAAATCATCACCAGAGATCAGGAGTTCTTGCCAACGTGCTGCTGCATTCTTCAGATGCTATCGTCTTCAAAGTTTACATCGTCCAACAGATAAAGCGATCGTCATTCAGATCGGATTCCTATAGTTGTACTTTCCCAGAATTCTTGTAATCTTCTTACAAAGTTTGTGAAATAAAGATCAACTTTTGTTTTTGCAAACAGCTGTCGGCGTTCCTATTCCTCCGATTAACTGAGCGGGATGGGGCACTACAATCATGGACGGGCCCAACCGATCCATGCTCTACTCCTTCCTCCTGTTCACCATCATCCTCTCGCTTTTTGAGATGTACAGAGACAAGTTTGCGTCCACCGAGCTGCTGACTTTCGCCGGCGGCTTTGTCAGCTCGCTCCTGTTTCTCCTGCTGCTGACTGTAAGTTTTTCGACGCCGACACCTTTATCAAGTACAACTGACGTCCTCACATTTTTTTTTTGCAGTTCATCGGAAATTATCAGGAAAATTGTGGAGCGAAAACAGGATGGGGTGCTGGTAAAAATTCTATTGGCGTTTTCGTTCTTTGTTATCCACACACTTGTTTCAATTTCTTTAACATGTTTCTGGTTTTCTTTTTTTTGGTACAGTTGTTGTAGCGGAATCTACATCGCTTATTGTTGCAGCCACGGTCCATCGCGTTTGCATCCACTTTGAATATTGTCCTAGAGAATGTCTTGATCCGGCCTTGATTTCAGGGGAACAAAATAAAGTTCAAGTTGAATCTCTTATGATTCAAGATTACATAATGGTGGTATAAGCCATAATTACCTTTTAATGCATGTTTGTATATAAGATTTCTAAGGTAGGATTTCTCTTCCTTTTAATGCATGGTTGTACAAAAGATTTCAGGTTGCAATTCTCTATAAGATTTTTGTTATAGTTTCTTGCTATATTTTCTATAAGTCTTTGCTTGTGCAGTCAGCCTAGGCAATCAAGTGTTCATTGCATAGGACCACTTTGGGTATATTGATAACTTTGATTATACCATGATAGGCTACAATTCATTCTCCAGAAATTATTGGTCAAAGAGACAAACTTAATATACATTGTGCACTTATTATTGGAACTCACTTCTTTAACTAACTGTAAGACATCTCTCATGGCATGGTTTCATAATGGATTTTCTTATCTTCTGGTTTCTGTTCTCTTATTAAGGCATAATTCCTCAGAAAATTTAGAATATAGATTAAGGCCCGACTTTGCGTTCCTAAATTGACATTTCAGTTTTGCTTATTGTTGCATCTTGTGTGCAGTTACTTTTAGAACATACCAGGACCTATTCCCAAAGCTTCCCAGACAGGAGGATGTGCATGTTAGCACAAGTTTCTCGTATCATCCTGTGTATGCAATATTTTTCCTTTTCTATATTTTGATTGATCATGAAACATTTTTATTTCCCCCACCTGTTCATGTTTTTGGCCCATATTTCGCAAATGTTATCATGTGTACACCAAGCCCTATTGAGATGATGATTAGATTCTGATGTACCTACCGTAATATAAATGGGTATGTTTCTGGTGACTCGTCTGCAAAAAGGAGAAAACTGAAGAATAATTCTTTTGTATAATTCTGTTGGCATGTTTGGTTTCTCATTTGAATGGAGTAGCTCTCCAGTATTCTTTTTTTGCAGTTCATCGGGAATTATCAGGAAAATTGTGGAGCGAAAACAGGATGGCGTGCTGGTAAAAATTCTATTGGCGTTTCCGTTCTTTGCTATCTACGCTCTTGTTTCAATTTCTTTATCATGATCTGGTTTTCTTTTTTAGTACAGTTGTCGTAGCGGAATCTACACACTACTAAAATATACTCTATTAGCGACGTTGTTTAGCGACGAAATAAAATTCCGTCGCTAATATATAATATAGCGACTCCATTCTATTGACATCGCAAAACGTCGCCGAATAGCGACGTTCAGCGACACTAGATACATTATGTCGCGGAATAGCGACTGTTTGCAAAAACAAAAGTATAGAACTTTATTGATACAAACTGTAATAAAGATTACAAGAATTCTGGGAAAATTACAACTATAGGAATCCAATCTTGATGACGATTGCTTTATCCTTTGGACGATGTGAACTGTGAAGACGAAGCCTTTGAAGTTGAAAATAACTCTGGAAACTGAAGGCAAAAGCCTCTGAAGTTGAAGGCAAAAGTCTCGGAAGAATGCAGCAGCACTTTGGCAAGAACTCCTGAACTCTCTGATTTCTGATCTCTGATCTTGATCCCCCTTGAAATGAAGACTTGAAACTCTATTTATAGAGTTCTAGAAATAACTAACTTTCAGTTATTTTGGGACTGCGCAGGATGATTTGCGCAGCATTGGTTTGCGCAGCATTGATTTGCGCAGACAGTTACTGGATCGTGGGCCAACTATCATGGACACATGGCATCATTTGATAGAAATGCGCATGATCGTACATAAACAGTTGCCACGTAATTAGCAATCGATGGCATGAATGCCACGTGTAACTTATCAGTTATATTGATAGAGTGCACAGAGTTGAATTGCGCATACATGGTTTGCGCAGACTCAAACTGCGCAGGATTGGTTTGTGCTGCCAGCTGTCAGCCGCCCTCGAGCACTGTGCGGCACAGGAAACGAACAGACTCCTTGTTATCCGCGCTGTCAGTTGTCAGAAAAGATTTAATTTGATTTAGTAATGATGACTTCTGCCACGTCAGTCTGCGCAGTTGGAAGTGTGCGCAAAGCAGTATGCGCAATCGGATTGCTGCGCAATCTGTTGTCTCCGCAATTCATTCAAATGATGGGTTTCTTGATTTCTTGACTTTGTTGATTGATGCAACTTGATTTTTTAGGACCTACAAGACCCCCTTCAAAGTTTTCGAAAGTTGATTTGATTCAAAGTTTCGAAATACTTTGAATTTTTGAATTTTGAATCAAGTTGCGCATGATGATGAGCTGTCTGCGCAAAGTGAAGTGCCCCCAAATTTTAGGTGCAATCCAAGGCAGCCGTTTCATATTTCAAAGGCTATAAATAGCCGTCCTTTCATTTTCAAATCTATACTTTACAATCTCGAAAAATCTCCTCTGAGCCCTTACTGTCTTCCAACTCCAACGACTTGCCATGGCGCCCCGACGATCTAATGCTGCCGTCGCCGCCGCCGCGAAGGGAAAAGCTCCGGCCGAGTCATCTGACAGAGTTGCACGGCGAGCATCTCGACATAAGTCCGCGCACCCCGCTCTGATAGGTAGTTAAACCGATCGAAAACCCCTTTTTAGGGTGTTTCGACTTCCTCCGATCTTCGAAACTCATCTCTTTTTAGAGATGAGTTCAAATTGCGCCACCCTTTTTAGGGTTTTTGGTCGCATAAATAGTCAGTCTTCATTTTTATGAAGGCTGTAATCCTGCACAATCTATCGGATTGTGCTGACAGAAAGTCAGCACAATCGATTGATTTGCGCTGGATGTCAGCGCAATCGATTGGTTTGCGCACCCTGATGAGATGCGCAAACTGATATTGCGCAATCTATGTCAGCGCAATCTGAGGATTGTGTACTCTACTGTTTTGTTTGTCTGAAAAATAGAGTCTTTGACTTGTACTGATCTTCATCTATTTTTAATGCAGTTGAAACCAATGAAGATCCAAACTATGAACATTTTGTGGGAACTTTGTCTGAATCTGAATATAAAGAAGATCTGTCTCACATTCATTATCCTCAGTACGATCTGCCGGCTTCTCGTCAGGCAATATTGATTTCCCAGGACAACGAAACTTTAATGTGTCTGATGAATGGACAGCCTCTGGAATCAGCAGATGCTGTTATCCACAAGAAACCCTTATTTTTGTTTGGTGACGCCTTTGAAAAAGTCTCCCAGCCTAGACCAAGGATGGAGGAGATGGTAGTCCACCGGGAAGATATATCATTTTTTATTCCTGACATTTCTCGCTGCCTCCCTTTGTCGAGGTATGCTCATGCGAGTTACCCAAGGAAGATGGAATGGAACATCACCCTTCTCCAGGATGCTCGTGCAGGAAAGATCTTTGTAAAGAAGGTTAACGGGAAAGATATGTTTTACAGCTCTTCTGACAGATACAGTGTTATGTTGAGAGGTTTGAGACCCGGCTGCATTCCACCGGAGAACTCCTCTATGCTGATGCCCGTCAGAACCCCTATATTCGCAAATGAATTTGCGAAGGAAGAAGGAAAATACCCTGAACAGGATATCAGAATGACTGGATTAGTGAATCCAGATTACAAGCGATGGAATTATATTACAAATTGGGTTCTGACAGCCTTCCAAGACAAACTCCAACAGATTAACCTGTTTCAAGCAGTGCATGCCACCGTATACGGCTTTGCTCCTAACCCTCATATGTTTTTAGCCTTGGCTGAGCGATACAATTATAGGACAGGAACCTTCATGACCCCGGGTGGAGAGATGGGGTTTGCACTCCACGAGATGAAGTACATCTCATACTTGCCCATGGCGGATGCTCCGTATGAGGAGTTTGTTCCCACAAATGACGAGTTGGAGAAACTCAGAAAAGAAAATGCAGAAATGGTAGCAGTGTTTGAGGAACTGCTATGCCATTACAAGATTTGCTCTTTGTACTATAAGAGTGCTACGGCCAACACTTCCTATTCTTCAAAGTGGCTGCCATACTTGTTCTTAAATCATATTGAAGAGAAGAAAACCAAAGAAAATGACAAATGTTACCCTAATTTTTTCAAACCCTTAAGTAACACGGAAGTCATGAAGATGATGGAAGAAAGTAAACATTATGATAAGGAAATGAAGGATGATTATCAATGTCCACCTTTAAAGAAAGGTGACATTTTGGAGAGTTTTTTGAGAATGGGTTACAGACCTATGTCCAAAGAAGCCCAGTTAGCAGGGTTTCTGACACACTGGCTCAGACGATTCGTGGTCCCAGGATCTAGTGCAGTGGACCGTTTTCATCGCGGTGTACTTTTTACTGCCGTCAAGCTAGTCTTCGGTTATAAGGTTGACTTGTTATCAGCAATGACCTGCAGATTGAATGCGAGTCTTCGTTTATATGTTGACTCGATGCTGAAGGCAAAGGGAGAGAAAGAATTCTCCCGCCTCGAACTACCATACACTTATCTCTTTGGATGGTTACTCCTCCACTATCCAACTTTAATGGACCCTGGTATGGGACCAGTAGATGGCAGCTTCTTATGCAGATATTCTCAGGGTAAATGGAAGTACACCTCTCTGAGTGAGTGCAGATTTGTTTTAAATTTGAACAGAGGATGGAACTTCTGTTGCGCCCCTCTCCCTTCCGGTCATAACCAGATGCCACCCAACATGGTAGATTCAAAGCTGCAGCCCTTAAACCGTGTGGCCTTTGAATGGTTGAAGACAATTCGACCGTCTCATTTAGTATACCGCTTTGAGGAAGAATGCTTTTTGGAACCATACCTCCCTAGCCGGTTTGCCCGACAGTTTGGATATGACCAATTCCATGTAGGAAATGCAATCACCTGCCTTCAGGGCAAGGGTTTCTTGATTGACGGGGCCCGAGCTTGGGCCTACTACAATGCCCGTAACACAAAGGCTACCTTCTCGATGCCACCAAAGAGCACTCCTCAAGGGCCTCGGATGCTCTTCACATACTCGGTATTTTACACATCTGCAAATACTTTTGCCGAGAACTTTAATCTCACCGATAGTTTTGCTTCTGCGATAAGATTGAGGAAAGGGAGGATAGCTTTATCAATCCCTGCCAATGATGAGGCGAACGAGCCGGCGGATGCACCCCTAGAAACTTCAAGAGAAATAATGTTCCAACAAGAGGTAAACGCAACAATGCGTATCTCTCTGAGAGTGGGAAAGTCTCCTGCCAAGAAAAGAAGAAGAGAGGAGCCTCCTGCTCCTGCAGCAAAGAAGAAATTGGTCTTGGAGCATTCTTCTGATAAAGTTACTACAAGATCCCAATCTCGGCAGCTAGCCGAGACAAATCAGGAAGCTGCTACTGCACCAACTTCTGTACAGAAACAAACAGCACCAATAGATGTAGAGAGTCCTGATAGACCTCTACATAGAAAGAAGAAGAAGAAGTTGGTCACCAGAAGAAATTTAGAAGCCTCTTCTTCCAAACAACTCCTAACTTCAGTAGATGCTGCAGCAGGACTTATGATGCCATCTCCCACACCTATTTCTGAATCAGGGAGTAAAACCCTTAAAGAGACTGAACAGAGGGGAGATCTTGACCCCAGAACTGAAGTTGAAACACTCAGAGAAAACATCATTGAAGAGGAGCTAAATATTACACGACCTCTTTCACCTGTCGCGGAGACGACTCAGCTTCCTCCTACTCCTAAGACTCTTCGTGAAGAAGAAGAGCGTGAAATGATCGGAGCTTTAGAAGATTGTTATAGCCTGCAGGAGGATCTAACCGCAACTGACAGTGGGAATGCAGCCCAAGAAGAAGAAGAAGATAAGGATGAAGAAAGTTCTTCGTCTGGAAATGTTGATGAATATATACAGAATCCTGAAGGGGACAACGAAGAACACATATCTCTTGATACCGCCAATGATGCTTCGGATCCTAAAAAGGATATTGAAGTAGAGGCGTCCGTAGAAAAGGTTGTTAACCCTGATAAAAACGTCGAGATAGAAATATCTCCTGAAGAAGCGGCTGATGAAGATGTTCAGCAAGAGAATCCCGTCGGCGAACCCCAAGGTATAAAACGAGATTTAACAATCTTCTTTCTTTAAAATAGATTGATATCTAATATCTTCATTTGTAGTTCTTGCAGATCTTGATACTCTACCAACACCTCCGATGGACCTGGCAATGGTGCCTATTCCGACGGTGGTTGTTAGTAGTAGCCATCACTTATCTTGCGGTTCTGAAGCGGGTAGCAGCCAAGCTGTCGCAATTGAAGCTACTTCCGTTCAACGGGAGTCTATTCCAGCAGGAGATGCAGTTGTTGTTAGATCAAATCAAGGTAAGACTGTTTTTATTTGATCTTTTTGTTTATTGGCAAATTAGTAAAATAATAATTTTACTTTTTGCAGAAGAACAAACAGGAGGAGCAGCTAGCTCCACTCTGGCTCCTTTGTTTAAAGAGCCCATCATTCAGCAGCAAAGGATTGAGCAACCGACTACCCCATCCTCAACAGGGGTAGCTTCGACTCCTGGAACTATAGCCATCAATCAGCAAGTTGTACAATCATTTACCAAATGCTTTTTTGAATCGTTGGGATCTCTTGCTCATAAGATGATAGAGAAGGAAGGATCTGACTTTATTATGGTTAGGAAGCCAACTTCTTTTTTAATAAGAGCCATAAGGGATCAAGGAGATGAGGCTCAAGCCATTCTTCTTGAACATATATTGGATGAGTTGGAAGTATCCATAAAGAAATATAAAGAGCTCAAGAAGAAGAATATAGACTCTCTGGTGCAAGCCGAATATGAGCGACTAGCCCAAGAAGCTGATATTGAAAGGATAAACCTTCAGAACCTTTTAGAAGCTCATTCTGCAAAGTCAGCTGAATTCAACTCAAAGATAGAATCAGTTACTTTGGCAGCTGAGAACAAAGGACAGAGGCTTACTGGATTGAAAGCAGAAATTATTCGCCTTCAGAAGGAATTTGAAGAAGAAACTGCCAATCAACGACTTATGATTGAACAACTCAATGCCCTAATTCAGGAGAAAAATGAGTATGAAGAGACTCATAGTGCTGAAATTACCCGCAGGACAATAGATATGCCTGTTTTTGATGAAGAAAAAGGGATGGAAGAAGCAAGAATGAGAGTAACAACTAGTCACGAAGAAGAGTTGCAGACCTTGAAGCAACAGATCAACAATTTGATTGTTCCTCCCTCTTGATTGAAACTCTTTTGTATCTTTGTTTTTTTTTGTTGCTGTGGAAGCATTTTTGTACTGTCTTATATTCTGATTAAATAAAAGACATTTTGTTGTGATTCTATTATTTATTGCTTATTTTATTCAGATATAAATAATAGAGATAGAAAATATATTCAGAGGTGCAAGACATGATATATTTCTTGATGATTTTATAGAAAATAATTATATTCATTATATCTACTCAGAGGTAATATGGACGTGGCAGAATATATTGAGTATAATTATTTCGATTTAACAACTTAATCAAAAATGACAAGTTGCTGATGTAAATAATGAACGATGACGAATCGTCAATGTTTGTGAGATGAATGTACGGGAAGACCGTCAAATAATAGATGATAATGAACAGGTGAACCGTCAAGTGGTGATTTAATGAATGGATGAACCGTTAAATGGAAATGAACGGATAACCCATCAGGTGATGATGAATGAACGGGTGAACCGTCAGGTAGTAATGAACGGATGAACCGTCGGATTAATATGATAAATGAACGGATGAACCGTCGGAAGTTAATGAACGGATGAACCGTCTGATGAATGTAATAAATGAACGGATGAACCGTCGTTTCATTATTTGAGGAACTTCTGTCTATAAATATAGCAGAAATCTGACAGGAATAAACACTTCTGCTCTTCAACATAAAAATATCGTCCGGAGAAGCATCTAAGAAGGCCGAAATTGCCTCGAAGGTTGAGAAGGGCACTGAAGAACGCCCTGCCGATCCAATCCAGCCGAAGGAGGCAAAAGCGGGCGAAGGTCCGTCGGTACCTCAGCCACCACGAGACATCTTGGACTTCCTGCTCGAACCTGGAAGGACTAAAGAAGAAGAAGCCATGAGGATGGCCGCCTGCAAGTTTCTTGTGGGATCCAGCAAGGAGGTTCTCGACTCTTTTGCTGACCGTATTTTTGAGAAGGACGACAGTGGCCCTCGCCCAAATGTAGAGAAAGATGATAGTGACCTTTAATATTATGTACTATCATATGATGAAATAAAATTTGTATTTTATTTATGAACTTGATCCTGTCTGATAATTTTTACAAGCATTTACATTTATACATAATACTTCTTAAGAAATTTGCCATTGATAGGCATCATAGCAACTCGACCATCAAGTTCTGAAAGTTGATAAGCTCCGTTTGAGAAGACTTTGCTCACAACATAGGGACCTTCCCATTTCGTATCGAATTTTCCTTTGCTCATATGAGTCATAGTCATAGGACGTCTGACCGTTAGAACAAGTTCTCCTTGCTGAAAGGCTCTGACCTTCACTTTACGATTAAATGTCTTTGAGATGCGGGCTTGGTATAACTCAATATGCTGTTGAGCCATTAACCGCTTTTCATCCAATGCTTCCAACTCTTGGAGTCGAAGAAGGTCATTATTTTCTGTAGTAAGCTCATTGGCAATAGCAATCCTTAAAGAAGGAATTTGTAACTCCAAAGGAAGGACAGCTTCACAGCCATACACCAAAGAGAAAGGTGTAAAGCCTGTGGGATTGCGGACTGTAGTTCGATAGGCCCAAAGACATTCGCCAAGTTTCTCGCTCCAATTCTGTTTGTTAGTGGATACAAACTTCTTAAGGAGCTTAATAATGGTTTTGTTAAAGGCTTCAGCTAAACCATTAGCGGCAGGATTGTACGCCGTCGAAGCAACATTGTTAATCCGATGATCATCGCAGAATCTAGTGAACTTCTGACTAATGAATTGAGGTCCATTGTCATGAATGATTCTGCGAGGTACACCGAATCTATATATGACATGGTGTTTAACGAAATTGATGACACTGCTAGTCTTGACTTCAGCCAGAGGTATAGCTTCGGCCCACTTGGAGAAGTAATCGGTTATCGCCAATATGAACCGATGTCCTCTAGAAGAAGGAGGATTAATAGGACCTATGATGTCCATACCCCAAGCTTCAAAAGGCCATGAAGCAGCAGTCGGGTGTAAGAATTCCGAGGGTTGATGAATGAAGTCTGCATGGATTTGACAAGCACGACATTTCCTTGCATATTCAATGGCATCTGATACCATAGAGGGCCAATAATAACCCATACGTCTAATGTGATCCTGTAATTTAGGACCAGGTTGATGTGCTCCACAGACGCCATCATGAGCTTCACGCAACACTTGTTTGGCTTCATCACCAGCTAAACAGCGTAGAAGAAGACCATCATAAGTTCGCCGATAGAGGGTCTTGGTAGTTTGATTGTAATAAAATTGGAGAGATCGTCGACGAACGCTTGTAGCCTCCTTAGGATCTTCGGGGAGTATGTCATGAACCACAAAATCAATGAAAGGAGTTCTCCAGTCTTCATCAATAACATTGACTTCAGCAAAATTACTGAATTCAATATTACGATTGTTTTCGATGCAGAACAGTTCTCGGTTGGAGATAACCACGACCTGCTGTCTTTTGATAGGGATGGCTAAGACAGCTGCAAGATTGGCCAAAGCATCTGCTTCGGTATTGCAAGCTCGCCGAACATATTCTATGAAGAAAGCTTTAAATGATATAGCTATGTTGATCGCTGCTTCGTGATAAGGCATTAGGTCTTGATGACGAACTTCATAAGTTCCTCTAACCTGATTAACAACCAGCTTAGAATCACCGTAGACTTTGAGATATTCAACATTCAGTTGTTTGGCTAACTGAAGACCGATGAGTAGAGCATTGTAATCTGCCACATTGTTGGAGCAAGGTTCATCAAGAGAGTAGGCTCTTTGGATAGTTGATCCGTCTGGAGAAACGAGAACAACTCCAACACCTGCCACTATAGCACCATTTGGTCCAATTCTTGATGCACCATCAAAGAATAAATGCCAGGTTGGAAACTCTTCGGAGATCATGTTGACTTCTAACGTCTCGTCAGGAATTTCGTCATAGAGTTTAGATGTTTCAGGCACAGGATGAGCTGCTAAGAAGTCTGCCAGCGCTTGACCTTTGACAGACTTTTGTGGAACATACACCATGTCATATTGAGCTAGCAAGATTGCCCATATGGCCAACCGAGAATTAAGTGTACTAGGTTTCTTCATGAGTACCCGGAGAGGGTTAACTCGAGATATAACATGAATAGTTTGACCAATGATATAATGCCTCGTCTTTTGCACAGCAAACATGAGAGCCAAGCATTCTTTCTCGACAGGACTATAACGGTGTTCAGCACCAATCATAGTTCGGCTAAGATAGTAGATAGCTTGTTCATGGCCTTTTTTGTTCTTTTGGGCAAGTAAGGCACCCAATGAATGGTCCATAGCACGGACATACATCAAGAATGGGATGCCAGAGATAGGTGGCACCAAAACTGGTGGGTTCATAAGATATTGTTTGATATCGTTGAATGCTCGTTGACATTCTTCAGTCCAAACAAAAGATACACCCTTCTTTATTAGTTGAGTGAATGGTCTGCAGCGTCCAGACAAGTTCGAAATGAATCGTCTGATGTACGCAAGTCGGCCTTGGAATCCTCGTAGCTCTTTTAGGTTGCGTGGAGGACGCATCTCTTGGATGGCTTTGATCTTCTCGGGATCCACGTGTATACCCTTAGAGGTAATGACGAAGCCGAGAAATTTGCCACTAGAGACACCCAAGAATGACTTGGTGGGGTTCATCTTGAGTTGATGTTGACGCATGAGATTGAAGATGGTTCTCAGGTCTTGAAGGTGATCTTCCTTTAGACGACTTTTGACAGCAATATTGTCAACATAGCATTCAACAGTTTTGCGAAAATGATCTTTGAAAATAGTACTCATAGCACATTGGTAGGTTGCACCCGCATTCTTGAGACCAAATGGCATTACTGTATAACAATAAACTCCTCGAGGAGTACGGAAAGATGTATGCTTTTCATCTTCAGGATGCATTTTGATCTGATTATACCCAGAAAATCCATCCATAAAAGATATCCTTTCAAACCCACAAGTATTGTCGATCATGACGTCTGTGATAGGAAGAGGAAATTCATCTTTTGGACATGCTTCATTGAGATCTCGGAAATCGATGCAGACTCGAACTTTTCCAGTTTTTTTCAGAACTGGGACGACATTGGCTACCCAATCAGGATGCTGCTCTTCTCGAATAAAGCCACAAGCAATGAGCTTCTTGACTTCATCATCAATTGCGTCCATCATTTCAGGCTTAAATCGCCTTTGTTGCTGTTTGACTGGTTTAGCATTAGGAAGAATGTTCAGTTTGTGAGTAGCAATCTTAGGATCTAAACCTGGCATGTCTTCATAACTCCAGGCAAAGACGTCGATATATTCTTTAATAAGAAGAATCAACTCTTGTTTGTCTGCTTCTGGAAGATTTTTGCTAATAAAAATTGGCCGAGGTGAATCTCTTTCTCCTACATCAATTTGAAGTAGTTGATCTTCAGTAGGAGGTTCACGTTGTTCAAATCGAAGTACCCATTGGTTATCCATATGTTGAGCCCAAGGATCTGTTTTCGGACTTTCTTCAACATCTTCATCACAGCCTTCTGGTAGTTCAACAGAGACCATGTTAAAAGATACAATTATATGATGGACTTCACCGATGCTGGTATCGGAATCCCATGATCTGAAATCAGAAGAGTTAGAACGTTCTTCACTATCTGATTCAGAAGCTACTGGGGATAACAGTAGAGGAGAAGTATATCCGAGACCTTTCTTGGTCCTGTCATAATACATTTGTGATTTTCCGTTTGAAACTGTTGTACGAATGGGAGTTCGTCTACCTTTACCATAGTTAAGGCCGCTCTTAAAGTCGTAACCCATCTTTCGGAGGATATCTTTTGATTGTTGACTATAACGATGGAACTGGAGACGTCCCGTATCGTTAACTTTGCTATCATCCGAATAGTTAATCTTTGTTTCCGGTCTTTTATATAAAAATGCTGAACTTTTACCTTTCTTTAAAGAAGGATGAATACGGTAAGAATCATCTAGATCTTCAAGCGAGACTTCTGTCTGAAGAGATTGTACGACTCCTAGTGTAATTGATTGGAAGCTATCTAACATATCCAAATAACTTTTAGTATAATAAATAACATCAATATACTGGAAAGTAGGTGCTTTTTCATTGATTTGTACATCAGTATTTACAACAGGACCTTTAACCTTAGCAGATTTGGTCAAATTGATTACAAGAGGGGGAGAAGAAGAACGTGGAGGAGGCTTGTTACGACGGAGGTCGATAACAAGTGGCTCAGAAGAAGTGAGCTCCCTTTTTTCCTTGTTGCGATTTAGATCAACAACAAGTGGCTCAGAAGGAATGAGCTGCTTTTTGTCTTTGTTACGACGTAAGTCGATAACAAATGGCTCAGAAGAGGTGAGCTCCCTTTGATTTTCATCAGCATCAACTGATTTCTTTTGAACTGGTAAGTGAATAACCAGTGGCTTGGAAGATTGAGGATGAGAAACTCGCCCCTTAACAGGTATGATAAGAGTGTCTTGAGGTACTGCTTTTTGATCTTCTTCAGTATCCATAGCCAATACTACCTTCATAAATTTATCCTTGTACATACGAGCATCGTTTGCAATAAGCTTCAACACCCTTGAAAGGATAAAGATCCGCAATTTCCTTATGAACTTGTCCTTTGTCATCAACGTATTTAAAGCATTGATGAAGAGTTGATGGAACGACATTATGTTCATGGAGGAATGTCCTTCCCAGGAGAGCATTATAAGAACAACCATGATTGTCAATGATATAAAAGGTCACCTTTGTGCGAAGATTGCCTATTTGGAGTTTTAGACGGATCTTGCCCAAAGGTTCACTCTTTCCTTGATTAAACCCCAGAATAGTAGTGATCGTGGTTGAAAGACTATGTACTGGTATCTTCAATGCATCTAGCATTGTCTTTGGCATAATACTAAGTGCAGACCCTGGATCTATCAGGATACGATCAACCTTCATTGAATCTACATATCCTGTATAATAAAGAGGACGATCATGTCTATTATCTTCCATTAGCATATCATCCTGAGTGAAGGTAATATTTGGGATCAATTCCAAGACACTATGACTGTGATGACAAGAGACTGATTCTGATTCTGGCTTTTTGAGAAGAGTTAAGCAAGTTTCAGCCTGCATCAGAGCTTCACTTAGAGTTTCTCGTGTCTCTTTGGAAAGACGCAAGAGTTCAAAGATTGACAACCTGGCTGGTGTATTGGCTAATTGAGCCAATATATCAAAGTTGTAAGGCTTCTCAAGCCCAGTAGGAGATGACTTCTTTAGAGGTTTGTCAAATCGAACTTGTTGCTTGCCTTTGTCAGTCGTTGTTGGCCTAGGAGGAATTGATACTACAACTGGTGAAGATGTAGAAGGGACCTCTTCAGCAGATGTAGGTTGTGCCGGAGTAGGTTCGGAAGAAGAAGCAGGATCTCTTTGACCTTCAGAATGATCTTTCAAATAAGCTTTTCCTGATCTTGTGCCTAACAAAATCTCTTCGTCAACAATGGGATCAAAAGATACCATGTTGCAGATTTTGGTTTTGCCTTTAGAACGAGTTTTCTTCTTAGAAGATATCTCAAATTCTGGAGCAAGATCAGGATGGATCCACATAATTTCACCATTGTTAAGAGACAAGGGAATAAGACCTTCATTGGATGGAAGCGAGAGATTCTCAATCTCAAGGGTTGCTTTAGGAATTGGAATGACACCATGCTGTATCATCTACGGAGGAAAATCTCCAAATTGGACTGAAACCATATTTGCAGTAACAGTCTTCTCATCTTGTTGCAAAGTGACTACACCTGCATTAACAAGCTCTTGAATCTTACCTTTGAGCATATAGCATGCTCGAGTAGGATGTCCAATGAATCGGTGATAGACACAATACTTGGGATGATCAGTCTTATTGACTTCATCAGGTTTCTTTGGATCAGGGAGTTGAATTTTGTTGCTTTTGAGTAAACACTCAAAGATACTTGCCGTGTCATTTTCGTCAAAGGAATATTCTACCTTCGGACGAGGTTCCCTCGGTGGAGGTGCAGAAGGAGTAGATGTAGGTGGGGCCACATTGACATCCAAAGATTCTTTATTTTTGTTCAAGTTAATATTTAAAGTCTCTTTCGCTTTGCGATTGTTCTGGCGATTGCCACCACCTGAATTCTGATGCTCATCGCGATCAGGGTTAGACATTTGTACCCCTAATTGTTTAAACTTATCAGCACTTACTTCAGCGGCTTTGGCGTTAACGATGAATGAGGGCCAATCTTGGAATTGGGTAGATCCCGTCCACATACTGATAATAGGTAAAAGATTTGCCTTACAAGTATCAATAGTGACAGCAGCTGGAGTCCCTGGAGGCATTTTCAAAGCTTCACGACGGAACCGTTCAATGAAGCTCTCAGCAGTTTCATTATGTTTTTGTTTGATTTTGTTGAGAGCTGACATCGTCATATCATTAAATCCTTCATAGAACCGTTCCAGAAAGATTTGTTTGAGACCTGAAAAAGAAGTAATACAACCATCAGGCAAACTTCTGTACCAGTCGTATGCTACGCCGGCTAAACAATCGACGAACACTCTGGTAAGAAGAGCGTCATTTGGCTGAAGTTGAACAGTCATTACCTCAAAATGATTGATGAATTGACTCGGGGAAGTACTGCCATCGAACAGAGAGATTGTAGGGATTTTGTACTTTAGGGGAAACGGGACGTCCTTCCATTCAACCGGATAGGGCTGTTTAATCCCCAACCTTTGTAGATTGTCTTTCTCTTTAAATGCTTCAAACTGGGTTCGTAAGAGTTTGACAGCTTCATTGGCGTCTTCTGATGAAGAAGAAGGAGTAGGTTGAGTTGTAGTGGTAGGAGGAGGAACAGCGTTGTAAGCACTACCCCCAGCTCCTGAATGGCTAGGCGTAGTTTGTACTTGCACTTATACAGGAGGCATTTGGGGAGGCACTACCCCTAGCCCAGTATTGGCAGGTATTGAAGATGCTATGATCTTTGGACTAGTAATAGGTGCAGTTGGTGGTATAACATGTTGTGCTACAATGATGGAATGCATGCTAGCAACCATCTCAGCCATGGTTTTTAATTTGTCTTCGAGTGCAGCAATTCGCTGTTCTTGATTTGCGGAGGTTGAAGCATCTGGATCATCGGTGACAACATAAGCCGTCACTTCTCTTGGCACAGTGGAAGATACTGTTTGTTCAGAACTTTCACTATATGCATCATAATCAGAAAACGAATCATCTCCTGACTGGGAAACAGGGAGATGACTTAAAGGATTTTGAGAAAGATTTCTTTGACCGATTGTATCTCGGCTTCGGGAACGGGTATGTTGAAATCCTCCTTCAGAAGATTCTTGAAGTAATTCCAAATACCGTTGACTTGGCTTACGGAGTCTACCATGCTTAGAGCATCTTTTACCTCCAGTGTCTCGGGAAGTCATGTTAACAGAAGCATACAAAACTTCGTCTTCTTCTGACATAGGTTCAGATTTAGCAAAAGTTAAACGATCGAAGACAGATCGTTTTGTCGTTTGACAACAGCATTGGATGATGACTTTATGATTACAGTGATGATCAGATGGTTGAGATGGAGATATTGAGACATTATCCTGTTTTTGTCTTAGATGTTCTCGAAGATCTACAACAGGACGAGGAAAGTTCCGAGGGATTTGTTCTTTGATAACATTTGGAACGTGATTCCAATTCTTCAAATGTTTAGTCCCTTGAGTATACAGGGAAGTACTCACTTCATTGGCATAAGTGTCGGGATTTCTGACTTTGGAGATTTGTTTCTGATGATGTTTGACCTTCGGCATTGGCTGTTTGCGTTTTACCGAAGTGGGTCGATTAAGATAAGTTCTGAGGTCAGCAAATTTACCCCCAGGAGTTTCTGTTTGAGACACTAACAGTTTTCCCTGTCTGGAACAACAAATTTGGAGAGTCGGGAGGTCCTGGAATTCTGCTATCGGAGTAGGCAGAATACCTCTTTGATTAGTACAAGTACTCTTGTTATAAAGGAAAGAAGAATCCTTGTTTGCCAGAGTTCTTGAATTGATTGGAGCCGAGACACATTGAGATGGATCTTCTTCAGTAAAGACTGAAGAAGACTGAGAAAAGACCAAAGGGCCTTTTCCTTTGTTTTGAGATGAAGGGTTAGCTAAAGAGCGTTTCCCTCTGTTATCTTCCAAGTCATGAGACAAGGAAGTTTGAGAAAAGACCAATGGACCTTTTCCTTTGCTTTGAAAAGAAGGAGAAATAGTCAAAGGACTACCCTCAATGGATTGCGCAGGGGCAATAGGGTGTTTGGGAAGAGGAGTAGAATCTCTTCTTTTATTGTGAGAAGAAGGAAATTTAGCCAAAAGGCTATTTTTCTTGGATTGCGCAGACTTGGTTTGCGCATGGGTGGAAGGTGCACTAGTCATTTGTGCATTAGAAGCTTTGGTAAGAAGTGCATCAGGAGTTCTTGTCTTAGAGTGCTTGGGATGCACCTTAGTTACTGGAGTGCTATTTTGTGCAGGAAAAGCCACTGCCAATTGCGCCAGAGTCATAGGAGTCTTCTGTTTTGACAAGGCAGCATATGAAGTAGCCTGTGTAACAGTTGCAACAGATTGCGCAGCCTTGACTGCAACAGATTGTGCAACAGTTGCTGAGACAGACTGTGCAACAGTTGGCACAGCAGTTTGTGCAGCAGTCTGACTAGCAGATTGTGCAACAGTTGGTACAGCATCCTTGGTGGCAAAAATGCCAGATTGTGCAGACTTGGAGACCCAAACTGAGCGCACTTTGCTCTTGGCAGAAGTGGCTACAGTACGGGGAGTGGTCTTAGAGTTGAGCATCGCCTCGTAGGCTGTCTGGTTGACCTTAACAACTAGCGTCTTCTGCGTCTTCCCGATAGACGCTACGTCACATTGAGTTGCTACTTCCTCGTCGGAGGAGAAAGTTTTTCCCAGCAGAGTCGCCATTTTGTTTGCAAAAATAAAAGTATAGAACTTTATTGATACAAACTGTAATAAAGATTACAAGAATTCTGGGAAAATTACAACTATAGGAATCCAATCTTGATGACGATTGCTTTATCCTTTGGACGATGTGAACTGTGAAGACGAAGCCTTTGAAGTTGAAAATAACTCTGGAAACTGAAGGCAAAAGCCTCTGAAGTTGAAGACAAAAGTCTCGGAAGAATGCAGCAGCACTTTGGCAAGAACTCCTGAACTCTCTGATTTCTGATCTCTGATCTTGATCCCCCTTGAAATGAAGACTTGAAACTCTATTTATAGAGTTCTAGAAATAACTAACTTTCAGTTATTTTGGGACTGTGCAGGATGATTTGTGCAGCATTGGTTTACGCAGCATTGATTTGCGCAGACAGTTACTGGATCGTGGGCCAACTATCATGGACATATGGCATCATTTGATAGAAATGCGCATGATCGTGCATAAATAGTTGCCACGTAATGAGCAATCGATGGCATGAATGCCACGTGTAACTTATCAGTTATATTGATGGAGTGCGCAGAGTTGAATTGCGCATACATGGTTTGCGCAGACTCAAACTGCGCAGGATTGGTTTGCGCTGCCAGCTGTCAGCCGCCCTCGAGCACTATGCGGCACAGGAAACGAACAGACTCCTTGTTATCCGCGCTGTCAGTTGTCAGAAAAGATTTGATTTGATTTAGTAATGATGACTTCTGCCACGTCAGTCTGCGCAGTTGGAAGTGTGCGCAAAGCAGTATGCGCAATCGGATTGCTGCGCAATCTGTTGTCTGCACAATTCATTCAAATGATGGGTTTCTTGATTTCTTGACTTTGTTGATTGATGCAACTTGATTTTTTAGGACCTACAGCGACGTTCAGCGACATATTATTAAAATATGTCGCCTATATTAAAATGGTTGCGACGGTTAGCGACGTCCACTGTTGACGTCGCTAACTTTTGTACTTAGGGCACAGGACTCATTTTTCTCCCTCACTCAAAAACTCGAAAATTTTGTTTTCGAGCTCTCGGCGCATCCCTCCCCCCCCCGGCGACTCCCTCCCCCCCCCCCGGCGACCCCTACCCCCTCCCGCCCCGTCGAGCTCCTCCTCCTCGAGCTCCTCCTCCCCAAATTCGAGCTACTCCTCCTCTCCGGTAAACCCTAACCTAACTCCTCCTCCTCCTCCTTCTTCTCTCCCACGCACACACACACACACACGGACACACACACACACACGGACACACGGACACACACATTAGGTTGATCCGACTTCCACACGCAAATTTTTTGACGTCCATACCTTCTTATGGAAATCTCATAACTTCCAAATTAGATCTGATATGCCTTCCGTCTGTAAATTTTTTGACACTCATTTCTCTTTATGGAGACATTCTAACCCCACCTTGAGAACTATGATATTGGACTGTGTCTATATACCTTAAAAGAAAATTCTCATATAAAATCTGAGCCAATCCCAATTATCTATACATCATGATCCCACATCCCACCCGATATGAGACTAAATTACCAACTCCAATGTAACACCCTTTTGAGGACTAAACATGAAATGAGATACAATTCAACACCGGATCCTGACTTTTGTTTGAACTTTACATGCAATCAAAATTAACATGTTTGTTTCTTGACTAATTATATTGGTAAACATACAAAATCTCTAGGTAGCATATATGTAATTGTGTACTATGTCATATATTCTACAAAGATTGTAAGCTTATATAACTAGTTCAACTCATATTAACCTACTTGTTGGGACGATTTGATTCATGTCATGGCACGAGCACGGGCCAGGACAATCACCTTTCGTGGGCCAGGATAGTCACCTCTCATAGGCGGTCAAAATATTATTTTCGTTAAAACATTGATGGCAGGGTCCTTAATCATTTTCGTTAAAACGTGCTGAGCTCAGTCTCAAACTAGTGTATTTTCTTCCAGACTCCTACTTGTGAGATTGTACAAATTTATGTGTACTTCAACTGGAATTGTTTCTTCACATTGGTAGTGGCTACTAGTTTTGGAATATCTAGGTTAACAAAAAAGTGGATTAGGTATGCAAACCTCCAAATTCTAAGTTAACCAAAAGGGAATTGAGTAATCCTTGACAGACTGTTAAATTAGTATTAGGTCTACAAACTTTTAAAGTTTCTAATTGATGAATAGGGTCTCCAAGAATTAGATCTAGCCCAAAAAAAGAAGTCATAAATTAGAATATGTGATGTTTAGGAATTTAGAGACGTGTATAGTGGAATTCAACGGATGTCGACATCTTAACCTGCAAAGTAACAAACCACAAATCATGCTACGAGAACCAGTAAAAACCAAACACACAACCGTAATATATTGTCTTTGACCACCTAGAAAAATCCTAATATTTTGTAAATAAAAAAAGTAAATACAATGCACGTATCGATTAATTCATCCGAAGAATCGATCCTTACAACTTCTTAAGATTACAACTTCTTAAGGCAAGGACTAGTGGTAAGGTTAGGGGGGAGTAAGGTATATGTGTGTGTGTGTGTATGTTAATTATCTGTGTGTATCAAGAAAGAGCTTAAATTGGTGTGGGTGTATAGTTGTGTACAGGAAATAGTGTATGTCCCTATTTTCTAAAGGAAGCAGCTATGAAGAGTGAGATGAGTGTGTACAAGAGCCAGTAGGCAGGCAGGGGTCATCCTAAATCAGTGTGTACTAGTAAGATATGTATTATACGATTTGTAGTTGATAGGAGATTTTGGAAAGTTTTAGCTTGGTTAATGTTCAGTAAGAATCGATAGCGTATGTGTACACGTTGGATGCACAAGAACTTATGTGCAATATAGCATGGTTATTAGTAACTGCCCGCTACTAATGTGTGTCCCATAATAAGACATAATATACGAATTTGTGCCTATTGGATAATGTGTGTCCATCATTGCAAAATTATTTCCAAATGGATATGAATTACTACTTGCGAAATCGTTCATGGATGTACAATCGTCGTCCTGATGATATGTGTGGTGTGCAGGATGAATACATAGCGGTAGTAGAGCAGTTCCTGCAGTTTGCTAAGGCGTTCCCTCAGTACATGGACGGTACCAAAATTAAGCGTCCGTGTGTAAAATGTCATAACATAAAATATTATCCAGAGGTGGAAGTGACATATCATTTGTACTCGAGGGATTTTATGTCTAATTACTATCAGTGGACCGCATACGGAGAACTTGTGTCTTTAGCATCAGAGCCGAAGCCTTATGTTGAACCGTATATGCATGCGGGACCTAATTTTGTTTCATATAATCATGCATACGACGACGGGTGCGTGAACATAGTTTTCGACGCTGCGGGGCCTAGTTTCTATCATGATGCAGCTGAGGATGCACCGAATGTCGATGCTGCAAAGTTTATGGAGTTGCTGGAGAATGCAAGGACTCTATTGTATTCTGGTTGTGAGGATCATTCACCATTGGAGGTGGTTACAAGACTATTGAGCATTAAGTCAGATTTTAACATGTCGCAAGAATGCTACAACCGAGTGTTGGAGTTGATTATAGAGATCTTGCCGGCGGGTGCTAAGTTACCTAAAGACTTCTATCGGTCTAAGAGGATGGTGAGATCGCTCTGGATAGGATACGAGAAAATCGATTCTTGTCGCAATGGGTGCATGCTGTACTACAAAGACGACAAGGACGCAGATGTGTGCAGATTTTGTGGTACAGATCGCTATAAGACCACTAGTATAGGAAGGTCTACCTGTGTAAGAAGACCGACCGATTTAATGCACTACTTGCCTTTAACGCCACGGTTGCAAAGATTATTTATGGTGAAAGAGACGGCCGAAAATATATGTTGGCACATGCGAGAACAGATTGAAGGAGTGTTAGATCACCCATCCAATGGAGAAGCGTGGAAGCACTTTGATCGAGTGTATCCTGATTTTGCTTCAGATCCGCGTAATGTCAGGTTGGGGCTATCTTCTGACGGTTTTACTCCTTTTGGTCTTTCGGGATCCCAGTATTCGTGCTGGCCTGTGATTGTCACTCCGTATAACCTACCGCCTTGGATGTGCATGAAGACTCAATAGATGTTTCTAACCGTTATAATTTCTGGTCCGAACAATCCCAAGAGGAATATTGATGTGTACTTACAGCCTTTGATAGATGAGTTGAATCAGTTATGGGAAGTAGACGCTAACACGTACGATGTTTCCAGGAAGCAGAATTTTCAGATGAAGGTAACCCTTATGTGGACAATCAACGACTTTCCGGCCTATGGAATGTTATCTGGATGGAGCACTCATGGCCGTCTCTTATGTCCGTATTGCATGGACCGTACTAAGGCTTTCCGCTTGAAACACGAAGGAAAACCGTGCTTCTTTGATTGTCATCGGCAATTTCTGCCAAAAGATCATCCGTTCAGAAGGAACAGGAATACATTCCGTATCGACATTATAGAGAAGAGTGATCCACCGTCAAGGTAGTGCGGAGCCACGATATGGAAGGAGGTTAGAGATTTTCCAAGTGCTGTCGAAGATCCTACAACTGGGTACAAGTGCGATAGATTTGGTAGAGATCATAACTGGACAAAGAGGAGCATATTCTGGAATCTGCCATATTGGAGTACCAATCTGATCAAACATAATCTTGATGTCATGCATATTGAGGAGAATGTGTTTGATAACATAATTAATATTATGATGGACATAAAGGGAAAGACGAAAGACAATCCCAAGTCCAGGTTGGACTTAGAAGAAATATGCAAACGTCCTGCATTGCATTTGATAGAGGAGAATGGAAAACAGTTCCTGTCGAAGTCAATTTTCTCACTGGACAAGGAGGATAAAGTGAGACTTTGTCGGTGGATCCAGGACCTAAAATTTTCAGACAAATATGTGTCAAATCTGAGAAGATGTGTCGATCCGAAGGAAAACAAATTGACGGGTATGAAGAGCCACGATTGTCACGTATTCATAGAGAGGTTAATTCCAATTATATTTCGGGAATTCTTACCGCAGGCAGTTTGGGATCCATTGACGGAGCTTAGCATATTCTTCAGGGATCTTTGTTCTAAGAAATTGCTCGTTGATCGTTTAGAAAAGCAAGAGAAGGACATTGCGGTAACACTGTACAAGCTAGAGAGGGTGTTTCCTCCTGGATTCTTCGACTCTATGGAGCATTTGCCGATTCATCTATCCTATGAGGCATGTGTTGGTGGACCCGTCGAATATCGATGGATGTACCCGTTCGAACGACATTTGAATCACCTAAAAAGAAAGGTGAAAAATAAGGCACGGATCGAGGGTTCTATTTGTGAAGCCTATGTTCTCGAGGAGATCACAAACTTTTGTTCGATGTATTTCAAGCCTCATGTTGCAACTAATAGAACGAGAGCTTCCAGAAACGATGATGGAGATCATGAATGTAATGATACAATACTAAAGGTATTCAATGCCCCAGGAAAGCCATCGGGTAAAATAAAGAAGAGATATCTGAACGATGATGAGCTAAGGGCTGCTCAGGTGTATGTATTACTCAACTGCGATGATGATGAAGTAGAGAAGCTGGAGGGATAAGTAATTAATGCGTCTATATTATTTTAATAGTGTTGATTATTATACTATTAAATTAATTGAACGATATTGTTTTCAGCATATTTAATGATGATGTGAGGTCAGGTAGGCCACACATAACAGAAGAAGAACTAGAATAAGAAATAAGGCATTATTTTCTATCATGGTTGAGTGCATATGTAAGACTTGAGAACTCTGTAATTACCTTTCTGTATATGCACTTGAGAATGAGCTTAATTTATTTTTTTGTGGTATTTAGGTCGATCGTCCATACGCAAGACTTGAGAATGAGTCTATTAGAACGCTAGCCAAGGGACCAATTTATGCTACAAAAATATGGCCAAGCTACTATGTTAATGGGTTTAGGTTCAAGTCAACAACTTGCCCGATCAAAGATAACTTTGTGGATCTCGATTCTACCAAAAATAGTTGTTTGTGTATCAGATCTTCGAACTACAAAGATGTTAATGTGGACAACGATTTATATGGCGTCCTACGGGAGATTGTGGAGCTGACATATAGTTATGGAATAGAGCCTGCTAAGATTGTGTTATTCTGGTGTGATTGGTTCGATCCGATTGAAGGTCAAGGGTGGAAAGTAGACAAGCACGGTCTTGTGGATATAAACTATCGACGTCGATATCAAGCCTATGAACCATTTGTCCTTTCAAGTCAGGCTCAGCTCGTGTACTTCACAAGTTATCCTAAACGGGGAACAACAAGGTCGGACTGGTGGGCAGTATGCAAGACCAAAGCTAGAAATACCTTTGAGGTTGACGATATAGCTTATCAGGAGGATGAACTACCTCTTGTAACAAATATTATAGAAGTGGACACGACGGAAGTTCCTCATTATACATCTAATTGTGTAGAAGAAGTAGAATTATCTGAAAATGAAGATGCATATGGAAGTGAAGATGTAGAGGAGGAAGAAGAAGAAGAAGAAGATGATGATGAGCTAAACGAACTAGATAAATTTTCAGAAGAGGATTAAATATGTACGTTTGTTTTATCATCATATTTGACACTTTAGTGACACTTTTATTATATAAATCTGTGACACTTTAGTGACACTTTTATCTGTGACTATGAGATTTTTGAAAAATCTGTGATGTCTATCATATAAATATGTATATTTGTTTTATTGTCATATGTTATTATCAGGTATGACTAGACCCGGATGACGCAGAGGATATTATGTTAGGCAGTCCCGTCTGCCTCGGGCTGGGGATGCAGATTCTGTACCCTCATCTTCATCTCCGAGTACGCCAGTGTACCATTCTGTTCTCGGTCCATTACCGGGACAGGACAGTTCCAGCAGGTTGGCAACTCCTCCCTCGTCGTCCAGCATTCCTGATCCCGCGTCCAGTATTCCTCCCGCATCCAGTATTCCTCCTATCGACGGCTCCATGGAGAGAGCCGACGTCGAGCATATGGAGGACGGTGATCAGACTGATCCTGTCCAGCCAGGAGGTGAGAACGACCCTCCATGCGCTCCCCCGGATGAGACGCGTATGAAGATTTGGACGGACGGACCTACGAAGTAAGTTAATTAGTTAATATATATTTCTCAAATAATTATATGTACATATATATTAATAAAATTTATTATTGTATAGATATCGGCCTCCTATAGTACAGAGACAGCTGGAGTTATTTCTGAGGCAGAACTATGGTGGACCTTGGATTAACTACTCAGATGCTCTCGCAGATAAGAAGGCCTTTTTGTTGGCCCACTTCAAGGTAAAAAATTTGTTTATTTTTAAATTTTAATAATCATTTGTGTATATTATATAACTTTTTTATTTTACTTCTTGTAGAGGACATATTTCTATCTACCACACCGGATGGCGAAGATCGAGGCCCAATTTTCTGCCGTCGCAGGCAAGCTCATCCGTGATGCGATCTACGACCAAAAGTTTTATGATCGCTCCGGAAAGTCGATCCATGGTTGGATCACGCCAGAGCAGTGGAGTGCGATGAAGGCTAGATTCGTCGAGGCCAGGTACCAGGAGCGGTCTGACAAGGCCAAGGTAGCGCGGTCGAGCGCCAGTAAGTGGTATGGTGGCTCCATTTTGATGACGGAGTATTTTCGTCGTCTGGTACATTTTTGATGACGGGCATCATTTTATATATAGTTGGATAGAATGTTTAATACTAATAATAGATAATATATTTTAACAGGTAAAAAAGGATGAGGACCCGAACATGGTGACCATCTTCCTGGTCACCCATCGGAGGGCTGGGGAGTTCATTGACGAGAGGGCGTCGACGCAGGCATATGTACGTTCTATTCTTTATATTAATTTACTATAATTTAGAAAATAGGAAAATAGATATCAATATCGACTTTAGCAAACACTTACACGTTAGCAAATATTGTTCTAGGCCGAGTTTGTTCGGCTACAAGAGGAGGCGGCTGCTGCTGCTAGTGCGCCAGCAGAGGGAGGGGCTGGTACTTCCTCCCAGCCGCCTACAGCTCCATCGTCGGATGACCTCTGGATGACCGCCGTTGGCGGTCTTCAGAAGGGTACGTACTACGGTACGGGATCCTACGGCACGTATTTGGCTTCGGAGTCATCCCGAGCCCCCTCTGTCAGTGCGCAGTCTCCGGCTTCGCAGGCGTCGTCACGAGCTCAGGATATTCATCGTCAGATCGACGAGCTGCATCGTGAGTTACAGTAGCAGATTTCTGATCACCTTACCGCAGAGCGACGATCGAACCCTTCGATGATTATCGAACGATTTGATGTGGTCGAGCGCAGTATACAGGAGCTGATGTGTCTGCAGCAGGCTACAGCTGCAAGCTTGCACACGCTCACCGAGTCTACGCAGCGCACGGAGCATAGACAGGTCGAGCTGGAGGGATCGCAGAGGACCATGTCTGCCTCACTCACTCAGGTGTTTGCCATGAAATATAAAAGAGCATAACAGTTTTATGGGAGGATTGGACTTTTACTTCATGTTACAAACTCGCTTGTACAGAGAAAGCCTAGGGACGAAAACCTAGGTACAACAATCTAAGTATAATTATTTATTTTTTATTCTGGGGGGTAACGATAGAGGCTCGGGAAAGTGACGGCAGCTCTGCCTTACTCCTTGGACGATCGGACGTAGCCTTGGCTCCTATAACGAGATGGTTGGCGTTGATGAAGAAATGCTCTTCTTGCTCTCCTCGTATTGCTTTTCTGGCTTCTCTCTCTCTCTGGATTGATCTCTATGGATTTTTTTCTCTAATTATTGGGGGAGTGTCTCTTTGTATGTGCGTATCTCTCTCCATAAGTATCCATTTGCAAGGGAATGGCACCCTGCTATTTATAATAGTGGGGAGCATCATTAGGGTTTACAATGATCGCCCATTCTCAAAGTGGCGGTGGCCTGATAAGTGATCAATCTGGGCTATTAATCTTGAGCGTGAAGGATCTGGGCCATTAATGAGGATTATTCCAAATTATGTCAGTCATTAATGTTGATTGCAATAAATCTCTATCATGATAATTTGCTGATATCCGCAAATCTAAATGAATCAATTTAATTCATTCTCTTGCCATGTGTCCCAAATTATTGGGATCTGACCCAAAATTTGATTATCTTTAGGACACGTGTCCTGTCATCATTGTTGAGTCGTATGAGGAGCGTTCATATTTGGGCCGTATGAAGGTCGTCATGACCGAGCCACATGAAAGACTTTATGACCGAGCCGCATGAATAGTCTCTACACTCGAACCGCATGAAGGTTGTCATGACCGAGCCGCATGGGGGTCTTCATGACCGAGCTGTATGAGAGTCTTCATGGCCGAGCCGCATGGATTTCTTCATGGCCGAGCCGCATGGGGGACCTTCATGATTGAACCGCATAGGTTTCTCTGCACTGGCCGCATGAACTCGTCTAATCTGGCCGTATAAACTAGCCTTGAAATTGTGAAGATCTTCTCCAGTTCCCTAGAAAGATGTTGCTCTTGTGTCAGTCATCAAGACTACTTTTCGTCAGGGCTGTCAGCTGTCAGCTGTCAGCCGTCAGAGCATTAATTGTCAGCCGTCAGAGCATTAATTGCGTTTGAATGACGCTGGATACAGCCGTTCTAAAAAGGCACGTGGCTTCCCTCTGCTGGCCGTATGGAGCCCACTCTGTGATTGAGCCGCATGGAACTCTTTGAGCCGCATGTGGCTCCTTGGCCGCATGGATCATTTTTCTTCTCTTTTTTATGCTTCTACAAGACCCCCTTCAAAGTTTTCAATTTGCAAAATTAAAATACTTTAAATAAGAAGCATGATTATGCCAGAGCCGCATGGTTGTATTCTGTCATAGCCGCATGGATTTGACCAACCGCATGATTACCTTAACCGCATAACTCTCTGAGCCGTATGGGCTGTTTTGGTCGCATGAGCTTCTTGCCACGTCTTCCTGCCACGTGTGCAAATCTTCTGTGAATCTTCTGTATTTAATGCTCTTTATTTGTTGCAGATTTTAAGAGCCGCTTTCTTGGGCCAGGATCCCAAGAGTCGAGCTACTATTCAGCCATTTTGCCTCGATGACCGAAGAGTCGGTCATCATATTGCACGCGGATCGAGGCGTTCCTTCCTTGTCTATAAATAGGAACACTTTCATTCTAAGGAATTTCCTTTGCTTTCTTCGATCTTTCTAACTCCTTTCTCTCCCAAGCACCCATGGCTCCCAAGAAGGCTGCTGCGTCGAAGGCTACGAAGGACAAGGCGGTCGCTTCTGCGGCGGCAGCGGCGACGAACGTGGCCACTCCTCTACCGGCCGCTGTTCACACCGTTCATCCTGATGTTCATCCGCCTATTGCTGGTAAGGGCATTGCCTTAGAACCCTAACTGCCATGGCTCTGCTGCATAATTTATGCACAAGCCGCATGTACAAGTTTCGTCGATATGATCGCATAAGCACTTCGCCCAGGAGGCCGCATGGGCTTGTTATACTCGATCTGAACCGCATATATACTTTCAGTTTGGGCCGCATGAGCGTAGTTCACTTTTGAACCGCATAATCTCATCTGCTTATAGCCGCATGAGTCTATCTGTTCGGAGCCGCATGAGTCTGCGTGGACTTTGAACCACATAGTCTCATCTGAATCCGAGTCGCATCAGCGTCTAGTCTTGTCTGTTGAGTCCATGTGAACCATGAACCGTATAGGCCCTTCTGAACCCAAACCGCAGAAGCTTCATAAGCTCATCTGAACTTGATTTGTATGGACTCGTCTGACTTAGAGCCGCATAAGGCTATGATGAACCGAACCGCATGGACTCATCTGTTTCTGAGCCGTATAAGGCCGTGACGAACTGAACCGCATAGACTCATCTGGTTCTGAGCCGCATGAGGCTGTGACGACCCGAGCCGCATAGACTCAAATGATCTTTCAAATGCTTCTTGTTTTGACTATCTTCTAATCTTATTTCTTTCGTCTTTTTTCATGAATCTGCCAGTAAATCCTACGGGGAAACTTTTGGTTGGCTCGAATCAACTTGCTTCGGATGTGCGATGGGACGATTTAGTTCGTCAAGTGTCAGAGCAGCTCCTTGTTAATGAGCCCTTGGAGCGACTGAATGTTATCAGGGTTCAATCTTTCCAATTCCTTAGCGACATGATGAGCTCCGGGAAGCCAAATGGGAAGTATCTGAGGCCGGTCTTCCTCTTTGGGGATGCATTGATCATAAAAAACTCCCGTGTGCTGGATATCTCTGAGAGTTGGGATTTTAATTTGGACGGGATGCCGATTCATATCCCCATTATGAAGCGTCATTTCCCTCTTGCGTGGTTCAACATGATCTTATTGGACAGGCAGATGACAGACTCCCTCACTCCAACCAGATCGGGGATGTTTGTTGGTAACATCCGTTACAACAAAACTACTGGGTCAGTACGCGCGATCAAGGATCCGACCAGTCGATCTGTGATGGGGTTAGCTCCGGGTACCTTTATCAACACACCCGGTCCTAATTTCTCATTTTCTCAGGCTGATACCTTCCTGACCAGCTTGCTCGAAAAGGGTCCTATCCTGTTGGTAGATTGGTACTGCCGAGCTGGTTACACCCCATTCCCTCGTGGGCTAACCTAACCTTGTGGATTCTGCGGAACTACGAGGTGTTTTTGCGAGAAGTCAATTTTTATGATGCTATCCGGGGTACCAGCCACGGATTGCCCATTACTAAGCCGTTATTCATGGCCCTTCTGGAGATGTATAATCATCGGACAGGAACTTTTTTCACACCTGTAGGGGAGTTGGGGCTCGCTTTTCATGAGATGTATACTGTCTCCAAGCTTCCCTGGGAAGACGAGCCCTTCGAAGCGTACACTCCAACGAACGAGGAGTTCCAGGATCTAGATCGACGATTCCCAGGCTTCGTCGCTGTGTACCAAGAACTGTTATGTCACCATAGTACCTGTCACCAAACGGCTATCAAGAAAAATGATAGTTCGGAAGAGGACACTCTCCATACCAACTCCTGGGTCTCCTATCTTTTTAAATTCAGTGCTGCTGGCCGAGTTACTTCCCGAGGTCGTCAGACTCCTAGTGAAGTAGAAAGCTTGGTATCGACTGCTAGGAGGTCGAAGTCTAAGGGTAACAAGTTTAGGAGCCAGATTGACTCCTTCAGCTATTTTTATTGTGGTACTCGGCGGCTGTCAGAGAAGGCACTCCTGGCAGGCTTTTTAATGGTGTGGCTGCGTAATTGTGTGGTTTCGGGAGGGACAGGTTCCATCGAGAGGATCGGCCGTCATTTTATTCTTTCCGCCGTGAAGTTGGCCTTTGGGGTCAGGCTGGCTCTTCTTTCCGCTATGGTGTGCAGCATTTATCACAGTCTCTGTGCCTTCTCGTCCAAGGTCATTGCTCGTGACATGGTGACGGACTTTGAACGTATAGAGCTGCCCTATCATTACCTGCTGGGGTGGCTGTTGTTACATTATCGGTCTTTGATAAGGCCTGGGACGGGAGACGGCATTACGGACGACGACACTTTTCTTTTCAGACACCGCCATCAGCCTTGGGAATATAGTACCATGCCGGCGTATCGGAGGATGCTGGCGAGGGTGGACGGATATGATTTCTTCGTGTCCATTCCCTATTTTGCCGACCAGGAAGTGAGGAGTGTCTATGTTGATGGCATTGGATCTCCTCATTTCTTACCTGAGAAGATGCATTTCTGGTTGCGTAACATTCGCCCGGCGCATTTAGTTTATCGCAACCGCAACACTGTGTACCTGGAGCCCTACTTGTCCAGTAGGTTTGCCCATCAATTTGGGTACAGTCAACTATTCCTCGGGCGTCCCAGTTCCAGCCTGGGATTTGAGGGTAGCATCCTTGATGGGATTAGGGTATGGAGTTACTATGACACTTGTCATACTCGAACTAGTTTCTCCGTTCCTGCAGCAAACGTTCTGGAGGAAATCTTTCATATGGCGGCCTTATACCATGTTACGGTAAACCAGCCTCCTGTTGATTTTGACCCGAGGACTAGCTTCATCGTGGGCACTTATTTGGCGGAGAAGGCTACGGTGCCGAAGGCGAAGAAGAAAGGGGCGAATAGGGTTTCCGTGCCCGATTCTGAGTCCTTTGACACAGTTGAGGGAAGCAACGAGCGGGACGACGAGGACCCTCTCTCTTCTGGTAGCGAAGCGGCGGTGGATCAACCGCCCATCATGGCGGATGAGATGATGATGGATCAGCGTCGGTCGTATTAGATGAGGTGGTAGATCAGTTGCCACCTGTATCAGAAGTAGTGAGGGTAGAACCACCGCCTGCCGTGCCTGGTCCCTTGCGTAAGCGAGGCAGGCATGAGTCTACGGACGGGGGAGTAGCCTTTTCCGTAAAGAGAGCTGCGGTCAGACCACATAGGCTACTTATTACGGAGAGGGGTGAAAATGCTGACGGTGCTCCGGAGGTACGACTATGTTGGAGCTATCTCCTTGTTGTGGCTTTCTTTTTCTTGGAGATATGACCTAATCATCATTTTCTTATAGGCGTCTGATGAACCAGGCTCTCCTGAACCGTCTGCTACCCCTGGAGTTGATCCGGCCCTTGCTGCTTTGATTAGTGACATGTGTGCCGCGGTCCTCTCTGCGGGGGCTCTCTCAGCGGCGGCTGGGGGCTCCCAGGTTGCTGAGGCCTCGGTCCGGGGTGACGAAGGTTTTCTCGGGCATGTCTCCGAGATCGCTAAATTTCAGCAAGGCGACGCCGATCTCATCGCATCCCCTCCCGAGGGTGCAGGGGCGGAGAAGTCTATTATATCCGACTCGGAGGCCGCTGGTGGAGAGGTTGTGGTGGCCGTAGGCGAACCTCAGCCTCCAACTCTTCCGCTGGTAAGATAAGCCAAATATTGACTAGTGAGGGGGCTTATTTGCTCTATCAACATATCCTCCAGGTCAAATCGATTCATGGTTGTCTTGGCCCTACAGGTCCTGACCCTTTACTTCCCACAGCGGATGTTCTTGGGGAAGGCTCGGCCTGCCGCGATCCGGAAGAAAGGAGGATTTCCTCTCCTTCTCCGACTCATGTCGAGGGGCCTCCTGCCAGCTCCGGGCAGATGGGAGTGGAGCTTGTTCCGGGAGCGATGGTCTGTATCTCATCCTCTGCTGCTCATACGGCTTCAGAGACTGACTTTTCGGCCCTGCCGAGCATTCAAGTTCTGCGGGCTGCTGAAGAGAAGTTGGCCGCTGTTCAGGCGTCCTTCTGTACGGAGTTTGTTTCCCTCGTGGCAGGAGCGGCAGATTCTGTCGCGTCTTCTTCAGTGTTGCCAGCTACACTCCCGTTGACGCCGGCTTCTTCGGAGGCTCTGGACGAGGTGTCGCAGGATGTGGTTGACAGCTTCTACTGCCATTTAAAGAGGGGCGTAGATGCTGCCGTAGAACGGGGGACCCCTTTTTCTCTGTCCCTGCGGTGCACTCGGGGTCAGATTGAAACTTTGAAGACTCTTCCTGGCGGGGTGGGGTTGGCTGCGCTCCTGGAGCCCAAGTTGGCTGAGGCAGATCAGCTCGTGACCCGATTACTGGTGCTACGGCAAGCTGACTTGCCTGCTGCGATTGAACGAGAGCAGGGCTTCCTTATTGCTGCTCGGGATAGGATAAAGCTTGCTCGAGACACTGCCGGGCCAGTTGTGAAGGGGGACCTCCGCTTCGTTTGACAGGCTGGGTCGTCGAAGTCAAGCTTGTAGGACTCGGGAAGAGGCTGCTTCTCGTGGAATAGCTGACACAAAGGAGCGGCTTCTCGCACTTCAGAAGGAATTGGCCTTCCTAGAGTCGGAGCTGAGGGCTGCTCATGCGGAACATGAGTCAATTGTTCAGGAGGCCGAGAAGGTTTTCCGATCTTCTGTTAACCTGGAGCGGGCTTTCAAGAAATTTGAGGACAACTGGCAAGCTCACGCTCATCTGGAGGACGAGACGGCGCTGACCCAAGAGGCGGAGCGTCGAGCTAAACAGCGGTTTGAGCGGTTGATTGCCTTGCTGACGGACCGTCTCATGACGCTATGTGTCCCGGAACAGTGATCGGTTTTCTGTTTTTTTGCTCCTTTTCGCCTTCTCTCTTTTTTTTATTTTTTTATTTTTATTTTGTCAAGGGATATGATCCCAGATGATGTAGTACTTTGAATTTTGAATAAATGAGCATGTTTCGACTCATCTTCTCTTTCTTGTACTTGTGGTGTTTGTGGAATTGGACCTGCTGGGGGATTATTTGTGGACCTGTTACCCTGGGCGTACCTTGGTTTTAGGTACGAGTAACAAGTTTTGGATAGGAATACCTAGAACAACTTCGCGATAAGACAGCTATAGAAGTTTGTTGGTATTCGAGAGAATGCCAGGAAGCAACTGGGCTCCCAAGCATGATAGAGAAGGGATGGGCTTGTACTGGAAACCCAGTACAGCATCTGTGGTCGGCTGAGGACATTTGTGGTCAACAGAGGATATTTGTGGTCAACAGAGGACATTTGTGGTCAACAGAGGACATTTGTGGACCTATTATCCTTGTCGTACTCCGGTTGTGGGTATAGATAATAGGTTGAAAGGGGACCGACATACTTACTCAGAGGTAATGAGGACATGGCAAGTATGAAGGTTTCTTCTACGGAGCCTTCCCACGCAGAGGTAATGAGGACATGGCAGGAGTGGGCTCAATGAAGAGGGGGTACATAAAGCGACTCAGAGGTAATGAGGACATGGAAGTTTTATGTAGGGGGTGATTTATTTTTGGCGGAAGTGAAACGACTCAGAGGTAACGAGGACATGGCCGTCTTGGGAATTTGTGGATCGCTTACCCTTTTTTGTGCACTGGAAGTACGGGTATTGGATCATGGGGGAGGATCTCCTCCAGGAAGAAAGTTCAGAGGTATGATCATATATAACTTTCTATCTGAAAGAGTGATCGGAATGTGAGTTCAGAGGCACTAGCGGGTACATGACTCGATATTGTAAAAGTGTGAGTTCAGTGGCACCAGTGGGCACAGACTCGATAATTTGGGAAATGTGAGTATGAGTTCAGCGGTACCAGCAGGTACATGACTCTGGAATATAGAGAATGGTGAGTGTGAGTTCAGCGGTACCAGCGGGCACGTGACTCGAATGATTGGAAAATGTGGGGAATGAGTTCAGAGGTACCAGCAGGCACGTGACTCGAATGATTGTAAAATGTGGAAATGAGTTCAGAGGTACCAGCGGGTACATGACTCGAATGATTGTAAAATATAGGAATGAGTTCAGAGGTACCAGCGGGTACATGACTCTATGCATGGAACTAGAATGTAAGTTCAGTGGTACAGGGAGGTACATGACTCGACACTCTGAGATGTCTCGAGGATTTTGTTTCAGACATAATACTTCTTCAGGAACTTGCCGTTGATAGGCAACATGAGCAAGTCTCCATTTTGTTTTGCGAGGCGGTAGGCGCCGTTGGAGAATACAGCTTCGATGATGAACAGGCCTTCCCATTTTGGTTGGAATTTACCGACGGTTTTATACGTCATCACCATCGGCCTCTGAACCGCCAGAACGAGATCGCCTACTTGGAATGTTCTGACCTTGACCTTCTTGTTGAAAGCTCCGAAGATTCTGGCTTGATATAGTTTGATTCGCTGTTGAGCTAACAGGCGTTTCTCGTCTAGGGCCTCCAATTCCTGTAGTCGGCGATGGTGGTTTTCGTCTGTCGTCAACTGATGTATGAGGGCGACGCAGAGTGAGGGGATCTGAGTCTCTAATGGGAGAACTGCCTCGCTCCCGTACACTAGGGAGAATAGTGTATTCCCGGTGGCTGTTCGAACTGTGGTGCGATACGCCCATAAGCATTCGTCGAGCTTCTCGTTCCAATCGCGCTTGTTGGATGACACGAATTTCTTGAGTAGCTTGATTATGGTTTTGTTGAATGCTTCGGCCGACCCATTGGCTGCTGGGTTGTAGGGTGTTGAAGCAATATTCTGAATTCGGTGCTTGTCGCAGAACCGATAAAATGCGTGGCTTGCGAACTGTGGCCTATTGTCGTGAATGATCCTTCGGGGCAGTCCAAAGCGGTAGATGACATGATGCTTAAGGAAGCTGATCACGTTTGAAGTTTTTACCTCTGCTAATGGGATAGCTTCCGCCCATTTGGAGAAGTAATCGGTGATCGCGAGTATGAATCGGTGTCCTCTGGACGAAGGCGGGGTAATTAGGCCGACGATGTCCATACCCCATGCTTCAAATGGCCAGGAGGCCACAGTCGGATGTAGGAATTCAGATGGCTGGTGGATGAAGTCGGCGTGGATTTGGCAAGCTTTGCACTTTTGTGCATAATCTATTACGTCTGCCACCATCGTGGGCCAGTAATAGCCCATTCGGCGAAGGCGGTCCTACAGTTTTGGGCCAGGTTGATGGGCTCCACAAACACCATCATGGACCTCGCGTACGGCTTCTTTGGCTTCTGTATTTGATAGACACTGAAGCAGTAACCCATCATAGGATCGGCGATACAGCATCTTCGTCTCCGTATCATAGAAAAATCTGAGTGAACATCTTTTGATAGAAGTAGCTTCCTTCGGATTCTCTGACAGGATGTCGTAGACGACGAAGTCAATGAACGGCTGTCTCCAATCTGGGATATCATCAATCGTCTGAGCGGAATAACTCGCCACGAATTAAACGTTGTTCTTGGGGCAGACCAGTTTGTGGCCTACTATGTCTACCGATTGACGAGTATGATTTGGCGCTGCTAGGGAAGCAGCCAGACCTGCTAAGGCATCAGCTTCAATATTTCAAAGTCTGGGGACGTGTTCGATGAAGAACCCCTCGAACGATGAGATGATGTCGATTGCTATTTGGTGATAGAGAATCATGTCTTCGTGGCGAACTTCGTATGAGCCCCGGATTTGATTGACGATTAACTGAGAATTGTCGTATGCTTCAAGATATTCTACCCCCAGCTCTCTTGTAAGTTGGAGGCCAATGAACAGAGCATTGTACTCGGCCACATTATTAGAGCAGGGTTCCGTGAGGGAGTAAGCGCGGTTGATCACCAATCCGGTAGGGGAAACCAGTACCACTCCAACTCCGACAACGATGTTGCCCTTAGGTCCAGTTCTCGAAGCACCGTCGAAGAACATTTGCCATATATCATCGTGAGAGGTTGCATGCGAGTCGGCGACCTCATCTGGGACTTCTTCATATATTTTGGACGACTCCGAACCCGGGTGGGCTGCCAAAAAGTCTGCCAGGGCTTGACCTTTGACCGCCTTTTGTGGGACGAAGATCATGTGATATGGTGATAGTAATATCGCCCAGGTAGCAAGGCGAGAGCTGAGTGCCCCAGTTTTGGTCATGAGGACCCTGAGGGGGTTGATCCATGATATCACGTGGATGGTTTGTCCCGTGACGTAGTGTCGCGTCTTCTGGATGGCGAATACAAGAGCAAGGCATTCCTTCTCTACGGTCGTGTACCGGTATTCTGGCCCAATCATCTTTCGACTGAGGTAGTATATAGTTTGTTCGTGGCCCGCATCATTGTTCTGTGCCAACAGAGCACCAAGAGAATGTTCCATCGCTCGCACATAGAACAGGAATGGCTTCCCGGCAATAGGAGCTACCAGGACTGGAGGGTTCGAAAAATATTCTTTGATGCTGTCGAAAGCGTGCTGGCATTCCTCATCCCATACGAAGAGACTCCCTTCTTCATGAGATGGGTGAATGGTTGACATCGTCCGGAGAGATTAGAGATGAATCTCCTGATGTAAGCTAGCCTGCCTTGGAGGCCTCGGAGTTCGCGAAGATTTCTCGGGGGACCCATCTCCATGATTGCCTTTGTTTTCTCGGGGTCGATGTGAATGCCCTAAGAAGTAATGACGAAACCCAAGAATTTCCCGCTGGAGACTCCCAAGAATGATTTCGTAGGGTTCATCTTTAAGTTGTGTGCTCGTATTAGCTCGAACACTGTCCTGAGATCCTGCAGATGATCTCCCTTCGAACGGCTTTTGACGGCGATGTCGTCGATGTAGCACTCTACTGTCTTGTGCAAGTGGTCTCTAAAGATGACGTTCATAGCTCTCTGGTAAGTGGCGCCAGCATTCCTTAAACCGAAAGGCATAACGGTGTAGCAATATGTACCAATCGGTGTTCGGAATGATGTGTACTTCTCGTCATCAGGGAACATCTTGATCTGGTTGTATCCTGAGAAGCCATCCATGAAGGACATACGTTCAAAGCCGCAGGTGTTGTCGATCATGATATCTGTGATAGGGAGAGGGAATTCATCTTTAGGACAGGCCTCATTTAGATTCCGGAAGTCAATACATATTCGAATCTTCCCGTTCTTCTTGAGAACTGGTACGATGTTGGCTACCCAGTCTGGATGCTGCTCTTCGCGAATGAAGCCGCTGGCTATCAGTTTGTTGACCTCGACTTCAATGGCATTCATGACATCGGGGCAAAACTGTCGTTGCTATTGCTTGACAGGTTTTGCATCCGGATGAATATTGAGTTTGTGGAGTGCGATCTCGGGGTTCAATCCTGGTATATCTTCATAGCTCCAGGCGAATACATCGATATACTTTTTGACGAGTTGGAGCAGCGACTTCCGCTCTTCGTCTGTCAGACTCGGGCTGATGAAGATTAGTTTCGGGGAGGCTGCATCACCAAGATTAACTTGTATGACTTCATCCTCCGTGGGAGGTTCTCTTTGCTTGAAACGCTTTTTCCATTGTTCATCTAGCTGTTGGGCCCACGGCTCTAGCTCGAGAATTTCTGGAATGTCTTCATCTTCTTCATAAGCGTCGGCGTATGCCATGTTGACTGACAGGACTTGTCTGAATACGTCTCTGATGCTGGTATCCGAGTCAGAAGTTAGTGACCCGGTCGAATGTGAATGCCAGTCGCATTCTTTATCTGAACTTTCAGGGGTCATCGTGGGTGTCATATACCCTAATCCATATCGAGTCTTGCTATAGTAGTCCCGTGGTTTGCCAGCCGGGACCGAGGGCTTCAAAGGTAATCATCGTCCAGTACCGTAATTCAAGCCCGGTGTCGTTTCCAGGTCATATCCCTGTTTCTGCATGAGATATTTAGATTGGGGGCTATAAAGATACAGAGGTAGTCTCCCGACATCTGATCCAAGGTCGACTTCTTCTATGGTGAAGGAATGCGGATCGTCCTTCCGGCCGAAGATGATTGGGTGGTCCCCTCCCTCGATTATTTGATAAACGCCTTCGGCTGGAGCGAGCTGGATTGTGGTGTAGACATTTGTCTCCTGTGTGTGTAGGTGAGTGCCTATACCGTGTTCCATAGCGTACATCGTACAAAGCTTATTAAGCTCGAGGTAGTTCAAAGATAGCCCTTTATTGATGAAGTAAGGTATCTTTTCTAGGGAAATTACATCATCTACGGAGGAAACATCAGTGTGGGCAGCCACATACTTGGCTAGCTCTGGTTCCTCTTCGGCTACCCCCTGTGTGAATGATGACTGAGAGGATGACCTGGGGAGCTTGATCGTCAGCGGTTCGGTTGATGAAGCTGAGCGTGGAGTTGTTGGCAGACTAGCAACCCCGAGTTTGGTACTCGATGTGGGGCGGGGAGTGGCTGGCTCGCTAGAAGTGTCAGACCTCGAATCGGGGTGACGACCCTTCTTGGGAAGGCGTATCGTCAGTGGCTTGTCGGAGGGATTGAGCTTCTCCGTTTGGGACTGACCGATTCTCGGCAGCCTGATTGTTAGTGGCCCCGTTGTGGATCTTGGCACTTGGCCAGACCTTGGCAGCCGGATTGTCATCTGCTCTTCTTGTGCCGAGAGGCTGATTGCGTCCTTACGCAGAGTGGCGGTAAGGGATGCAGACCTGCCCGGTTTGCGAGCTTGGAGGTGGATCGTCAGAGGCTCTTCTGATCCTGTGGCTATCTCGATACTAGCTTGTACATCTCCTTCACCAAGATGCTTCTTCAATTTTTCGTATAGGCAGGAGTCTGAGTAGTAAGATTCGACCCCTTCGAAGGGATCGATATCAGCAAATTCCGTCCTCACGAAGCCGTATTTGTCGATATATTTGAAGCACTGGTGCAGCGTGGAAGGCATGATCATATAATCGTGTATCCACGGGTGCCCCAAGAGGATGTTGTAAGAAGTGTCTGCATCGATGACGTAGCAGGTGACTTCGGATTGGAGGTCGCCAATTTGACACTTCAGACGAATCTTTCCAACAGGGTAGCTCCTGCCCGAATTGAACCCGCTGATGACGGTGCTTGTAGGCGTCAGGCGATGCATTGGGATACGGAGATGATGTAGCAGACCCTTCGGGATAATGCTTATGGAAGAGCCAGGATCAATGTGCATTCGATCCATCTTTACGTCGCCGATGTATCCAGTGTAGTATAATGGGCGATCGTGCAGGTTAGTTTTGATGAGCATGTCCTGCGGAGTGAAGACGATGTTTGGCATTGCGCCAGTGCAGGCACTGTCCTGGAGATCCACAGGTGAGTCCTCCCCGGTGAGGTTGGATTGAGCCAGATAGGCATCGGCATTTTGGAGTGCTTCGCTGTCACGCCCCGCTCCCGTAGGAGCAATCGTCCTCGCTAAGGCGTGATGCCGCACGAGCCTAGATTGCGCTCGTGCAAGGCCAGTTCCATAATGGCCGATTACATCGGCGGCGACGGGGTCGACGCACAGAAATCCCAAGCAGAAGCATTGAATTATTGCAGCAGAAATTTAAAGAAGAACACATGAACACAAGTAACTCAAAAGGATCTCTTTATTGATATGGAATACAAGATTACATATGTGGGCGCAAGGCCAATTACAAGTCTCTCAAGCTCACTTTTCACTCATGTTACAAGTCACTCTGCTCTCTCTCTTCTCTCGATACAATACTGGAATCCAGCGGAAGCTTCGGAAGGCGATGTCCATACATTATGTCCTGTATAAGTCTTCGGGTCACGCGGCCCCACGCTTCGACTCGCCAAGGAACTCCATGCCCCGACGCATCCAAGCGAGCTCCGCGCCACGAGCTTCTACCTGTGCCTGCACATGAAACACTATGTGGGTGTCAGTACCACTGTACTGGTGGAGTGAGCTTCTCGCCCACCCATACATAACCGACACGTTTCATTTACTTTGTGCAGCTTAAACCCCTTCAATTGTCTTTCTAGTCTTGCCTTAGGATTCATTTTAGGACAAGGACGTCTCAGTTGATAACTAGCGATGCAACGACAAGGTCGTGCAACGACAGGGTCACGCTATCTTGCCAACGTGTGTTTTGATCGAGGCAGTGCCTCATCGCTTAGGTACTTGACCAAACTTCAAGGCGGGACGGCAGGGTCGTGCCACATTCTATTCCACACTTAGACTTGTTCAAGACTGTGCTTTGTCGAGGGGCAATTCACGTGAACTCGGCCGTGCCAGGACCTTCGATTAAACTCAAGCGCCACTAGACCAATACTTGTGCTAACGATTCAAGTGCCAAGGGACGGCAACGGGACGACTCATGCAGGTCGTGCCTTAGACTTTACTTAGACTTTGCTCGTGCTTCAAGATTGAGGCCGCGCCTCGCAAGTTATCCAGACTTATCGTGTTACCGCCTTGCGGCCTTCCCGTTAGACCCATTTGCTAACTTAGACAAGACTTGTGAACCATAGTATCACTTTCTATTTACATTCCGACGCCATCTATCGTGCCTAGCACGGTGCCTATGCTGCAGCCCAGTCTTAGGCCCAACATTGTGTTTTCCGACAAGACAAGCATTCAAGTTCTAGACATAATCCAAAGGCATACACGCGGTGTGCCGCTATTGCCGACACATCTACATGAGTGGTCACTAGCAAATTTCAAGCTATCTTGGACATGGCTCGGCGGGGGTATCGGTCCGCCCTTCTAAGGGTAGCTAGCCCCGGAAGCGCCGATACTCCCATGCGGTCATCCAGCATCCTACTTTGAGCCACACTCGCTTCTCCCGGGCGGATGATCCCGGTGCCCCGGAGGAGATCACCCGAGAAGACTATACCTTGTCGACAAGTTGTCCATGACCATGCAAGACTCGATCTATCCAATCTATCCAGTCTTTCCTTAACATGACCATGCATTCCTTTATTCTATCGAGACTCCCAAGCCGCGGGACCAATCTCGTGTGCGGGACTTATCAAGTATTCAGGCAGGACATGACCGGGCAGGACCGGCATGCTTAAAAGTATTCAAGCAGGACATGACCGGACGGGACCGGCACGCTTAAAAGTATTCGGTCGTGGCTCGTGCCTTAGACAGACATGATTCTCTAGGCGACGCTAACGCTCAAGTCCTATACTTTATACGACGAGCCTTATTCTCAAGGGACTACTTGACTTGACAACCGCAGCTAGAGCGGGACAGCGCTAGGAATGGCTTTGTTAGCCTAGAGCGACTCTTTGTTGACTTATACGGACAATGACTCGACGAGCGAAGGCTACGCCGAGCTACGCATCGAGGGAACGTGCTAGGCACGGGGTCGACTTAACAACCAAGTCTTGGGTGCCTAGACTTAAGCCAACCAGCCGTACAAAGATGACTTAACTTGCGGGACGTGCGAAGGCTCTGCCAAGCCTTGCGGGACCGGACCGTGCATGCTTTGTTAAGCATTCGTACGGGCGACGCCTATGACTTAGGCTTATTCAAGTATCGGGACAAGTCGACGGGACCAACGGGACATGCGAAGGCTATGCCAAGCCTTGCACAACGGGATCTTGCCTGCTTCAGCAAGCAGTTACGCAGGCGACGCCTAAAACTTAGGCTATTTCAAGTGTCTGGACAATTTAGCAACTTAGGCCACTTCCTTCTCCCAAGCCACAGGTTCGAAGGATCGAGTGTCATTTGAAAGCACGCTGAGCCGACTTCTATGTATACCGTGGGACCATTTTCCATGTTCTAGGACAATCCGACCCGACGGGATTATTCCCTTAGCTATATTGGTGCATAGCTTTTATATTAGCCTACTTGTGCGAGTTGAAAACACGATTTATTATGTGCAAGCTAAGATGGAGTAAGTTCACCGAAACTCCCCCACCTGAACGATGTCCCCGGGCGAGCCGTTGTAAGACATAGTTCCAATGCCGTCGGCGTTCCGATTCCTCCGATTGACTTTGCGGGACGGGGCACTACAACATACACCACTCAGAACAAGTCTCGTCCTCGAGACTTTCCTGAGGGCAAGCCATCCTACCATTTCTATGGCCAAGACTTATTCGTACGCATCTCGCCTACGCGTTCCTCGATTCCGAGCTACGCTCGCACGACTTATCAATCTTTCCGTTAACACGATTTCAAGATCTCGACACTCTCGTTCCCCAGTCGTGTTTGAACTCAACGTATCACTTGGCTGGATCGTGCACGCATTCCAAGCGTCCCCAAAATACATGCATTCAACCAAGCCGCATGATAGAGAGTTTTGTCATTCTCACTCGAGTCGCATCGTGCACATACCCAGGCGTCCCTGAAATATATGCATGTCAGCCGAATCTCGTGAGCAGGGTTTTCCACATTCGTAATTCACGCTATCTATCCATGCCAATCCTCAAGATCAATCCTTCGACTAATAACTCATGAAACATGGCGTCTCGCCTAACCGCTAGGCCATTTCTTTTCGAGGCCAAGTCAATGTCAGGATTGGAATCATAGTTCCCCAACAATAATGCCAACACTGACCCCTATCCTAGGGTCAAACCAGAGTCGATCATACGGGGTTTTCTACCCAAGCTCGCGTCACTCAGATTTCTAAACATCAAGCACGATTACCTATTCGCATTAATGCGTTCGTTGTGCAGAACTCAAATCCATTCAATCACCAATTCTAACCAATTCATGTATTCGATCACGAGGTCGTCTTGCTCGACAATACGTTGCACCCCAATCTCACGCGAGTCCGATTATCCACGGCGGTTCATGAATCACCACGCAACGCTCCCGCGGAATAATCATTCTCATCGGGGCGTAACTCTTGTTTGAGTTTAGACTCATTCATTCTCGATACGCGGATTGGACCTACTCAATCCTCAAGTTCAATCGACAAGCACACCAATTCAATCTCGAGTCTAACTTCACGTCAAACCACAAGTCGAAGCACAAATTGTCGTACCGTACAAGTTCGACCACTCTCGCTGTATGAATCACCATACCAGCGCTCACGCAGAGTGATCGCCCCAAATCGGCGTGACGCATGTGCGAGGCTGGAGTAACGCTCGCATAAGACAAGAACGTCAACGTTGTGGTTATCGACGAAGCAAATCCAAACATTCCAGTTTTCATCCGAGCCAAGTTCGATCGTCATTCATTCAACTTAGAAAATCCTCGAGCCAAGTCTATCCTTTCCTCGACACATTTTAATATCCCGATTATAACATCCATCGAAACAATGACATTTTGCACGATTGTCATTTGCCGAGTCAGAGTACCCCCGAGTTATCGCATATCGATCTTTGATACGCCTCAATACCATCGACGACATGCGTAACCTGACGATCTTCCTTCGCAACCAATTTCGAATCGTGCGACTAATGCTATTGTCCGGGTTGGATATTCCACAATTTTTCTCAATACTCAAGATCAAGTTCAGTCGCTTTTCCTCAAGCTCGTTTCAAGATCATTATTCAAAACTCAAGTCACATTTCAGTTGTATCAATCCGATATCGCACGTACGATCCTCTAAGTTTCCTCGATCAAGACCATTCATTTTCATTCATCGGTTCGAATCATTTCGATATCAATTTCTACTCGCGTTGCCTACTCGCAAGTCGTCCGAACGAGATTCTCGTTCGAGACGCACGAAGTCACGTCCAACTAAACGTGACGCGCTCTAAGGCTTTGCGCGATCGTATCGCCTCGCCGACATACTCGAAATCCTCAATTTCCGCTCGAATGATTTCCAAGAAAAATCCATACACCACTCGGATTCGAGCCATCCGTTCTAGTCCTCAATCAAGTTCGCATCATGCGCTAAGACATCTCTTAGATTCGTTCGACGAATCACTAGCGTAATCGCTCGCGTCGTACCGACGCACAAAGTCGTTCGTACTATATCTCGAAATCCAAGTCAATCCTTTGTGTACGCCTAAGCGTTAACTCGATAGCATTCCTATCGACAAACACTCTAAGTGTAGCTCGTTCCCGACCGAGCGGCACTTGGTATCGCTCGCACTCGTTTGCACCAAAAGTCGAGGTGCGCGATACGCGACGCAACTTAGCCAAGAGGCCGTGTGCATGGCTATCCCGTACGGACTTTTATGTTGAGTTTGCAAGCTAATTTGTTAGGGTTGACGTTTGGACTAATTAGGCATGCATGCGACTTGCTAAGGTCGACGTAGTACTATTCGGGCACACGCGCGACTTGCTAACATTAGCACGTGTTTTCAATCGAGTCAAGTTTGCAACGTTCGGCACAAAGGCCTTGCCTATCGATACGTTTGAGTGAACGCTTGTACGAGCTTTCGAAAATATTTAGACTTATTGTATGGACATGCCGAGGGACAATCGAGAGAGAGCGCGCACTTCTTTTTCCAATGACGAGCTTTCAAAACTGAGAAATTCGACATGAAGTCCAAGGACGTAAAGCCGTACTCTGATACCATTATGTCACGCCCCGCTCCCGTAGGAGCGATCGTCCTCGCTAAGGCGTGATGCCGCACGAGCCTAGATTGCGCTCGTGCAAGGCCAGTTCCATAATGGCCGATTACATCGGCGGCGACGGGGTCGACGCACAGAAATCCCAAGCAGAAGCATTGAATTATTGCAGCGGAAATTTAAAGAAGAACACATGAACACAAGTAACTCAAAAGGATCTCTTTATTGATATGGAATACAAGATTACATATGTGGGCGCAAGGCCAATTACAAGTCTCTCAAGCTCACTTTTCACTCATGTTACAAGTCACTCTGCTCTCTCTCTTCTCTCGATACAATACTGGAATCCAGCGGAAGCTTCGGAAGGCGATGTCCATACATTATGTCCTGTATAAGTCTTCGGGTCACGCGGCCCCACGCTTCGACTCGCCAAGGAACTCCATGCCCCGACGCATCCAAGCGAGCTCCGCGCCACGAGCTTCTACCTGTGCCTGCACATAAAACACTATGTGGGTGTCAGTACCACTGTACTGGTGGAGTGAGCTTCTCGCCCACCCATACATAACCGACACGTTTCATTTACTTTGTGCAGCTTAAACCCCTTCAATTGTCTTTCTAGTCTTGCCTTAGGATTCATTTTAGGACAAGGACGTCTCAGTTGATAACTAGCGATGCAACGACAAGGTCGTGCAACGACAGGGTCACGCTATCTTGCCAACGTGTGTTTTGATCGAGGCAGTGCCTCATCGCTTAGGTACTTGACCAAACTTCAAGGCGGGACGGCAGGGTCGTGCCACATTCTATTCCACACTTAGACTTGTTCAAGACTGTGCTTTGTCGAGGGGCAATTCACGTGAACTCGGCCGTGCCAGGACCTTCGATTAAACTCAAGCGCCACTAGACCAATACTTGTGCTAACGATTCAAGTGCCAAGGGACGGCAACGGGACGACTCATGCAGGTCGTGCCTTAGACTTTACTTAGACTTTGCTCGTGCTTCAAGATTGAGGCCGCGCCTCGCAAGTTATCCAGACTTATCGTGTTACCGCCTTGCGGCCTTCCCGTTAGACCCATTTGCTAACTTAGACAAGACTTGTGAACCATAGTATCACTTTTTATTTACATTCCGACACCATCTATCGTGCCTAGCACGGTGCCTATGCTGCAGCCCAGTCTTAGGCCCAACATTGTGTTTTCCGACAAGATAAGCATTCAAGTTCTAGACACAATCCAAAGGCATACACGCGGTGTGCCGCTATTGCCGACACATCTACATGAGTGGTCACTAGCAATTTCAAGCTATCTTGGACATGGCTCGGCGGGGGTATCGGTCCGCCCTTCTAAGGGTAGCTAGCCCCGGAAGCGCCGATACTCCCATGCGGTCATCCAGCATCCTACTTTGAGCCACACTCGCTTCTCCCGGGCGGATGATCCCGGTGCCCCGGAGGAGATCACCCGAGAAGACTACACCTTGTCGACAAGTTGTCCATGACCATGCAAGACTCGATCTATCCAATCTATCCAGTCTTTCCTTAACATGACCATGCATTCCTTTATTCTATCGAGACTCCCAAGCCGCGGGACCAATCTCGTGTGCGGGACTTATCAAGTATTCAGGCAGGACATGACCGGGCAGGACCGGCATGCTTAAAAGTATTCAAGCAGGACATGACCGGACGGGACCGGCACGCTTAAAAGTATTCGGTCGTGGCTCGTGCCTTAGACAGACATGATTCTCTAGGCGACGCTAACGCTCAAGTCCTATACTTTATACGACGAGCCTTATTCTCAAGGGACTACTTGACTTGACAACCGCAGCTAGAGCGGGACAGCGCTAGGAATGGCTTTGTTAGCCTAGAGCGACTCTTTGTTGACTTATACGGACAATGACTCGACGAGCGAAGGCTACGCCGAGCTACGCATCGAGGGAACGTGCTAGGCACGGGGTCGACTTAACAACCAAGTCTTGGGTGCCTAGACTTAAGCCAACCAGCCGTACAAAGATGACTTAACTTGCGGGACGTGCGAAGGCTATGCCAAGCCTTGCGGGACCGGACCGTGCATGCTTTGTTAAGCATTCGTACGGGCGACGCCTATGACTTAGGCTTATTCAAGTATCGGGACAAGTCGACGGGACCAACGGGACATGCGAAGGCTATGCCAAGCCTTGCACAACGGGATCGTGCCTGCTTCAGCAAGCAGTTACGCAGGCGACGCCTAAAACTTAGGCTATTTCAAGTGTCTGGACAATTTATGTCACGCCCCGATTCCGTCGAATCGATAGTCGTCCCCCGGGCGTGATGCCGTGCGAACCTAATTTGCGATCGCACAAGGCCAAGTCATAAGGTAATCCGAGACACGAGATCTAAGAGAGTACGCAGACAAATTGATACACATAATAAGTAAAGGAAACTTGAACTTTATTGATAATGAACATCTTTTTACAGACTCCGACACAAGACTCATTGCCGCGCGGGCTACAACATGACTCGATTACAAAAGAGTGCCGATGAGATAGCCGTTCCATATATTGCACACATCCCTCAATATACACAAGTACTCCATTGACCTGGATGGGAGGGACGCTGAGTCATTTTCCTTGGACTGTCGAGAGCCTTCAAAATGTGGAGTCGCTGAGAGATAGTCTTCGACGCACGGCCGAAGCTTCAAAAGTCACGAACGTCGCCTTGCTAGTTGGCACGTCCTTCCTGGCTCGCGGGACCTGCAAAGAGCGAGGATCAGCACGAAACACATGTACTGGCGAATGGCTAATTAAATCCAAGCTCTGCATTTGATTCAAGAAGTTTCATAACATGTTTGCTAGCTATTTCAATGATCTTTCTAACCATCCTGTATGATTTGCATGTTAACATGTTTTGAGGCAAGCAACTATCATGTTCATCCCGTGTCCCGTGCACCTGTTAAGTAGTGATAGGGGTTTAAAGGCCACTGGCAATGTCAAGCCATCGCGGACTATAGCATTCGGTTAGACGACGCCCCTTTCGCGTCGGGTAGCGAGCCCTGTGCGAAAGTGCCCGCATAACTCGCGCCGATGAAGGGTTGGCGCTGCTACACTCGTTCCTCCCGGGCCGAACCGGTCCCTTGGCCGAGGCAACCGTTCGAGGAACTTCACCTTGTCGACAAGTTGTCCAATGACCGCTTTTTTTGGAACTTAGTTGATTTACTCATTTTTCCGTATCGTTGCGATAAGCGTTAATAGATTCATTCGTTGGATTGGCATAGACCAAGTGTAATTGCATAGGGAAGCACGTTTTTCATTTCCAAAACCGACAGTTCGATAACAAGTGTTTCGTGAAGTATCGTGCCACGATTTCACTGATTCTATACTATTATGACAAGCATTTATTTTACTTCACATGTTGAGTTTTTGAAGTAGAGGGATGGGACGAAGGAGGTCAGCCACTCGCCTTAGCTTGCTTCAAGCGAGCGACCGGTTGGCTGCGCTGTCGTCGCCTACGCGATCACCTGCAATCGCATAAGCAACTGATTAGAACACTGTGTATTTCAAAGAATTTCGATATGAATGCGAGCTCAAAAACGCGTCACGAAAACCCATCGAAAGCATTCACAAAAACGAAAGCCAAAGCCAATTCAAGTGCGGCATGAAAACCAGAGCAACGGGAGGTCTCTCCCGACTCAGCCGCAGAGCCAATCCTCGAGGCGCAACCCGCTGAATATGGGACTTGGTTCCGAAGAAGCCATTCCATAACGTGGAATGGATCTTAATTCAACCGTTCCCGTTCGATCGACTCGGCCGATTCCGACCTATCGGTCCCGACCAAATCGATAGCGACAGTGTTCCTTTCTCGCGCACCCCGTGGACGGAGACGGGGCACGATGTAGGGACGGGGCACTACACCATAACCAACTAATAAAAAGTTTCGTCCTCGAAACTTTAAAGATGAAACCTACCTCTACGAGAACAATGAAGGGAATTTATCCTTCATCTCCGATTCAAGCTCCCACGTCGACTCTTCGACCGAGTGGTTCTTCCAGAGGACGCGGACAAGAGGGATCGCTCGATTGCGCAGCAGCTTATCCTTGCGTTCTATGATTCGAACTGGTTCTTCAACGTAGGATAAGTCAGACCTTAGCTCCAGCTGGCCAAAATCCACCACGTGGCTCGGGTCGTGCACGTACTTCCGCAATTGAGAGACATGGAAGACATTGTGAACACCTTCAAGCGCCGGTGGTAGGGCAATTTTATAGGCCACTGGCGCGACCCGTTCAAGTATTTCGAACGGCCCAACGAATCTCGGACTCAGCTTTCCTTTCGCGCCGAACCGACTAACTCCCCGCATGGGCGACACCTTGAGGAATACGTGATCGCCTACTTAAAACTCGAGTGGTCGACGATGAATGTCCGCGTAGCTTTTCTGGCGACTCTGTGCGGTCTTTAATCTTTCCCGAATGAGCTTGACCTTTTCCACAGTCTGTTCTACCAGCTCCGGGCCGAGTATCTGCCGTTCCCCGACTTCATCCCAGTAAATAGGAGATCTGCACTTCCGGCCGTACAAGGCTTCATACGGCGCCATTTGGATGCTGGATTGGTAGCTATTGTTGTATGCAAATTCCGCCAGCGGTAGGTGGACGTCCCAGCTTGATTTGAAGTCGACAGCGCAGAGCCGTAGCATGTCTTCAAGAATCTGGTTGACGCGCTCCGTTTGGCCGTCGGTCTGAGGATGGTAAGCTGAGCTGAACTGCAACTTGGTTTCCAGCGCCGACTGAAGGCTACTCCAGAATCGCGACATGAACCGTGAATCCCGATCAGAGACGATGGATACTGGAACTCCGTGCAGCCGTACTATCTCGTCAAGATAAATCTGCGCCAGGCGATCAACGCTCCAAGTAACTTTGATGGCGATAAAGTGCGCTGACTTGGTTAATCGATCGACGATGACCCAGATGGCGTCGTTCCCCCGTGGTGTCTTCGGCAGGCCAACAATAAAATCCATAGTGACATGATTCCACTTCCACTCGGGAATAGCGAGGTTCTGCATCTCCCCGCCCGGTCGCTGATGCTCAGCTTTCACCTGCTGACAGGCCATGCATTGCGACACGAAGAGCGCCACATCTCTCTTCATCCCGTGCCACCAAAAGGTCGTGCGGAGGTCCTTATACATTTTGGTACTGCCTGGATGCAAAGTGTATTTCGCATAGTGCGCCTCCGCCAGGATCTCCTTTCTAAGTTCTGAATCGTCCGGAACGCATAGCCTACCCTTCAATCGAAGCACGCCGGTTTCGTCTTCCGCAAAGTCGGTCGTCCTGCCTGTCGAAATTAGCTCTCGCACTTTCTTCAGGTACGAATCGTCCGTCTGAGCGGTCTTGATCTTATTCAGCAAGCTCGGCTCCAACTGTAACTTTGCCAACTGCACGTTCCGGAATCTGACTCGGAGCTCGATGCCCATCTCTTCAAGGTCGCGTAGCAGTCGAGGGTCGATGGATAACGAGGCAAGGTACTTCCGACTCAAAGCGTCCGCCACAACATTTCCCTTTCCCGGCGTGTAGTCGATAGTCAAGTCGTAATCCTTGATTAGTTCCAGCCAACGCCTTTGCCGCAAGTTCAGCTCCTTCTGCGTGAATAGATACTTGAGGCTCTTGTGATCGGTATAGATCGTGCACGCCACACCATAGAGATAGTGGCGCCACAATTTCAACGCAAACACAATCGCCGCTAACTCCAGGTCGTGCGTGGGATAATTTTTCTCGTGCGGCTTTAGCTGTCGGGACGCAAAAGATATCACCTTGTTCCGCTGCATCAGCACGCACCCCAAGCCCTGACCGGACGCGTCGCTAAATATCTGGAAACCCTCAGTCCCTTCTGGAAGTGCGAGTATCGGGGCCGAGACGAGCCTCTGCTTCAACTCTTGGAACGCAGCTTCACAGTCGTCTGACCATTCAAAGGCGACTCCTTTCTGGGTGAGGCGAGTCAGAGGCGATGCGATCTTCGCGAAGTCTTTCACGAAGCGTCGGTAGTATCCAGCTAGGCCAAGGAAACTTCGAATCTCGCCGACGGACGCTGGCCGCTTCCAATCGACAACGGCTTCAACTTTCTTTGGGTCGACCGCAATGCCTTCAGCAGAAATGATGTGTCCGAGGAATGCGACGCTGCTAAGCCAGAATTCACATTTGCTTCGCTTCGCGTATAGTTGATTTTCTCGAAGGGTCTGAAGCACGGTCCGCAGATGCTCAGTATGCTGCTGCTTATTCTTCGAGTAGACGAGTATATCGTCGATAAAGACCATTACGAACTTGTCGAGGAAGGGTCGGAACACCCGATTCATTAAATCCATGAAGGCAGCAGGGGCGTTCGTTAGGCCGAACGGCATTACCAGGAACTCGTAATGGCCGTATCGAGTGCGGAAGGCAGACTTCGGCACATCGTCCGGCTTGATCTTGAGTTGATGATAACCCGAACGCAGATCAATTTTAGAGAACACCGTGGCTCCTTGGAGCTGATCGAACAGATCATCTATGCGGGGCAGGGGATACTTGTTCCGGACGGTGGCTTTATTCAGCTCGCGGTAGTCGATACAAAGACGCATAGAGCCGTCCTTTTTCTTGACAAATAGTACGGGCGCTCCCCACGGCGAGACGCTGGGTCGGATGAATCCCTTGTCGAGCAATTCCTGTAACTGCACCTTGAGTTCTTTAAGCTCTGCAGGGGCCATTCTGTACGGGGTCTTCGAGATCGGTCGAGTGTCGGGGAAGGTATCGATAGTGAACTCAATCTCTCGATCGGGCGGCATGCCGGGCAACTCGTCCGGGAACACATCGGGGAATTCTGCCACAACGTCGGTCTGACCCGCGTTTGCACTATCCTGTCGCATGTCTCGAACGGAAGCCAGATAGCCTTCGCACCCGGAATGCAGCATCCGTCGAGCAGATATCGCAGAGATCACCATGCAGGTCGGCGACGCCTCACCACACGAGTAGCAGAATTCAGGCACTCCCGGTATGCGGAAAGTGACTTTCTTCTCAGCGCAGTCTATGGTTGCGTTGCACGGACCGAGCCAATCCATCCCCAGAATGATATCGTAGTCCTTAATATTTAGAACTATCGCATCGAGACTGACCTTTTGACCACCTATACAGATGATTCCGTCTCCACAGACTAAACTCGCAGCTAGTGGCATGCCCGACGGGATGTTAACAGTGAGCTCGAGACCGAGCGGCGTCAGGGGAAAATTGTGCTCGGCGGCAAAGTCCGCCGATATAAAACTATACGTGGCACCTGAATCAAACAATACACGAGCAGGTTTATTATTGAATTGCAGTATACCTGTCACGACTGTGTCAGATGCGTAGACTTCGTCTCGGGTCATGGCGTAGACACGGCCCTGAGCATTAGGGCGACGGTCTTGGCCATTCTGTTGTGTGGTCGGTGGAACCCGAGGTGCTTGGCCTCGGTTTTGATGATGTTGGGGCGGGCGTTGAGTCGACGCAGCTTCCGGACAGTCCCTTACGAGATGATCTCTTTTGCCGCATGCGAAACAGACTCTGTTCTTAAGTCGGCAGTCGGTATCCAGGTGCCCGTCCTTGTGGCAGAAATTGCAGACCATCCGTTCCTTCATCTGGTTGCCGCGATGTTGACGCTTATGTGCGTTGTTGCCTCCCGCATAACTATGGCATTTGTTATTAGAGTTAACAGCGCCGGTAGTAGTAGGAGGATACTCGGACTCCAGACGGATGGCGTGGTTGAGTGCCTCGCCCACAATTTTGTATTCTGGCACCGAGACATGTGCACGGATAGTGGAACGCAGGCCCACTACGAATCGCTTTGCTCGGCTTGCAGTAGTAGGTAGATAGTCACCAGCGAACTTGGCCAGTTTGTTGAATTTGGCCGCATATTGTCGTACAGTCATATTCCCTTGCGTCAGCTGCATGAACTCGTTCTCCTTTTCCTGTCGCACGGCTGCAGAAAGATATTCGTTCTCGAACGCATTTCTAAATGTCGCCCATGAGATCGCCGCTGTCTCGTCTTCACGTCGAATAGCCCTCTTCTGCACAGCCCACCAATCGTGCGCGTTCATTCGAAGTAATAGTTGAGCACACGCGACTTTCTTCGGGTCCTCGACATCCAGAAGCTCGAACTTGTCTTCCAGCTCCTCCAACCAGTCGATCGCCACCGCGGGATCTTCTGTGCCGTTGAAGGAAGTGCGGCAGCTTTTAGTGAACTTTGACACGTCGAAGTTGGAACTTCTCGGTGCTGCAGGTGAGAGCACGGGCGCCTCTGGTTCGGCTTCGTTGGATCGAACCGCAGGCTGGGTCACGGCAGGTGTCATCGTTGAGTTGTTGTTGCCGACGACCGACTGTACGATCTGTTGGAGGGTATTCAGCTGCTGCTGCTGCAGCTTGAATTGAGCCTCGAACCGACTCTCAAATTGAGCCTGACGAGCCTCCGCTTGCTGACGATGGAGCTCGTTTTGACGTTGCTGCATCTCAAGCATTTGCAGCATACGTTGCATCGGGTCGCCGGAAGATCCGGCTACAGTAGGCGTCATTCCCGTTGGGTTAACGGAATGCTCGGGCCTAGAAGCACTCGAGCCGCTCGAAGCGCTCGTCTCGTCTTCCGCCTGAGCTCCCATAACTGCAGGGAAAAAGGAAGGCAACTCTCGTTAGTTTCAGAAAATGTCCTGGGTTCAGCGTATGGAACAACTCTTCTCATCGACACGAGGTCAACGGTCGGAGACTAGAATTCGACACGAGAGGCCAAGGACGTAAAGCCGTGCTCTGATACCATTATGTCACGCCCCGATTCCGTCGAATCGATAGTCGTCCCCCGGGCGTGATGCCGTGCGAACCTAATTTGCGATCGCACAAGGCCAAGTCATAAGGTAATCCGAGACACGAGATCTAAGAGAGTACGCAGACAAATTGATACACATAATAAGTAAAGGAAACTTGAACTTTATTGATAATGAACATCTTTTTACAGACTCCGACACAAGACTCATTGCCGCGCGGGCTACAACATGACTCGATTACAAAAGAGTGCCGATGAGATAGCCGTTCCATACATTGCACACATCCCTCAATATACACAAGTACTCCATTGACCTGGATGGGAGGGACGCTGAGTCATTTTCCTTGGACTGTCGAGAGCCTTCAAAATGTGGAGTCGCTGAGAGATAGTCTTCGACGCACGGCCGAAGCTTCAAAAGTCACGAACGTCGCCTTGCTAGTTGGCACGTCCTTCCTAGCTCGCGGGACCTGCAAAGAGCGAGGATCAGCACGAAACACATGTACTGGCGAATGGCTAATTAAATCCAAGCTCTGCATTTGATTCAAGAAGTTTCATAACATGTTTGCTAGCTATTTCAATGATCTTTCTAACCATCCTGTATGATTTGCATGTTAACATGTTTTGAGGCAAGCAACTATCATGTTCATCCCGTGTCCCGTGCACCTGTTAAGTAGTGATAGGGGTTTAAAGGCCACTGGCAATGTCAAGCCATCGCGGACTATAGCATTCGGTTAGACGACGCCCCTTTCGTGTCGGGTAGCGAGCCCTGTGCGAAAGTGCCCGCATAACTCGCGCCGATGAAGGGTTGGCGCTGCTACACTCGTTCCTCCCGGGCCGAACCGGTCCCTTGGCCGAGGCAACCGTTCGAGGAACTTCACCTTGTCGACAAGTTGTCCAATGACCGCTTTCTTTGGAACTTAGTTGATTTACTCATTTTTCCGTATCGTTGCGATAAGCGTTAATAGATTCATTCGTTGGATTGGCATAGACCAAGTGTAATTGCATAGGGAAGCACGTTTTTCATTTCCAAAACCGACAGTTCGATAACAAGTGTTTCGTGAAGTATCGTGCCACGATTTCACTGATTCTATACTATTATGACAAGCATTTATTTTACTTCACATGTTGAGTTTTTGAAGTAGAGGGACGGGACGAAGGAGGTCAGCCACTCGCCTTAGCTTGCTTCAAGCGAGCGACCGGTTGGCTGCACTGTCGTCGCCTACGCGATCACCTGCAATCGCATAAGCAACTGATTAGAACACTGTGTATTTCAAAGAATTTCGATATGAATGCGAGCTCAAAAACGCGTCACGAAAACCCATCGAAAGCATTCACAAAAACGAAAGCCAAAGCCAATTCAAGTGCGGCATGAAAACCAGAGCAACGGGAGGTCTCTCCCGACTCAGCCGCAGAGCCAATCCTCGAGGCGCAACCCGCTGAATATGGGACTTGGTTCCGAAGAAGCCATTCCATAACGTGGAATGGATCTTAATTCAACCGTTCCCGTTCGATCGACTCGGCCGATTCCGACCTATCGGTCCCGACCAAATCGATAGCGACAGTGTTCCTTTCTCGCGCACCCCGTGGACGGAGACGGGGCACGATGTAGGGACGGGGCACTACAATTTAGCAACTTAGGCCACTTCCTTCTCCCAAGCCACAGGTTCGAAGGATCGAGTGTCATTTGAAAGCACGCTGAGCCGACTTCTATGTATACCGTGGGACCATTTTCCATGTTCTAGGACAATCCGACCCGACGGGATTATTCCCTTAGCTATATTGGTGCATAGCTTTTATATTAGCCTACTTGTGCGAGTTGAAAACACGATTTATTATGTGCAAGCTAAGATGGAGTAAGTTCACCGAAACTCCTCCACCTGAACGATGTCCCCGGGCGAGCCGTTGTAAGACATAGTTCCAATGCCGTCGGCGTTCCGATTCCTCCGATTGACTTTGCGGGACGGGGCACTACATTCGCTCAATGCAATACAAATGTCCTTGGAGAGCCTTAGGAGTTCGTACAGTGACAACTTGGCCGGTGTGTTAGCCAATTGCGCTAAGATGTCAAAGTTGTAGGGCCTCTCTAGTCCTTGGGCTGCCTCTTTTCGGAGGGATTTATCGAAGCGAGTCTCCCTCGGCCTAGGCTTGTCGGTCGTCGAAGGCTGAGCCGGTCCCGGAGCATCAATTATAGTAGGTTAATGATTTTCAGCTGGATTGTCAACCACAGGTTGGGATTGCGCTCCAGACCGCGTGACGACGGCTGTAGCTTCCTCGATGTCTGCCGAGATTGTGTGGCAGGTCCTGACTTTTCCACTTTTCTTCTTGTAGGTGGAAGATGGTGTGGGCCGAGTCACTTCTGATACCAAGTCTGGATGGATCCACATGACCTCCCCTCATGATGTAGTGAGGGGTACTAGACCAGCAGCCTGATCTCGGGGAGGTGGAAGATTGGTAATCTCCATTGTCGCCAGAGGGATGGGGACCACCCCGTCTTGAGTTTCCATCGGAGGAAAGCTGCCGAATTGTACGGAAACCATATTGGCTGCCACAGTTACCTCTTCGAAATCGATAGCCAGAGCGTTCGAATCGATGAGGTTTTGGATGTACCGTTTCAGCTGGTAGCAGTCGTGTGTAGCATGATGGACATAGCGATGATAATGGCAGTACTTTGGGTTCTCCATCTCTGCCGGCCGCGGTTCCCGTCTTGGTGGAGGAAGCTGAATTCTGTCCCCTTGTATGAGCATGTCCAAGATGGGCTTGACGTGACCGTCTTCGAAGGAGTAAGTGATTTGCGGCCATTGTTTGTCTGCTGGCTTTGGCTCAAGTTTTTGTGCTGTATCAGCCACCATAGCCTGCTTTCCCTTGCTTTCCCGATTGTTGGAGGGGCTACCCCCATTGTCATTATTGGGACGTTTGCCCTTGTTCTCTCCGTCCGAGATGTGCAATCCCAGCTGGCGAGCCTTCTTCAATCGTTCTTCGGTGCTTGTGGCGCTGATAATAAACGTCTTCCAGTCCTTGAATTGACTTTCGCCCATCCAGAGACTGATGGTTGGAAGGAGTCTCTTTTGGCAAATTTTAATCAAGGAGGAATCTGGATTTCCAGAAGGCAGCTTCATGGCGGTTTGGCGGAACCGTTCGATGTAGCTCCTTGTGAGCTCTTTCTTCCCTTGGACGACGTCCATGAGGGTGGACATGGTGATATCCTGCCCTACTTCGTAGAATCTCTCCAAGAACATGCGCTTGAAGCCGACGAAGGAGTAGATGGAGTTGTCCGGCAGGTTGCGATACCAGTCAAAGGCAACTCTTTCCAATGCCCCGATGAATAATCGTGTGAGAATGGCATCGTCATAGGGCAGATGGTCGGTGGTGACCTCGAAGTAAGTGATGTACCGACTTGCTGAGGTCTTGCCATCATAAGGGTTGATATTGAACGGCTTATATCTTGGTGGGAATGGAACATCCCTCCATGCAGCAGGGTAAGGTTGCCGTATTCTGAGGTCTTGAGAGTTTTCTCGAGCGTGGAACATGGCTCGGAGCTCCTGGACCTCTCTTCTTGCTTCGCGTGCTTCGTCCACGGCGGTGGGGGCCGTTGTTTTCGGAGGATTGTTGCCCGGGTTTGGTGCCACCGAATTCGAGTCCGTATTGACCGCGGGTCCCGCGCTTGTTTGGCCAGACGTCCCTCCTTGCAGAGTTGGAAGGGCCGCTTTAATCTCATCTATAGACTTGACCAAAGCAAGTAATATGGCTTCGAGACTGTCGATGTGCTGGCGATCACTGGAACCACCTTGGTTGCTGTCTGTCATGAATACCGTCTTCTCATGAGGGGAGATAGACGGAGTGGTGGAGGAAGCGCCCTCCGAATCGTACCCCTGTAGTGAGAAGTCATCGGGGTATGTGGGTATGTTCCCTTCTGATTCAGACTCGAAAGGAACATTACCCCCAATCTCCGAGTTCGCCTCGTCTTGGGAGTTGTGGACGTCCTCGGGGACGTCCGGGTTTGCTGTATCTGATGGGAGAGTTGTCTCCCCTGGCTCGTCTTCTTGAAACATCGGATTGCTGTGGAGGCTCGGAGGGGTGCTACCCCCAGCCCCAGCAACCCCCTGCGTTATGGACGACGAATCTCCCACTGTAGTAGATTTCGTCTTAGAGCGAGTACCTTGGAAAACTCTGGTGGTGGGCACCCGTTTAGACGATAGTCTTTTAGTTGTAGTGGTTGAGATCTTCGGGCTGGGAACATTCGTCTTCTTCCACCTTCCATCAGCGGGGACTTTCCGAGCAGAGTTGCAGGAGACGACGGGTAGTGCCTCGTCTTCTGAAGATGGCTGTTGCAGTCTTTGAAAGACAGACTGTCGGTCTTCTTGCATCGTCGTACTATTGCAGCAGCATTCGACGATAACTTGGGTACAGTGACGTCCGTGGGAGGACTCTTTGCATCCCGATGCATCTTCTCTTTCCTTGCGTTTGTGGAGGATGGTCTCACGCAAGTCACTTGCTTTGCTGGCTCAGGAATTCCGAGCACGCGAATGTGTAGGCCTCCCGCCTGCTCCCTGATTCGAAGGTAGCTCATATACTTGCCTTCGCTCGTTATCGGGAGATGCTTGATGACTATCCCGCCTATTGGCCGCAGGGGGCATGGTACGAGTAGCCTTATACAACTTTCCACTGGAGGCCAGCGTGATAATCAGCGGGACGCTTCGATAGTCAGAGGTTGGGACAGCTGACTGGGCTTGGTGAGCCCGTGCTGCCCTAGACTTCTTCTTTTTAGCACTTACGGGTGCGTAATAGGAAGAGTCCAAGTTGGATACCACAGAGTCTGGCTTATCATCCAGAGAACCATCAAGGTCAGGACCGCATGAGAGACGGTCGAAGACTGATCGAGAGAAGCGTGGAACAAACGCTATGCGGCTGGGATTGGAAACCATACAGGCTGTCTGCATGCGGCTGTCTTTAGCTGTCGGATGGGTTGTCCTTGTACAGCTAGGAGTCGCGACCGTGCAGGCTGACCGCATGCGGTTGGTAATTGTGGCCGCATGGGTTTTCTGTAAGCGATTGACTTCAGTAGCCGCATAAGCTTCGTTCATGCGGTTGGCAACTGTAGCCGCATAAGCTATGCGGCTGACAGATGTGGCCGCATAAGTTTTCTTCCTGCGGTTGGCGGATGTAACCGCCTTGGCTTTCTCCATGCGGCTAGAACCCTTATGCGGCTCGGATCGCATAGAGTTCCTCTTTGCCCCTGCAAGTCCAGCATCATAATATTTTCTTCTGCCGAACTTGGGGACAGCAGAGTCGTCTATGATCTGAAGTGGGGCCACAGGAGAGTCTTCTCCGCCGTTTTGAGCGACAGAGGGTATCTCTGCAAGAGCTTCAGTAGGAAGGAAAGATCGGGGTCTCTACTACTTGCGGGCCTTCTTCGTGCGGGCTTGCTTCTGGACCGGGCCAGCGCTCTTGTCGGAGAGCATTTCTTCGAACGCCTGTTGGTCGAACCGGGCGACCATCTTCTGTTGCGTGGAGCCAAGCTTGGCTGCATCCGATTGCGTCACCAACTCCTCAGCCGTAGAGAAGTTTGTCCCCAGCAGAGTCGCCATCGTGTTTGCCATGAAATATAAAAGAGCAGAACAGTTTTATGGGAGGACTGGACTTTTTCTTTACGTTACAAACTCGTTTGTACAAAGAAAGCCTAGGGACGAAAACCTAGGTACAACAATCTAAGTACAATTGTTTATTTTTGATTCTGGGGGGTGACGATAGAGGCTCGAAAAAGCGACGGCAGCTCTGCCTTACTCCTTGGACGATCGGACGTAGCCTTGGCTCCTGTAACGAGATGGTTGTCGTTGATGAAGAAATGCTCTTCTTGCTCTCCTCGTATTGCTCTTCTGGCTTCTCTCTCTCTGGATTGATCTCTATAGATTTTTCTCTCTGATTATTGGGGGAGTGTCTCTTTGTATGTGCGTATCTCTCTCCATAAGTATCCATTTGCAAGGGAATGGCACCCTGCTATTTATAATAGTGGGGAGCATCATTAGGGTTTGCAATGATTGCCCATTCTCAAAGTGGTGGCGGCCTGATAAGTGATCAATCTGGGCTATTAATCTTGAGCGTGAAGGATCTGGGCCATTAATGAGGATTATGCCAAATCATGTCAGTCATTAATGTTGATTGCAATAAATCCCCATCATGATAATTTGCTGATATCCGCAAATCTAAATGAATCAATTTAATTCATTCTCTTGCCACGTGTCCCAAATTATTGGGATCTGACCCAAAATTTGATTATCTTTAGGACACGTGTCCTGTCATCATTGTTGAGCCGTATGAGGAGCGTTCATATTTGGGCCGCATGAAGGTCGTCATGACCGAGCCACATAAAAGACTTCATGACCGAGCCGCATGAATAGTCTCTACACTCGAACCGTATGAAGGTTGTCATGACCGAGCCGCATGAATATATTCATGACCGAGCCGCATGGGGGTCTTCATGGCCGAGCTGTATGAGAGTCTTCATGGCCGAGCCGCATGGATTTTCTCATGGCCGAGCCGCATGGGGGACCTTCATGATTGAACCGCATAGGTTTCTCTGCACTGGCCGCATGAACTCGTCTAATCTGGCCGCATAAACTAGCCTCAAAATTGTGAAGATCTTCTCCAGTTCCCTAGGAAGATGTTGCTCTTGTGTCAGTCATCATGACTACTTTTCGTCAGGGCTGTCAACTGTCAGCTGTCAGCCGTCAGAGCATTAATTGTCAGCCGTCAGAGCATTAATTGCGTTTGAATGACGCTGGGTACAGCCGTTCTAAAAAGGCACGTGGCTTTCCTCTGCTGGCCGTATAGAGTCCACTCTGTGATTGAGCCGCATGGGACTCTTTGAGCCGCATGTGGCTCCTTGGCCGCATGGATCATTTTTCTTCTCTTTTTCATGCTTCTACATCAGGTATCGGCTTCGATTGAGGAGAGTACTCAGAGGATGGTGAGTACCCTTGCTGCACATGGTGAGCGACTGCGAGAGCTGGAGTAGATACGTCTGTAGGTCCTAAAAAATCAAGTTGCTTCAATCAACAAAGTCAAAAATTCAAGATATTCATCATTTTGATGAGTTGCGCAGACAACAGATTGCGCAGACGTCACTTTGCGCAGGTTGGTTTGCGCATGTTCCCAACTGCGCAGGCTGACGTGGCAGAAGTCATCATTGACTGAATCAAATCAGATCTTTCTGACAGCTGACGACACGAATAACAAGGAGACTGTTCGTTTTTGGTGCCGCACAGTGCTCGAGGACGGCTGACAGTTGGCAGCGCAATCCGTGGTTGCGCAAATGAAGCCTGCGCAGTCTGAGTCTGCGCAAACCAGTGTATGCGCAGTTCACTTTGCGTATTCTACCAACATAACTGATAAATTACATGTGGCATTCATGCCATCAATTGCTCATTACGTGGCAACTGTCTATGCACGATCATGCGCATTTCAATCAAATAATGCCATGTGTCTCAGATAGTTGGCCCACGATCCAGTAACTGCCTGTGCAGTCCATATCTGCGCAAACCAGTTGCTGCGCAAATCAGCTTGCGCAGTCCAAAATAACTGAAAGTTAGTTATTTTCAGAACTCTATAAATAGAGTTTCAAGTCTTCATTTCAAGGGGATCAAGATCAGAGATCAGAAATCAGAGAGTTCAGGAGTTCTTGCCAAAGTGCTGCTGCATTCTTCCGAGACTTTTGTCTTCAACTTCAGAGGCTTTTGCCTTCAATTTCCAGAGTTGTTTTCAACTTCAAAGGCTTCGTCTTCAAAGTTCACATCGTCTAAGGGATAAAGCAATCGTCATCAAGATTGGATTCCTATAGTTGTAATTTTCCCAGAATTCTTGTAATCTTTATTACAGTTTGTATCAATAAAGTTTTATACTTTTGTTTTTGCAAACAAAATGGCGACTCTGCTGGGGACAACTTTTTCCTCCGACGAGGAAGTAGAAACTCAATGTGACGTAGCGTCTATCGGGAAGACGCAGAAGACGCTGGTTGTTAAGGTCAACCAGACAGCCTACGAGGCGATGCTCAACTCCAAGACCATTCCCCGTACTGCAGTCACTTCTGCCAAGAGCAAAGTGCGCTCAGTTTGGGTCTCCAAGTCTGCTGCACAATCTGAAAGTTTTGCCACCAAGGATGTTGTGCCAACTGTTGCACAATCTGCTAGTCAGACTGCTGCACAAACTGCTGTGTCAACTGTTGTACAGTCTGTCTCAGCAACTGCTGCACAATCTGTTGCAGTCAAGGCTGCACAGTCTGCTGCAACTGTTGTACAAGCTACTTCATATGCTGCCTTGTCAAAACAGAAGACTCCTATAACTCTGGCGCAATTGGCAGTGGCTTTTCCTGCACAAAATAGCACTCCAGTAACTAAAGTGCATCCCAAGCACTCTAAGACAAGGACTCCTGATGCACTTTCTACCAAAGCTTCTACTGCACAAGTAACCAGTGCACCTTTTACCCATATGCAAACCAAGTCTGCGCAATCCAAGAAAAACAGCCTTTTGGCTAAATTCCCTTCTTCTCACAACAAAAGAAGAGATTCTGCTCCTCTTCCTAAATACCCTATTGTCCTTGCGCAATCCACTGAGGGTAGTCCTTTGGCTACTCCTCTTTCTATTCAAAGCAAAGGAAAAGGTCCATTGGTCTTTTCTCAAACTTCCTTGTCTCATGACTTGGAAGATAACAGAGGGAAACGCTCTTTAGCTAACCCTTCATCTCAAAACAAGGGAAAAGTCCCTTTAGTCTTTTCTCAGTCTTCTTCAGTCTTTACTGAAGAGGATCCATCTGAATGTGTCTCGGCACCAATCAGTTCGAGAACTCTTGCAAACAAGGATTCTTCTTTCCTTTATAACAAGAGTACTTGTACTAATCAAAGAGGTATCCTGTCTACTCCGATAGCAGAATTCCAGGACCTTCCGACTCTCCAAATTTGTCGTTCCAGACAGGGAAAACTGTTAGTGTCTCAAACAGAAACTCCTGGGGGTGAATTTGCTGACCTCAGAACTTATCTTAATCAACCCACTTCGGTAAAACGCAAACAGCCAATGCTGAAGGTCAAACATCATCAAAAACAAATCTCTAAGGTCAAAAATCCCGACACTTATGCTAATGAAGTAAGCACTTCCCTGTATACTCAAGGGACTAAACATTTGAAGAATCGGAATCATATTCCGAATATTATCAAAGAACAGATCCCTCGGAACTTTTCTCGTCCTGTTGTGGACCTTCGAGAACAATTAAGACAAAAACGGGACAACATCCCAACATCCCCAGTGCAACCACTTGGATATCACTGCAATCACAAAGTAATCATCAAGTGTTGTTGTCAAACAACAAGATGATCTGTCTTCGATCGTCTGAACTTTCCTAACTCTGAACCTATGTCTGAGGATGAAGACGAGGTTTTGTACGCCTCCGTCAACATGACTTCCAGAGACACTGGGGGTAGGAAGTGCTCCAAGCACGGAAAACCTCGCAGGCCAAGCCAACGGTATTTGGAATTACTTCAAGAATCTTCCGAAGGAGTATTTCAACATACCCGTTCTCGAAGCCGAGATACAATCGGTCAAAGGAATCTTCCTCAAAACCCTTCAGGTCATCTTCCTGTTTCTCAGTCAGGAGATGATTTGTTCTCTGATTATGATGCATACAGTGAAAGTTCTGAACAAACAGTATCTTCCACTGTGCCAAGAGAAGTGACGGCTTATGTTGTCACCGATGATCCAGATGCTTCAACCTCTGCAAATCAGGAACAGCGAATTGCTGCACTCGAAGACAAATTAAAAACCATGGCTGAGATGGTTGCTAGTATACATTCCATCATTGTAGCACAGCATGTTACACCACCAACTGCACCTATTACTAGTCCAGAGATCATAGCCTCTTCAATACCTGCCAATACTGGGCTGGGGGTAGTGCCTCCCCAAATGCCTCCTGTACAAGTGCAAGTACAAACTACGCCTAGCCAGTCAGGAGCTGGGGGTAGTGCTTGCAACGCTGTTCCTCCTCCTACCACTACAACTCAACCTGCTCCTTCTTCTTCATCAGAAGACGCCAATGAAGCTGTCAAACTCTTACGAACCCAGTTTGAAGCATTTAAAGAGAAAGACAATCTACAAAGGTTGGGGATTAAACAGCCCTATCCGGTTGAATGGAAGGACGTCCCGTTTCCCCCAAAGTACAAAATCCCTACAATCCCTCTGTTTGATGGCAGTACTTCCTCGAGTCAATTCATCAATCATTTTGAGGTAATGACTGTTCAACTTCAGCCAAATGACGCTCTTCTTACCAGAGTGTTCGTCGGTTGTTTAGCCGGCGTAGCATACGACTGGTACAGAAGTTTGCCAGATGGTTGCATCACATCCTTTTCAGGTCTCAAACAAATCGTTCTGGAACGGTTCTATGAAGGATTTAATGATATGACTATGTCAGCTCTCAACAAAATCAAACAAAAACATAATGAAACTGCTGAGAGCTTTATTGAACGGTTCCGCCGTGAAGCTTTGAAAATGCCTCCAGGGACTCCAGCTGCTGTCACTATTGATACTTGTAAGGCAAATCTTTTGCCTATTATTAGTATGTGGACGGGATCAACCCAATTCTAAGATTGGCCCTCATTCATCGTCAACGCCAAAGCTGCTGAAGTAAGTGCCGACAAGTTCAAACAATTGGGGGTACAAATGTCTAACCCTGATCGCGATGAGCATCAGAATTCAGGTGGTGGCAATCGCCAGAACAATCGCAAAGCGAAAGAGACTTTGAACATTAACTTGAACAAAAATAAAGAATCTTTGGCTGTCAATGTGGCCCCACCTACATCTACTCCTACTCCTTCTGCACCTCCACCGAGGGAACCTCGTCCAAAAGTGGAATATTCTTTTGATGAGAATGACACTGCAAGTATCTTCGAATGTTTACTCAAAAGCAATAAAATTCAACTCCCTGATCCAAAGAAACCTGATGAAGTCAATAAGACTGATCATCCCAAGTATTGTGTCTATCACCGATTCATTGGACATCCTACTCGAGCATACTATGTGCTCAAAGGTAAGATTCAAGAGCTTGTCAATGCTAGTGTAGTCACTCTACAACAAGATGAGAAGACTGTTACTGCAAATATGGTTTCAGTCCAGTTTGGAGATTTCCTTCCACAGATGATACAGCATGGTGTCATTCCAATTCCTAAAGCAACCCTTGAGATTGAGAATCTCCCGCTTCCATCCAATGAAGGTCTTATTCCCTTGTCTCTTGACAACGGTGAAATTATGTGGATCCATCCTGATCTTGCTCCAAAATTTGAGATATCTTCCAAGAAGAAAACTCGTTCTAAAGGCAAAACCAAGATTTGCAACATGGTATCTTTTGATCCCATTGTTGACGAAGAGATTCTGTTAGGCACCAGATCAGGGAAAGCTTATTTGAAAGATCATTCCGAAGGTCAGAAGGATCCTGCTTCTTCTTCCGAACCTGCTCTGGCACAACCTGCATCTGCTAAAGAGGTCCCTTCTACATCTTCACCAGTTGTAGTATCAATTCCTCCTAAGCCAACAACGGCTGACAAAGGCAAGCAACAAGTTCGATTTGACAAACCTCTAAAGAAGTCATCTCCTACTGGGCTTGAGAAGCCTTACAACTTTGATATATTGGCTCAATTAGCCAATACACCAGTTAGGCTGTCAATCTTTGAACTCTTGCATCTTTCCAAAGAGACACGAGAAACTCTAAGTGAAGCTCTGATGCAGGCTGAAACTTGCTTAACTCTTCTCAAGAAGCTAGAATCAGAACCAGTCTCTTGTCATCACTGTCATAGTGTCTTGGAACTAATCCCAAACGTTACCTTCACTCAGGATGATATGCTAATGGAAGATAATAGACATGATCGTCCTCTTTACTATACAGGATATGTAGATTCAATGAAGGTCGATCGTATCTTGATAGATCCAGGATCTGCACTTAGTATCATGCCAAAGACTATGCTAGATGCGTTGAAGATACCGGTGCATAGTCTTTCAACTACAATCACTACTATCTTGGGATTTAACCAAGGAAAGAGTGAACCTTTGGGTAAGATCCGCTCGAAACTTCAAATAGGCAATCTTCGCACAAAGGTGACCTTTTATATCATCGACAATCATGGTTGTTCTTACAATGCTCTCCTGGGAAGGCCATTCCTCCATGAACACAATGTCGTTCCATCAACTCTTCATCAATGCTTTAAATATGTTGATGACAAAGGACAAGTTCACAAAGAAGTTACGGATCTTTATCCTTTCAAGGGTGTTGAAGCTTATTGCAACGATGCTCGTATGTACAAAGACGAGTTTATGAAGGTGGTATTGGCTATGGATACTGAAGAAGATCAAAAAGCAGTACCTCAAGACACTCTTATCATACCTGTTAAGGGGCGAGTTTCTCATCCTCAATCTTCCAAGCCACTGGTTATTCACTTACCAGTTCAAAAGAAATCAGTTGATGCTGATGAAAATCAAAGAAAGCTCACCTCTTCTGAGCCACTTGTTATCGACTTACGTCGTAACAAAGACAAAAAGCAGCTCATTCCTTCTGAGCCACTTGTTGTTGATCTAAATCGCAACAAGAAAAAAAGGGAGCTCACCTCTTCTGATCCACTTGTTATCGACCTCCGTCGTAACAAGCCTCCTCCACGTTCTTCTTCTCCCCCTCTTGTAATCAATTTGACCAAACCTGCTAAGGTTAAAGGTCCTGTTGTAAATACTGATGTACAAATCAATGAAAAAGCACCTACTTTCCAGTATATTGATGTTATTTATTATACTAAAAGTTATTTGGATATGTTAGATAGCTTCCAATCAATTACACTGGGAGTCGTACAATCTCTTCAGACAGAAGTCTCGCTTGAAGATCCAGATGATTCTTACCGTATTCACCCTTCTTTGAAGAAAGGTGAAAGTCCAGCATTTTTATATAAAAGACCGAAAACAAAGATTAACTATACGGATGATAGCAAAGTTAACGATACGGGACGTCTCCAGTTCCATCGTTATAGTCAACAATCAAAAGACATCGTCCGAAAGATGGGTTACGACTTCAAGAGTGGCCTTAACTATGGTAAAGGTAGACGAACTCCCATTCGTACAACAGTTCCAAACGGAAAATCACAAATGTATTATGGCAGGACCAAGAAAGGACTCGAATATACTTCTCCTCCACTGTTATCCCTAGCGGCTTCTGAATCAGATAGTGAAGAACGTTCTAATTCTTCTGATTCCAGATCATGGGATTCCGATACCAGCATCGGTGAAGTCCATCGTATAATCGTATCTTCTAACATGGTCTCCGTTGAACTACTAGAAGGCTGTGATGAAGATGTTGAAGAAAGTCCGGAAACAGATCCTTGGGCTCAACATATGGATAACCAATGGGTACTTCGTTTTGAACAACGTGAACCTCCTACTGAAGATCAATTAGTTTAAATTGATGTAGGGGAAAGCGAGTCACCTCGGCCAATCTTTATTAGCAAGAATCTTCCAGAAGCAGATAAGCAAGAGTTGATTCTTCTTATTAAAGAATACATTGACGTCTTTGCTTGGAGTTACGAAGACATGCCAGGTTTAGATCCCAAGATTGCTACTCACAAACTGAATATTCTTCCTAATGCTAAACCAGTCAAACAGCAACAAAGGCGATTTAAGCCTGAAATGATGGACACAATCGATGATGAAGTTAAGAAGCTCATCGCTTGTGGCATTATTCGAGAAGAGCAACATCCTGATTGGGTAGCCAATGTCGTCCCAGTTCTGAAGAAAACTAGAAAAGTTCGAGTCTGCATCGACTTCCGAGATCTCAATAAAGCATGTCCAAAAGATGAATTTCCTCTTCCTATCACAGACGTCATGATTGACAATACTTGTGGGTTTGAAAGAATATCTTTTATGGATGGATTTTCCGGAAATAATCAGATCAAAATGCATCCTGAAGATGAAAAGCATACATCTTTCTGTACTCCTCGAGGAGTCTATTGTTATACAGTAATGCCATTTGGTCTTAAGAATGCTGGTACAACTTATCAGCGAGCTATGAGTACCATTTTCAGAGAACATCTTCGTAAAACAGTTGAATGCTACGTTGACGATATTGCTGTTAAAAGCCGTCTAAAAGAAGATCACATCCAAGATTTGAGAACAATATTTAATCTCATGCGTCAACATCAGCTCAAGATGAATCCCACCAAGTCATTCTTGGGTGTCTCTAGTGGCAAATTTCTCGGCTTCGTCATTACCTCTAAGGGTATATACGTAGATCCCGAGAAGATCAAAGCCATCCAAGAGATGCGTCCTCCACGCAACCTAAAAGAGCTACGAGGATTCCAAGGACGACTTGCGTACATCAGGCGATTCATTTCGAACTTGTCTGGACGCTGCAGACCATTCACTCAACTAATAAAGAAGGGTGTATCTTTTGTTTGGACTGAAGAGTGTCAACGAGCATTCGACGATATCAAACAATATCTTATGAACCCACCAGTTTTGGTGCCACCTATCTCTGGCATTCCATTCTTGATATATGTTCGTGCTATGGACCATTCATTGGGTGCTTTACTTGCCCAAAAGAACAAAGAAGGCCATGAACAGGCTATCTATTATCTTAGGCGAACTATGATTGGTGCTGAACACCGTTATAGTCCGGTCGAGAAAGAATGCCTGGCTCTCATGTTTGCTGTGCAAAAGACGAGGCATTATATCATTGGTCAAACTATTCATGTTATATCTCGAGTTAACCCTCTCCGGGTACTCATGAAGAAACCTAGTACACTTAATTCTCGGTTGGCTACATGGGCAATCCTGCTAGCTCAATATGACATGGTGTATGTTCCACAAAAGTCTGTCAAAGGTCAAGCGCTGGTGGATTTCTTAGCAGCTCATCATGTGCCTGAGACATCTAAACTCTATGACGAAATTCCTGATGAGACATTAGAAGTCAACATGATCTCCGAAGAGTTTCCAACCTGGCGTCTATTCTTTGATGGTGCATCAAGAATTGGACCAAATGGTGCTATTGTGGCAGGTGTTGGAGTTGTTCTCGTTTCTCCAAACGGATTAACTATCCAAAGAGCCTACTCTTTAGATGAACCTTGCTCCAACAATATGGCAGAGTATAATGCTTTACTTGTCGACCTTCAGCTAGCTAAACAACTGAATATTGAATATCTGGAAGTCTATGGTGATTCTAAACTGGTTGTGAACCAGGTTAGAGGAACCTATGAAGTCCGTCATCAAGACCTGGTGCCTTATCATGAAGCGGCAATTAATATAGCTACATCATTCAAAGCTTTCTTCATCGACTATGTTCGACGAGCTTGCAATACTGAAGCCGATGCTTTGGCCAATCTTGCAGCTGTCTTAGCCATCCCTATCAAAAGACATCAGGTGGTGGTTATTTCTAACCGAGAACTGTTCTGTATTAAAAATAATCGTAATATTGAATTTAGCAATCTTGCTGAAGTCAATGTTATTGATGACGATTGGAGAACTCCTTTTATCGATTTCGTAGTACATGACATACTTCCTGAAGATCCTAAGGAGGCTACAAGCGTTCGACGTCGATCTCTACGATTCTATTACAATCAAACCACCAAAACACTCTATCGGCGAACTTATGATGGTCTTCTTCTACGCTGTTTAGCTGGTGATGAAGCCAAACAAGTGTTGCGTGAAGCTCATGATGGCGTCTATAGAGCACATCAACCTGGTCCTAAGTTACAGGATCGCATCCGACAATATGAACTTATCTCTAAAAAGAGATGAGTTTCAAGGGAGTCGAATCACCCTAAGAAGGGGTTTTCGATCGGTTCAACTACCTCTCAGAGCAGGGTATGCGGATTCATGTCGGGAAGCTCGCCGTGCAACCCTGTCAGAAGACTCGGTCGGAGCTTTTCCTTTCGCGACGGCGGCAGCGGCAGCATTTGATCGTCGTGGGGCCATGACAATCGTCGGAGGAGGAGAACAGTGAAGGTTTTCTTATCAAAAAGCTTGAAAGATTGCAAAGTAAAGAATTGAAAACGAAAAGAGGGGTATTTATAGTTTTTGAAATGCGAAACGGATGCCTCGGATTGTGCCTAATCTTGTGGTCTATTTGCTTTGCGCAGACAGCTCATCATATTGCGCAAAATGATTCAACATTCAAAAATTCAAAGTATTTCAAAATTTTGATTATAATCAACTTTCGAAAACTTTGAAGGGGGTCTTGTAGGTCCTAAAAAATCAAGTTGCATCAATTAACAAAGTCAAAAATTCAAGATATTCATCATTTTGATGAGTTGCGCAGACAACAGATTGCGCAGACGTCACTTTGCGCAGGTTGGTTTGCGCATGTTCCCAACTGCGCAGGCTGACGTGGCAGAAGTCATCATTGACTGAATGAAATCAGATCTTCCTGACAGCTGACGACACGAATAACGAGGAGACTGTTCATTTTTGGCGTCGCACAGTGCTCGAGGACGGCTGAAAGTTGGCAGCACAATCCGTGGTTGCGCAAATGAAGCCTGCGCAGTCTGAGTCTGCGCAAACCAGTGTATGCGCAGTTCACTTTACGCATTCTACCAACATAACTGATAAATTACATATGGCATTCATGCCATCAATTGCTCATTACGTGGCAACTGTCTATGCACGATCATGCACATTTCAATCAAATAATACCATGTGTCTCAGATAGTTGGCCCACGATCCAGTAACTGCCTGTGCAGTCCATATCTGCGCAAACCAGTTGTTGCACAAATCAGCTTGTGCAGTCCAAAATAACTGAAAGTTAGTTATTTTCAGAACTCTATAAATAGAGTTTCAAGTCTTCATTTCAAGGGGATCAAGATCAGAGATCAGAAATCAGAGAGTTCAGGAGTTCTTGCCAAAGTGCTGCTGCATTCTTCCGAGACTTTTGTCTTCAACTTCAGAGGCTTTTGCCTTCAATTTCCAGAGTTGTTTTCAACTTCAAAGGCTTCGTCTTCAAAGTTCACATCGTCCAAGGGATAAAGCAATCGTCATCAAGATTGGATTCCTATAGCTGTAATTTTCCCAGAATTCTTGTAATCTTTATTACAGTTTGTATCAATAAAGTTTTATACTTTTGTTTTTGCAAACAACGTCCTTCCGGTCCATCGACGGCGCCGGCTCCAGACATTGTACTGCCTCCTACTGTACTACGGTACAGCTCACACATGAGCAGTATGAGTACATGTTATCCCAGATGCGCGGCAGGGGTCCTCAGTGATCCAGTAGATTTTTTTATCATCTTTGTATTTATTGGCCCTATGGTCCCATTGACCGTTCTGTACACTGATTTTCATTATTATTTGACTCTGTTGGACATGACTCTGTTGGACATGTATGTTTGTTGGACATGTATATTTGTGATATTTAATTTATTGGTATTTTTATTGAGTATATGTATGATATTTAGTTGTAAACTGTTATGATAGGAGACTGTTATTCATCTATTAGTTGTCGACTGTTATAATGGAAGACTGTTAATTATAATGATATCTGCGACGGGGATGACAAATATACCTACGCTGGGTTATAAGCGATGATCAGATATACAAAGGAGGTGCTGCCCAAATTTAAAAAAAATATAATGTGTATTTTTGTAATGATGTGTGTCTGTGTTTATAGTGTATGTGAAATACAGTGTTCGGAACCATCGATAGTTTCGATTACTGTTGTATGTTTTATTTTGGACAGAAAGAGCAATTGTTCAGGGTGTACTTCTGAGAGCTTCATTTTCATATCCTTCACTCTCTCGGGACGTCGTACAGGATTCCGAGAAGGTGAAGGACGTGAAGAGAAAGCTCTGAGAAGTGCATCCTGAACTGTTGCTCTTTCTATCCAAGATAAAACATAGAACAGTAAGCGAAACTGTCGATGATTCGAACACTGCACTTCACACACGTTGTAAACACAAACACACAACATAACAAAAATACGCATTATATTTTTTCATTTTTTTTAGTATTCTGCGACAGATAGCGACGGATAGTGACGTATAGCGACGGATGCTGGACGTCGCTATACGTCGCTAATTAGCAGCGTTACGTCGCCACCTTGCTGACATGGCAGGCATGCCACATCATTACGTAAATAGAACTAAACGTCGCTAAGTAGTCGTACTACGTCGCTAATTTTGCGACGTAAAGTTTTCGTCGCTCTCCGTCGCTAACTTTGCGACGACCCAGCGATACGGCGGTGACGTCGCAAACAGTGACGTAGGGCGACGAATGTGCCATCTGCAACTAGCTTAAAACCGACCTTTATTTTCCGTCGCTAAAGTCGTTGCTAATTACGATTAGCGACGTATTTTCCATTATTAGCGACGTATAATGACGTCGCTAATTTGCCTTATTTTAGTAGTGACAGTGCTTATTGTTGCAGCCACGGTCCATCGCGTTTGCATCACCACATTGTATGACCCAAGTATGGATAGGATAATATGATTTGTATCAAAGTTTCTTGATGGAAACTGCTGGTGTCAATGTGCAGTGTTACGTTTGCTGACAGTGCTTATTGTTGTAGCCACGGTCCTACATTGAAGAGCCTATTCAAATCTTAGAACGCAAGGATAAGTTGCTGCAAAATCGAGCGATCCCTCTCGTCCGCGTCCTCTGGAAGAACCACTCGGTCGAAGAGTCGACGTGGGAGCTTGAGTCGGAGATGAAAGAGAAATTTCCTTTATTGTTCTCGTAGAGGTAGGTTCCATCATTAAGTTTCGAGGACAAAACTTTTTATTAGTTGGTTATGGTGTAGTGCCCCGTCCCTACATCGTGCTCCGTTTTCGTCCACGGGGTGCGCAAGAAAGGAACATTGTCGCTATCGATTCTGTCGGGACCGATAGGTCGGAATCGGCCGAGTCGATCGAACGAAAATGGTTGAATTAAGATCCATTCCACGTTATGGAATGTTTTCTTCGGAACCAAGTCCCATATTCAGCGGGTTGCGCCTCGAGGATTGGCTCTGCGGCTGAGTCAGAAGAGACCTCCCGTTGCTCTGGTTTTCATGCCGCACTTGATTTGGCTTTGGCTTTGGTTTTCGTGAATGCATTTTTCGTGAATGTTTTTGATGGATTTTCGTGATGCATTTTTGAGCTTCGCATTCATATCGAATATCCTTGAAGTATACAGTGTTCTAATCAGTTGCTTATGCGATTGCAGGTGATCGCGTAGGCGACGTCAGCGCAGCCAACCGGTCGCTCGCTTGAAGCAAGCCTAAGGCGAGTGGCTGACCTCCTTCGTCTTGTCCCTCTACTTCAAAACTCAATATGTGAAGTAAATAAATGCTTGTCATAATAGTGTAGAATCAAAGAAATCGTGGCACGATTCTTCACGAAACACTTGCTAACCAACTGCCGGTTTTGAAAATGGAAAACGTGTTTCTTACGCAAATCTACTTAGCCTATGCAAAACTATGAATGAATCGATTAATGTTTATCGCAACGATATAATAAAATAAGCAAATCAACTAAGTTTAAATAAAAACGGTCATTGGACAACTTGTCGATAAGGTAAAGTTTCCTCGAACGGTTGCCTAGGCCAAGGGACCGATTCGGCCCGGGAGGAACGAGTGTAGCAGCGCCAACCCTTCATCGGCACGAGTTATGCGGGCACTTTCCCACAGGGCTCGCTACTCGACGTGAAAGGGGCATCGTCTAACCAATGATATAGTCTGCGATGGCTTGACATTGCCAGTGGCCTTCATATCCCTTCACTGCTTAACAGGTGCACGGGACACGGGATGAATATGATAGTTTCTTAATGATATCCAGTTTCATATGCTTGCCTCAAAACATGTTAACATGTAAATTGAACAGGATGGTTAAAAAGATCATTGAAATAGCTAGCTAACATGTTTACGAAACTTCTTGAATCAAATGCAGAGCTTGGATTTAATTAGCCATTCGCCAGTACATGTGTTTCGTGCTGATCCTCGCTCTTTGCAGGTCCCGCGAACCAGTAAGGATGTGCCAGCTAGCTCGGCGGCGTTCGTGATTTTGAAGCTTCGGCCGTGCGTCGAAGACTTTCTCTGCGACTCCATTTTGAAGGCTCTCGACAGTCCAAGGAAGATGACTCAGCGTCCCTCCCATCCAGGTCACTGGAGTACTTTGTGTATATTGAGGGATGCGTGCAATGTATGGAACGGCTATCTCATCGGCACTCTTTTGTAATCGAGTCATGTTGTAGCCCATGAGACAATGAGTCTTGTATCGGAGTCTGTAAAAGATGTTCATTATCAATAAAGATCAAGTTTCCTTTACTTATTGTGTGAATCAATTTGTCTGCGTACTCTCTTAGATCTCGTGTCTCAGATTACCTTATGACTCGGCCTTGTGCGATCGCAAATTAGGTTCGCACGGCATCACGCCCGGGGGACGACTATCGATTCAACGGAATCGGGGCATAACATAATGGTATCAGAGCACGGCTTTACGTCCTCGGCCTCCAATATCGAGTTTTAGTCTCCAACCGTTGACTTCGTGTCGATGAGATGAGTTGTTCCATATGCTGAACCCAGGACATTTTCTGAAACTAACGAGAGTTGCTTTCTTTTTCCTGCAGTTACGGGAGCTCAAGCGAAAGACGAGACGAGCACTTCCAGTGGCTCGAGTGCTTCTAGACCCGGGCATTCCGTCAACCCAACGGGAATGACGCCTACCGTAGCCGAACCTTCCGGCGACCCGATACAACGTATGCTGCAGATGCTTGAAATATAGCAACGTCAAAACGAGCTCCATCGTCAGCAAGCGGAGGCTCGTCAGACTCAATTTGAGAATCAGTTCGAGGCTCAATTCAAGCTGCAGCAGCAGCAGCTGAATACCCTCCAGCATATCGCACAGTCGGTCATGGGCAACAAAAACAATTCAACGATGACGCCTGCCGTAACCCAGCCTGCGGTTCGATCCAACGAAGTCGAACCAGAGGTGCCTGTGCTCTCACATGCGGTACCGAGAAGTTCTAACTTAGACGTGTCAAAATTCACTAAAAGCTGTCGCACTTCCTTCAACGGCACAGAAGATCCCTCGGTGGCGATCGACTGGTTGGAGGAGCTGGAAGACAAGTTCGAGCTTCTGGGTGTCGAGGACTCGAAGAAAGTCGCGTGTACTCAACTTCTACTTCGAATGAATGCGCACGATTGGTGGGCTGTGCAGAAGCGGGCTATTCGACGTGAATACGAGACAGCGGCGATCTCATGGGCGACATTCAGAGATGCGTTCGAGAACGAATATCTTTCTGCAGCCGTGCGAAAGGAAAATTGAGTCCGAGATTCGTTGGGCCGTTCGAAATACTCGAGCAGGTCGCCCCAGTGGCCTATAAAATTGCCCTACCGTCGGCGCTCGAAAGTATACCCAACGTCCTCCATGTCTCCCAGCTGCAGAAGTATGTGCACGACCCTAGCCACGTGGTAGATTTTGGCCAGCTGGAGCTAAAGTCAGATTTATTCTATGTTGAAGAGCCAGTTCAAATCTTAGAACGCAAGGATAGGTTGCTACGAAATCGAGCGATCCCTCTCGTCCGCGTCCTCTGGAAGAACCACTCGGTCGAAGAGTCGACGTGGGAGCTTGAGTCGGAGATGAAGGAGAAATTTCCTTCATTGTTCTCGTAGAGGTAGGTTCTATCTTTAAGTTTCGAGGACGAAACTTTTTATTAGTTGGTTATGGTGTAGTGCCCCGTCCCTATATCGTGCCCCGTTTTCGTCCACGGGGTACGCAAGAAAGGAACACTATCGCTATCGATTCGGTCGGGACCGATAGGTCGGAATCAGCCGAGTCGATCGAACGGGAACGGTTGAATTAAGATCCATTCCACGTTATGGAATGGTTTCTTCGGAACCAAGTCCCATATTCAGCGGGTTGCGCCTCGAGGATTGTCTATGCGGCTGAGTCGGAAGAGACCTCCCGTTGCTCTGGTTTTCATGCCGCACTTGATTTGGCTTTGGCTTCGGTTTTCGTGAATGTGTTTTTCGTGAATGTTTTCGATGGATTTTCGTGACGTGTTTCGAGCTTCGCATTCATATCGAATATCCTTGAAGTATACAGTATTCTAAGCAGTTGCTTATACGATTGCAGGTGATCGCGTAGGCGACGTCCGCGCAGCCAACCGGTCGCTCGCTTGAAGCAAGCCTAAGGCGAGTGGCTGACCTCCTTTGTCTCGTCCCTCTACTTCAAAACTCAATATGTGAAGTAAATAAATGCTTGTCATAATAGTGTAGAATCAAAGAAATCGTGGCACGATTCTTCACAAAACACTTGCTATCCAACTGCCGGTTTTGAAAATGGAAAACGTGTTTCTTACGCAAATCCACTTAGCCTATGCAAAACCATGAATGAATCGATTAACGTTTATCGCAACGATACGGTCAAGTAAGCAAATTAACTATGTTCAAAGGAAAACGGTCATTGGACAACTTGTCGACAAGGTAAAGTTTCCTCGAACGGTTGCCTAGGCCAAGGGACTGATTCGGCCCGGGAGGAACGAGTGTAGCAGCACCAACCCTTCATCGGCACGAGTTATGCGGGCACTTTCGTACATGGCTCACTACCCGACGCGAAAGGGGCATCGTCTAACCAATGCTATAGTCCGCGATGGCTTGACATTGCCAGTGGCCTTCATATCCCTTCACTGCTTAACAGGTGCACGGGACACGGGATGAATATGATAGTTGCTTAATGATATCCAGTTTCATATGCTTGCCTCAAAACCTGTTAACATGCAAATTGAACAGGATGGTTAGAAAGATCATTGAAATAGCTAGCTAACATGTTTATGAAACTTTTTGAATCAAATGCAGAGCATGGATTTAATTAGCTATTCGCCAGTACATGTGTTTCGTGCTGATCCTCGTTCTTTGCAGGTCCCGCGAACCAGGAAGGACGCGCCAGCTAGCTCGGCGGCGTTCGTGATTTTGAAGCTTCGGCCGTGTGTTAAAGACTTTCTCTGCGACTCCATTTTAAAGGCTCTCGACAGTCCAAGGAAGATGACTCAGCGTCCCTCCCATCCAGGTCACTGGAGTACTTTGTGTATATTGAGGGATGTGTGCAATGTATGGAACGGCTATCTCATCGGCACTCTTTTGTAATCGAGTCATGTTGTAGCCCGTGCGGCAATGAGTCTTGTATCGGAGTCTGTAAAAGATGTTCATTATCAATAAAGATCAAGTTTCCTTTACTTATTGTGTGAATCAATTTGTCTGCGTACTCTCTTAGATCTCGTGTCTCGGATTACCTTATGACTCGGCCTTGTGCGATCGCAAATTAGGTTCGCACGGCATCACGCCCGGGGGACGACTATCGATTCGACGGAATCGGGGCGTGACATGTATCGTAAGGTATGATATGATATACTACCACCTCATTATGTATCGGTATGATTCATATAGGTTGATAGGTAGTATCTCTTTTAACTTTGACATCTAAAGCCATTCATTTGTAATTTATTAACTTCAATCGTAAGGTAGGAGAAAATAAATGCAGTCAGGCACTATATTTTCAAATGGTCACTAGAACTATATGAGCAGAATATTGTTGCTCCTAATCTAGCTCTGGATCCAATCGTCCTCTACTGCCTCAAATAATTTCCGGCAATGAGTACATTGAAGAAGATGGCTCTACCGGTAAGTATTTTACTTCTCTCTAAGTATGTGTAGCTTGACTTCTGGAACAGTTAGTAAGTTTCCTCCTATGCTAACATCTTTTCTGGAAAGAATTTAGCTGTAGTGATTATTAATTCTTTTGTGGTCAAGTATCCTTAATGTGTGGATAATACTTGTTATAGATGCAGTGGTAGAATTGTAGCTAACTAGTATTAGTTTTTCTTCTCAGGTGCACATGAAGATGCAACTATCATTACAGTGGTGGGATTTGCTACACATGATGGTGACAATTTTGATGTGCTCAAGTTGAAGCCAAAGTAGTTACTTGTTTTGAGGATCCATTTAAGTAGTAGTTGTAAATATATGTATTTGGATACCCTATTTTGAGATAATATAATGAAGATGGTGATATAACATTTTGATGTTTTCTTTTGAATATAGTTCAAAATTGTTGTTTTAAAATTGAATTGAGAAGTTTTTGGAAAGTAATATATAATGTGCAATATTAAGCGTTTATAAATATGATGAGTTCAGTAATATTGAGTGTTATAAATGCTCTCCATTGAGATTATACAGATTATCTATTCATAATGCTTTCAAAATGTCCAGAATTGTGCACTATATATTAACTATTCATAACGCTTTTATAGAAACTATTCATGACGGTTTTTTTTATAACGCTTTTAAAAAACATTTATAACATCCATTTTTATAACGGTTGATTTGAAAAAAAGCGTCATGGTTCGTCATTAATGACGCTTTTAGCCGTCATTAAAAGGGTTTTTTGTTGTAGTGCACCCGGTGAGTATCTCGTAGATGGTCGACGCTCTCTGTCGTTCCTTCTCAGTGGAGTCACTGGTGCTGGCTGTATACCAACAGCCTCCTCCTCTTCAGGAACCGCCTCCCCGGTATGCTCATCCTCCTGAGGGACACCCTGACAACCATCAGCAGGCTGATGATCAAGGTTGGAGGCAACTCCATGCACTGGCTCCCCCATAACTGGATCCTCTACGATGTCCTCTAAAAATTGCTCGAAGCGAAATGACTCTAACTCAGGCAATTCCTCAGCCTCAGAAGGCGTCTCGCAATCCCGAGTGTTGGTCATGGTCTGATCCTCGACGTGTCATGTCCCGATTCTGTTGAATCGATAGTCGTCCCCTGGGCATGATGCCATGCGAACCTAATTTGCGATCGCACAAGGCATAGTTATAAGGCAATCCGAGACACGAGATCTAAGAGAGTACGTAGACAAATTGAATCACACAATAAGTAAAGGAACTTGATTTTTTATTGATAATGAACATCATTTACAGACTCCGGTACAAGACTCATTGCCGCACGGGCTACAACATGACTCGATTACAAAAGAGTGCCGATGAGATAGTCGTTCCATACATTGCACACATCCCTCAATATACACAAGTACTCCATTGACCTGGATGGGAGGGACGTTGAGTCATTTTTCTTGGACTGTCGAGAGCCTTCAAGAGTGGAGTCACAGAGAGAGAGTCTTCGACGCATGGCCGAAGCTTCAAAAGTCACGAACATCGCCGAGCTAGTTGGCGCGTCCTTCCTGGTTCGCGGGACCTGCAAGGAGCGAGGATCAGCACAGAACCCATGTACTGGCGAATGGCTAATTAAAATCCAAGCTCTGCATTTGATTCAAGAAGTTTCGTAAACATATAAGCTAGCTATTTCAATGATCTTTCTAACCATCCTCCTCGATTTGCATGTTAACATATTTTGAGGCAAGCATATGAAATTGTGTAACATTAAGCAACTATCATATTCACCCTGTGCCACGTGCATTTGTTAAGCAGTGAGAAGGGTGTGAAGGCCACTGGCAATTTCAAGCCATTGCGGACATATAGCTGAGTTAGACAGTGACCCTTTCGCGTCGGGTAGCGAGCCCTGTGCGAAAGTTCCCGCATAACTCGTGCCGATGAAGGCTGGCGCTTGCTATACACTCGTTCCTCCCGGGCCGAATCGGTCCCTTGGCCTAGGTAACCGTTCGAGGAAACTATACCTTGTCGACAAGTTATCCAATGACCATTTTCTTTGGAACTTAGTTGATTTTACTCATTTATCCGTATCGTTGCGATAAGCGTTAATTGATTCATTCATTGGTTTGGCATAGACCAAGTATAATTGCATAGGAAAGCATGTTTTCCATTTCCAAAACTGGCAGTTCGTTAACAAGTGTTTCGTGAAGTATCGTGCCACGATTTCATTGATTCTACACTATTATGACAAGCATTTATTTTACTTCATATATTGAGTTTTGAAGTAGAGGGACGGGACGAAGGAGGTCAGCCACTCGCCTTAGCCTTGCTTCAAGCGAGCGACCGGTTGGCTGCGCTGACGTCGCCTACGCGATCACCTGCAATTACATAAGCAACTGATTAGAACACTGTATAATTAAAGGATATTCGATATTAATGTGCAGCTCGAAAACGTATCACGAAAACCCATCGAAAATATTCACGAAAATGTATTCACGAAAACCAAAGCCAAAGCCAAATCAAGTACGGCATGAAAACCAGAGCAACGGGAGGTCTCTCCCGACTCAGCCGCAGAGCCAATCCTCGAGGCGCAACCCGCTGAATATGGGACTTGGTTCCGAAGAAGACATTCCATAACGAGGAATGGATCTTAATTCAACCATTCTCGTTCGATCGACTCGGTCGATCCTGACCTATCAGTCCCGACCGAATCGATAGCGACAGTGTTCCTTTCTCGCGCACCCGGCAGACAGAGTACGGGGCACGATGTAGGGACGGGGCACTACACCATAACCAACTAATAAAAGTTTTGTCCTCGAAACTTAAAGATAGAACCTACCTCTACGAGAATAACGAAGGAAATTTCTCCTTCATTTCTGATTCAAGCTCCCAAGTCGACTCTTCGACCGAATGGTTTCTCCAGATGACGCGGACGAGAGGGATCGCTCGATTGTGTAGTAGCTTATCCTTGCATTCTAAGATTTGAACTGGCTCTTCAACGTAGGATAAGTCAGACTTTAGCTCCAACTGGCCAAAATCTACCACGTGGCTCGGGTCGTGCACGTACTTCCGCAGTTGAGAGACGTGGAAGACGTTGTGTACACCTTCAAGCGCCGGTGGTAAGGCAATTTTATAGGCCACTGGTGCGACCCGCTCAAGTATTTCGAACGGCCCAACGAATCTCGGACTCAATTTTTCCTTCGTGCCGAACCGAGTAACTCCCCGCATGGGCGACACTTTAAGAAATATGTGATTGCCTACTTGAAACTCGAGGGGGCGACGATGAACGTCCGCATAGCTTTTCTGACGACTCTGCGCAATCTTTAGTCTTTTCCGAATGAGCCGAATTTTCTGCACGGTCTGTTCCACCAGTTCCGGGCCGAGAATCTGCCGCTCTCCGACTTCGTCCCAGCAAATGGGTGATCGGCACTTGCGCCCGTACAAGGCTTCATACGGCACCATTTGAATGTTGGATTGATAGCTAATGTTGTACGCAAATTCGGCCAAAGGTAGATGATTGTCCCAGCTTGATTTGAAGTCAATTGCGCAGAGTCGTAGCATGTCTTCGAGAATCTGATTGACGTGCTCTGTTTGGCGTCGGTCTGAGGATGCTAAGCTGAGCTGAACTGCAACTTGGTACCCAGCGCCGACTGAAGGCTACTCCAGAATCGCGACATGAACCGTGAATCCCGATCAGAGACGATGGATACTGGAACTCCGTGCAGCCGTACTCTCTCATCAAGATATATCTGTGCTAGGCGATCAATGCGCCAAGTAACTTTGATGGCAATAAAATGCGCTGACTTGGTTAATCGATCGACGATGACCCAGATGGCATCATTTCCCCGCGGCATCTTCGACAGACCAACAATAAAATCCATGCACATGTGCTGCCACTTCCATTCCGGAATTGCCAGATTCTGTATCTCCCCGCCTGGTCTCTGGTGCTCAGCTTTCACCAGCTGACAGGCCAAGCATTGTGACACGAAGAGTGCCATATATCTTTTTATCCCGTGCCACCAGAAATTTGTACGGAGGTCCTTGTACATCTTCGTGCTACCGGGATGCAAGGTATATTTCGTATAGTGCGCCTCCGACAGGATCTCCTTTCTGAGTTCTGAATCGTCCGGAACGCATAGCATACCCTTCAATCGAAGCACGCCGGTTTCGTCTTTCGCATAGTCGGTCGTCCTGCCCGTCGAGATTAGCTCTCGTACTTTCTTCAGGTATGGATCGTCCGTCTGAGCGGTCTTGATCTTATCGAGCAAGCTCGGCTCTAACTGCAACTTTACCAACTGCACATTCCGGAATCTGACACGGAGCTCGATGCCCATATCTTCTAGGTCACGTAGCAGTCTGGGGTCGATGGATAACGAGGCAATGTACTTCCGACTCAAGGCGTCCGCCACAACATTTTCCTTTCCCGGCGTATAGTCGATAGTCAAGTCGTAATCCTTGATCAGTTCAAGCCAGCGCCTCTGCCGCAAGTTCAGTTCCCTCTGCGTGAATAGATACTTGAGGCTCTTGTGATCGGTGTAGATCGTGTACGCCATGCCATAGAGGTAGTGACGCCACAATTTTAATGCAAACACAATCGCCGCTAACTCCAGGTCGTGCGTGGGATAATTTTTCTCGTGCAGCTTTAGCTGTCGGGAAGCAAAAGATATCACCTTGTTCTGCTGCATCAGCACACACCCCAAGCCCTGACCGGATGTGTCGCTGAATATCTGGAATCCCTCAGTCCCTTCTGGAAGTACGAGTATCGGGGCCGAGACGAGCCATTGCTTTAATTCTTGGAATGAAGCTTCACAATCGTTTGACCATTCGAATGCGACTCCTTTCTGGGTGAGGCGAGTCAGAGGCGATGCGATCTTCGCGAAGTCTTTCACGAAGCGTCGATAGTATCTCGCTAAGCCAAGAAAACTTCGAATCTCGCTGACGGACATTGCCCGTTTCCAATCAACGACGGCTTCAACTTTCTTTGGATCGACCGCGATGCCTTCAGCAGAAATGATGTGTCCGAGGAATGCGACGCTGCTAAGCCAGAATTCACATTTGTTTCGCTTCGCATATAGTTGATTTTCTCAAAGGGTCTGAAGCACGGTCCGCAGATGCTCAGTGTGTTGCTGCCTATTCTTCGAGTAGACGAGTATATCATCGATAAAGACTACTACGAACTTGTCGAGGAATGGTCGGAACACCCGATTCATTAAATCCATGAAAGCAGCAGGGGCGTTCATTAGGCCGAACGGCATTACCAGGAACTCGTAATGGCCGTATCGAGTGCGGAAGGCAGACTTCGGCACATCGTCCGGCTTGATCTTGAGTTGATGGTAACCCGAACGCAGATCAATTTTAGAGAATACCGTGGCTCCTTGAAGCTGATCAAACAGATCATCTATACGGGGCAGGGGATATTTGTTCCGGACGGTGGCTTTATTCAGCTCGCGGTAGTCGATACAAAGATGCATAGAGCCATCTTTCTTCTTGACAAACAGCACGGGCGCTCCCTACGGCGAGACGCTGGGTAGGATGAATCCCTTGTCGAGCAATTCCTGTAACTGCACCTTGAGTTCTTTAAGCTCTGCAGGGGCCATTCTGTACGGGGTCTTCGAGATCGGTCGAGTGTTGGGGAAGGTATCGATAGTGAACTCAATCTCTCAATCGGGCGGCATGTCGGGCAGCTCGTCCGGGAACACATCGGGAAATTCTGCCATAACGTCAGTCTGACCCTCGTTTGCACCATCCAGTCGCATGTCTCGAACGGAAGCTAGATAGCCTTCGCACCCGGAATGCAGCATCCGTCGAGCAGATATTGCGGAGATCACCATACAGGTCGACGACGCCTCACCACACGAGTAGCAGAATTCAGGCACTCCAGGTATACGGAATGTGACCTTCTTTTCAGCGCAGTCTATGGTTGCGTTGCATGGACCGAGCTAATCCATCCCCAGATTGATATCATAGTCCTTAATATTTAGAACTATCGTATCGAGACTGACCTTTTGACCACCTATACAGATGATTCCGTCTCCGCAGACAAAATTTGCAAGTAGTGGCATGCCCGACGGTACGTTAACAGAGAGATCGAGGCCCAGTGGGGTCAAGAAGAATTTGTGCTCGGCGACAAAGTCCGTCGATATAAAACTATGCGTGGCACCTGAATCAAACAATACACGAGCAGGTTTATTATTGAATTGCAGTATACCTGTCACGACTGTATCAGATGCGAGTGCCTCATCGCGAGTCATGGCGTAGACGCGGCCCTGAGCATTAGGGCGATGGTCTTGGCCATTTTTTTGTGCGGTCGGGGGAGCCCGAGGTGCTTGGCCTCGGTTCTGATGGTATTGTTGTCGGCGCTGGTTTGACTTCACCGGACAGTTGCTTACGATATGGTCGGTTCGGCCGCACGCGAGGCACGCGCCGCTCTTCAATCGGCACTCACTGATCAAGTGCCCCTCCTTGGTGCAGAAAGTGCAGACCACTCGATCCTTCGTCAGGTTGTCGTCTCCGTTGCCGCGACTTTGACGCTTGAGTGCGTTGTTGCCTCCCGCATTACTATGGCGTTTGTTATTAAAATGAACAGCGCCGGTAGTAGTAGAAGGATACTCGGACTCCAGACGAATGGCGTGGTTGAGTGCCTCGCCCACAGTTTGGTATTCACCCACCGAAATGTGAGCGCGGATAGTGGAACGTAAACCCACTTCAAATCGTCGAGCTCGACTTGCAGTGGTAGGTAGGAAGTCCCCAGCTAACTTGGCCAGTTTGTTGAATTTGGCCGCATATTGTCGAACAGTCATATTGTCTTGCCTTAACTGCATAAACTCATCTTCTTTTTCATGTCGCATGGCTGCAGAAAGATATTCAGTCTCGAACGCCTTTTTGAATGTCGCCCATGAGATCGCCGCCGTCTCGTCTTCACGTCGAATTGCCCGCTTCTGCACAGCCCACCAATCGTGCACGTTCATTCGAAGTAGAAGTTGAGCACATGCGACTTTTTTTGAGTCTTCGACACCCAGGAGCTCGAACTTATCTTCCAGCTCCTCCAGCCAGTCGATCGCCACCGAGGGATCTTTTGTACCGTTGAAGGAAGTACGGCAGCTTTTAGTAAATTTTGACACGTCGAAGTTAGAACTTCTCGGTGCCGCAGTTGAGAGCACGGGCGCCTCTGGTTCAGCTTTGTTAGATCGAACCGCAGGCTGGGTCACGGCAGGTGTCATCGTTGAGTTGTTGTTGTTGCTGACGACAGACTGTACCATCTGCTGGAGGGTATTCAGCTGCTGCTGCTGCTACAGCTTGAATTGAGCCTCGAACCGATTCTCAAATTGAGTCTGACGAGCCTCCGCTTGCTGACGATAGAGCTCGTTTTGACGTTGCTGTATTTTAAGCATCTGCAGCATACGTTGCATCGGGTCGCCGAAAGTTCCGGCTATAGTAGGCGCCATTCCCGTTGGGTTGAAAGAATGCTCGGGTCTAGAAGTACTCGAGCCGCTGGAAGAGCTCGTCTCGTCTCCCGTCTGAGCTCCCGTAACTGCAGGAAAAAAGGAAAGGCAACTCCCGTTAGTTTCAGAAAATGTCCTGGGTTCAGCGTATGGAACAACTCTTCTCATCGACACGAGGTCAACGGTCGGAGACTAGAATTCGACACTAGAGGCCAAGGACATAAAGCCGTGCTCTGATACCATTATGTCACGCCCCGATTCTGTCGAATCGATAGTCGTCCCCTGGGCGTGATGTCGTACGAACCTAATTTGCGATCGCACAAGGCATTGTCATAAGGCAATCCGAGACACAAGATCTAAGAGAGTACGCAGACAAATTGAATCACACAATAAGTAAAGGAACTTGATTCTTTATTGATAATGAACATCATTTATAGACTCTGGTACAAGACTCATTGCCGTGCGGGCTACAACATGACTCGATTACAAAAGAGTGCCGATGAGATAGTCGTTCCATACATTGCACACATCCATCAATATACACAAGTACTCCATTGACCTGGATGGGAGGGACGCTGAGTCATTTTTCTTGGACTGTCGAGAGCCTTCAAGAGTGGAGTCGCAGAGAGAGAGTCTTCGACGCACGGACGAAGCTTCAAAAGTCACGAACGTCGTCGAGCTAGTTGGCACGTCCTTCCTGGTTCGCGGGACCTGCAAGGACCGAGGATCAGCACAGAACACATGTACTGGCGAATGGCTAATTAAAATCTAAGCTCTGTATTTGATTCAAGAAGTTTCGTAAACATATTAGCTAGCTATTTCAATGATCTTTCTAACCATCCTGCTCGATTTGTATGTTAACATGTTTTGAGGCAAGCATATGAAATTGTGTAACATTAAGCAACTATCATATTCATCCCGTGCCACGTGCATTTGTTAAGCAGTGAGAAGGGTGTGATGGCCACTGGCAACTTCAAGCCATCGCGGATATATAGCTGAGTTAGACGGTGACCCTTTCACGTTGGGTAGCAAGCCCTGTGTGAAAGTTCCCACATAACTCGCACTGATGAAGGCTGGCGCTTGCTATACACTCGTTCCTCCTGGACCGAATCGGTCCCTTGGCCTAGGTAACCGTTCGAGGAAACTACACCTTGTCGACAAGTTGTCCAATGACCATTTTCTTTGGAACTTAGTTGATTTTACCCATTTATCCGTATCGTTACGATAAGCGTTAATTAATTTATTCATTGGTTTGGCATAGACCAAGTATAATTGCATAGGAAAGCATATTTTCCATTTCCAAAACCGGCAGTTCGTTAACAAGTGTTTCGTGAAGTATCGTGCCACGATTTTATTGATTCTACACTATTATGACAAGCATTTATTTTACTTCATATATTGAGTTTTGAAGTAGAGGGACGGGACGAAGGAGGTCAGCCACTCGCCTTAGCCTTGCTTCAAGCGAGCGACCGGTTGGCTGCGCTGACGTCGCCTACGCGATCACCTGCAATCGCATAAGCAACTGATTAGAACACTGTATAATTCAAGGATATTTGATATGAATGCGCAGATCGAAAACGTATCACGAAAATCTATCGAAAATATTCACGAAAACGCATTCACGAAAACCAAAGCCAAAGCCAAATCAAGTGCGGCATGAAAACTAGAGCAACGGAAGGTCTCTCCCGACTCAGCTGTAGAGCCAATCCTCGAGGCGCAACCCACTGAATATGGGACTTGGTTCCGAAGAAGACATTCCATAACGAGAAATGGATCTTAATTCAACCGTTCTCGTTCGATCGACTCGGTCGATCCCGACCTATCGGTCCCGATCGAATCGATAGCGACAGTGTTCCTTTCTCACGCACCCCGCGGATAGAGTACGGGGCACGATGTAGGGACGGGGCACTACACGACGAATACCACGTCCCTACTTCTGTAGATCTTTCTTTCTACCGGTTCGTAGAGTCTATAGCCAAACTCATCTCGACCGTAGCCGACAAAGACGCATCGCCTCATCTTCGGCTCAAGTTTGGACCTCTCGTCCTTCGGGACATACACGAAGGCCTTACAGCCAAACACTCGCAGGTGATTGTATGACGGCTCTTTGTCGTACCATACTTTGTCAGGCACATCACCCTGCAAAGGAGCACTAGGAGATAAATTAATAACATAAGCAGCTGTGAGAGGAGCCTCACCCCAATAACTGTCCGACAAGTTTGCTTTTGACAACAAATACCGCACCCTCTCCATCAGCGTCATGTTCATGCGCTCCGCTACACCATTGAGCTGAGGTGTCTTGGACGAAGTCTTCTGGTGTCGTATTCCTTGCTCTCTGCAATAAACATCAAAGGGACCGATGTATAAACTGCCGTTGTCGGAACGAACACACAATAACTTCTTGCCCGTCTCTCTTTCAACAGAGGCCTGAAACTCTTTGAAAGTAGGCAGCACCTAATCCTTGGTCTTTAAGGCATAGACCCAAACCTTCATGGAATAGTCATCAATAAAAGTTACAAAGTAAGAAGCACCACCAATAAATTTTACCTTCATAGGACCGCAGACATCCGAGCGAATAAACTCGAGCAACGCCGGCTTCCTTGAACTTGGGTGACTTTGGAAAGACACCCTATTTTGCTTTCCAGCTAAGCAATGCGTGCACTTCTCCAACTTTGTAGACTTGAGCCCTGGAATCACCTTCCTGTTTACCAAGTAGCTCATCCCCTTCTCGCTGATATGGCCGAGCCGACTGTGCTACAACTCGGTAGACGCATCACTGACGGCATTCACCTCCTGTGATTCATGTGCGCTCGCCTCCATATAGTAGAGACCGAACTTCTTGCTTCCTCTGGCAATCACCATCGAACCTCTGCAAAGCTTCCACTGACTATTCCCGAAGAGACTGAAGAATCTCTCATCATACAACCTTCCAATCGACACCAGGTTGAAACAGATATCAGGGACATGAAGAACATCTTTGAGAACAAAAACTGCACCCATCTTCGTCTTCAAATACACATCTCCAACAGCAACCGCCTTTGACACATCTCCATTGCGCATCTTCAATACTCCACAGTCGCCTGTCGTGTAAGTGGCAAATAGTACCCTGTTGTGAGATACATGTACTGAAGCCCCTGAGTCCACCAGCCAATAATTGTTATCGCAGACAAGGTTTATGATAACCTCATCACCTACGACGATCACATCGCCTCCATGTATCGAGGCCGCCGTTGTAGTGTTCTGATCTTGCTTCCCCTTATCGCCCTTCTTCTCTCTCTTTCAAGTGAAACAGTTCCGCTTGATGTGGCCCTTCTTGCCACAGTAGTAACACTCCGAGTCCTCGTACTGATCCTTGGACTTCCCTCTGCTCTTGTCTCTGCCACCACCTAGACCCCTGTTTTTGCCCCTTCTGCGGCTCTCTGAAACTAGTGTCTCTGAGTGATAGGATGTGGATGAAGTGCCCTGAGAACGTCTCCGCATCTCTTCATTCAGTACCCCGCTCTTGGTAAACTCTAGACTGACCATGCCTTCCGGAGCAGTAGCGATCATAGATACCCGTTGTAACATCCAGTTTTCCAGATGAGGGTATTTTTGAAATTTTGTGATTATAATAATTATTATTGATATTTATTTTATATTATGATTTTTGGTGATTTTTAATAATTTTTAAACTATTTAAAAACTGCTTTGAGTCATGACTTGTGATTTTGATGTGCTGTCGGTAAAACCCTAGTGACTGCATGACCTAGAGCCTAACCATGTCATTAGTATGTTTTAATTATCATTTTTAGCCTAGAAGAATTTGATCATTTTGGCTTATTTGATTTTTTAATTATTTTAATGAATTGGCGAATTCTAGTTTGACTTGACTTCTTGAGACCTAGTAGACTAGCCTAGAACCTAACCCTAGCTATGGTTGTAGTGCCCCATCCCTACATCGTTCGGGGATGTAGTTGTAGATACGTGAGTCTTAGTGGGTCGTTGGCTCCACCTGTTATCTCCTTCTACGACATGCTGTTGTCGTACCCCGTACTCTGTCCACGGGGTGCGCGATAAAGGAACAATGTCGCTATCGATTCGGTCGGGACCGATAGGTCGGGATCGGCCGAGTCGATCGAACGGAAACGGTTGAATTAAGACCCATTCCTCGTTATAGAATGTCTTCTTCGGAACCAAGTCCCATATTCAGCGGGCTGCGCCTCGAGGATTGACTCTGCGGCTGAGTCGGGAGAGACCTCCCGTTGCTCTGCTTTTCACGCCGCTTGCGTTGGTTTTGGCTTTGTTTTCTGAATGCGCTTTCGTGAATGTTTTCGATGGTTTTCATGGCTTGCATTTCGAATTCGCATTTCCTATCGAACTCCTTGAATAATGCAGTGTTCTAATCGGTTGCTTGTGCGATTTCAAGTAATCGCGTAGGCGACGTCTAGCGCAACCAGCAAGTTCTCTCGCCGAAGTAAACTCAAGGTGAGTGGCTGACCCTTCTCTTCTCGACCCCCTTCTTAGGCAAAGTCGATAGTGTTGTTGTGAATGAAAAGATAAATGCAAGTGCACGAACACAAATGAATGAGCAAGTTCTCAAAAAGAAAGAGTAGGCTATGTCTTAACAACTAAAAATATGTCTTTGCACGGTCATGGACAACTTGTCGACAAGGTGAGCGTTTTCTCCGCACGGCAACCCGAGGCCACGGGACCGTTGCGGGCATAGGGAAACAAATAATTAGCTGTGCTGGGTACGGGTTAGGTGAGGACTTGCAGCGGGGCTCGCTACTCACGCTGAAAGGACCCCGTCTAACAAAAGCTAGAGGAGTCCACGATGGCTCTGGGAGCCAGTGACCAACACACGAAATATTGCACTTGGTATGGAAATGATAACAATTGACAAGGAAGAACATAGTAAGTTTCATAAGGCGCGGCGCGGCCGCTGTCGGTAAGTTTCAACGTAAATTTCACTATGCTTGTCATTACTTGTTTGCAATTCATTAGGATGGTTAGAAACATTCATACTTTAAGTCAATTAAACTCTTCAACCAAATGAGAGCTTGGAACTTAAATAGCCACGCACCAGTACAAAGTGTAATGTACTGATCCTCGCTCTCCACACAGGTACCCCGAACTACGAAGGGCGTGCCACTTGAAAGCTCAAGGCGAAGTGAACCCTTTTTAAGCCTCGTCCGCGTGTAAAGGCTTATTTTCTGGATTCCTTTTGAAGAAGACCCGCACTCAGTCCAAAAGAAGATGGCGGCTCGACTCGCCTCGATAGCAGGTAGAAAGATGTTATATTTTGCTTGTAAAAAGGGGATGTAATGTATGGAATGACTATCTCATCGGCGTTCATTTTGTAAGTCGAGTCATGTTGTAGCCCGCGCGGCAATGATTGTAAAGGAGTCTATGTAAAGTTTTATAATCATCAATGAAAAAGTCTATTTCTATTTCAAATGTGTCATTCAATTTCTCTGCGTACTCTAACTTGATGTTGTGTTTCGGATAACCTTATGACTATGCCTTGTGCGATCGCAACTTAGGTTCGCACGGCATCACGCCCGGGGGACGACTATCGATTCTACGGAATCGGGGCGTGACATAAATGGTATCAGAGCACGGCTTTACATCCCTTGGCCTCGCGTCTAGAGTCCCAAACCTTTAACCTCGCATCGATGAGATAAGTTGTTCCATATAATGAGTCCATAAAAATTTGTGACTGATGTGTTTGCCTTCGTATCGTAGAAGTGACGGAACCCACGGCCGAGCAAGAACAGAGCGCTTCAAGCGGCTCTAGTAGTTCACATCGTCCGCAGGCCGGACCTTCTAACGATACAATCGAAAGGATGCTGCGCATGATGGAGGCGCAGTAAAACTAGTCCGAGAACCGGCATCAGCAGGTAGAGGAACGACAGGCCCAGTTCGAAGCTCGCTTCGAAGCTCGCTTTGATGCACATGCCAAACTTCAGCAAAAGCAGCTAGATACCCTGCAGCAGATCGTCCAGACATTGGCGGCCAACGGGAATTCTACGACTACGCCTACCGTCACCGTGCCGACGATCCAGCCCATTGATGTCGACACGGAGGATCCCGAGCGTCAACCAGCGGCACCGAAAAAGTATAACTTTGAAGTGTCAGAATTTAAGAAGGCATGCCGCACTTCCTTCAGCGGCACCGAGGGTCCTTCTATGGCGATCGACTAGTTGGAAGAGCTGGAAGATCACTTTGAGCTTCTTGGCATTGAAGAATCGAAGCAAGTCGTCTGCGCACAACTTCAGCTACGGTTGAACGCGCACGACTGGTGGGCTGTGCGCAAGCGAGCGATTCGACTGGACAACACCACCGCACCGATCTCTTGGGCCACGTTCCGCAAAGCTTTCGAACTCCAGTACCTTCCGTCAGCCGTTCTTCAAGTGAAGGAGAATGAATTCATGCAGTTAAAGCAAGGGAGCAGGACAGTGGAACAGTACGCCGCAGAATTCAACAAGTTGTCTAAGTTTGCTGGCCATTTTCTGCCCACTGAAGAGTGCCGTATGCGATGATTCGAAGTAGGTCTGCGACACTCTATCGGTGCGCATGTCGGGGTCCCAGAGTACAAGACCGTGGGCGAGGCTCTGAATCACGCGCTCCGCCTTGAGAACCTGCATCCTTCCAGTGCTGACGACGTTGTGCGCAACTCCAATCACAAACGTCCTAACCATATGGGAGGCAACAACGACGCATCAAAGCGTCCAAATAATGGCGGCTATAAGGGTGAGAAAACGATACCTAAGTGCACCAATTGCGGGCGACTTGGACACCGTGATGTCCACTGCTGGCACCGCAACGTTGAATGTTTCGCTTGCGGACAGAGGGGTCACACAGCTCCAAATTGTCCAAGCTTTCGTCAGACTCGTAATTCCCTGCCACAACAACACCGACAAGAGAATCGAGGACAGGCACCTCGACCTCCTCTGTCACGCCCCGATCCCGCAGAGTCCCTTTCATCCTCGCTTCGGGCTCTTTGGGACCGTTCGTCCTCGCTAAGGCGTGATGTCGTGCAAGCCTAAGTTGCGCTTGCACAAGGCCAAGACCTGGAACAAGACAAGATAGACAAGGTTGACAATACGCAGCGGAACGTATCGCAGATAATTGAAGCAGCAGCGGACATATTTCAGAATACAAGTATTGAACACAATGGTAACAAGAACATTTCTCTTTATTGATTTCATTTGAACAGATTACAAGCTCTCAATTCTCTCTGATACAATGTTACATTCTCTCAGAAATAATACAGATTATAATGATCCCATTCCCATACATTACATCCCTTTATATACAAAACCAAACTCTTGCACAGATGTCATCTCTTGGGCATCTTTTCTGATTTCTGGCTCCTGAGGATGAGGCTCGGGCTATCGCTTCGGACTATCCTTCTCGATGCATGGTGCACCTGCATGCAGACTGATGATGGGTCAGTATATCAGCATACTGGTGAATTGTGAACAAAGAAGCTACATTTTTCTGAAACGATCACTGTTCATTTAGTGAGAAAACATTTTCTTGTGATGTGATCTTGCTACTCTTTACCTAGATTCATTTCATGAATGCATTAGTCAGTTTACATTCTTTTGAAAACACATCTTTGAAAAGCCACAATCATTTCCATCTTAGCCGCTGTGCCTCCCACGGGTTCAGCTCGTCGCTAACCGCTGTGACTCGCATGGGTTCAGCTCATCGCTAGCCGCTGTGACGCTCTTGGGTTCAGCTCGTCGCTAACCGCTGTGACTCTCATGGGTTCAGCTCGTCGCTAGCCGCTGTGACTCTCTAGGGTTCAGCTCGTCACTAAGTGGATTCCCCAATGCGCATGCGATATCAAATGAATCATGCATAAATCGAGCAAGTCATAAACAATTCCATCTTCTTTTCAGGCAGGATACAGATCTTTTTTCTTAGCAGACAAGGGGCAGGTTCTCTTTTAAGCATACTCAAGATTTCAGTCTTGTTATTAACAAAAGCATTCAATCAAAAACTCAGATTCTTAAGGCGTAAGCGAATCATAAAATGAGTCTTTGTCCACTCACCCAGATTAATCGTCTTCTGTTGCAGAGCCAGCAATCCGATCTTTCTGTTTATTTAGTGCCTTCGCGGAGCGGGGCACTACATAATTACCCACCGAAAAGAAGTTTCGTCCTCGAAACTTAAGAAGAAACTTACGATATCCTTAGCAGCGATAGTCCTCATCCTTCACCATCATAAAATATTTACGAACTTTTTGTATGGAACGTTCATCTCATTATTGATATCGAGTAGGCAACGGAATTTTAATCAGAAGACATGTACAAATTCAATTGAATCAAAATTGGCCAGAGGATCGTGTTGTTCTGATACCATTCTGTCACGCCCCGATCCCGCAGAGTCCCTTTCGTCCTCGCTTCGGGCTCTTTGGGACCGTTCGTCCTCGCTAAGGTGTGATGTCGTGCAAGCCTAAGTTGCGCTTGCACAAGGCCAAGACCTGGAACAAGACAAGATAGACAAGGTTGACAATACGCAGCGAAACGTATCGCAGATAATTGAAGCAGCAGCGGACATATTTCAGAATACAAGTATTGAACACAATGGTAACAAGAACATTTCTCTTTATTGATTTCATTTGAACAGATTACAAGCTCTCAATTCTCTCTGATACAATGTTACATTCTCTCAGAAATAATACAGATTACAATGATCCCGTTCCCATACATTACATCCCTTTATATACAAAACCAAACTCTTGCACAGATGTCATCTCTTGGGCATCTTTTCTGATTTCTGGCTCCTGAGGATGAGGCTCGGGCTATCGCTTCGGACTATCCTTCTCGATACATGGTGCACCTGCATACAGACTGATGATGGGTCAGTATATCAGCATACTGGTGAATTGTGAACAAAGAAGCTACATTTTTCTGAAACGATCACTGTTCATTTAGTGAGAAAACATTTTCTTGTGATGTGATCTTGCTACTCTTTACCTAGATTCATTTCATGAATGCATTAGTCAGTTTACATTCTTTTGAAAACACATCTTTGAAAAGCCACAATCATTTCCATCTTAGCCGCTGTGCCTCCCACGGGTTCAGCTCGTCGCTAACCGCTGTGACTCGCATGGGTTCAGCTCGTCGCTAGCCGCTGTGACGCTCTTGGGTTCAGCTCGTCGCTAACCGCTGTGACTCTCATGGGTTCAGCTCGTCGCTAGCCGCTGTGACTCTCTAGGGTTCAGCTCGTCACTAAGTGGATTCCCCAATGCGCATGCGATATCAAATGAATCATGCATAAATCGAGCAAGTCATAAACAATTCCATCTTCTTTTTAGGCAGGATACAGATCTCTTTTCTTAGCAGACAAGGGGCAGGTTCTCTTTTAAGCATACTCAAGATTTCAGTCTTGTTATTAACAAAAGCATTCAATCAAAAACTCAGATTCTTAAGGCGTAAGCGAATCATAAAATGAGTCTTTGTCCACTCACCCAGATTAATCGTCTTCTGTTGCAGAGCCAGCAATCCGATCTTTCTGTTTATCTAGTGCCTTCGCGGAGCGGGGTACTACATCCTCCGCCCACTCAACCCGTACCGCAAAATGGCCGAGACCGTTGCCCCAACACTCAGGGATGCGTCTACGCCATGACTCGAGACGAAGCACTGGAATCAGACACCGTAGTGTCAGGTATACTAAAATTTAATAATGTGCCTGCTCGTGTGTTATTTGATTCAGGTGCTTCACATAGTTTCATATCGGTGGACTTTGCCGCCGAGCACAAATTCTCTGTAATATTATTAGTTCTCGACCTTAGTGTAAGCACGCCTTCGGACACACCAATTCTCATAAACTTAGCTTGTGCCGGCGGGATTATCTGTATCGGCGGTCAAAAGATCGGTCTGGATGTGATAGTTCTAGATATGAAGGACTTTGACATCATTCTGGGAATGGATTGGCTCGGGCCGTGCAACGCAACCATAGACTGTGCTAAAAAGAGGGTCACATTCCGCATGCCTGGAGTGCCTGAATTCTGCTACTCGTGTGGTGAGGCGTCGCCGACCTGCATGGTGATCTCCGCAATATCGGCTCGACGGATGCTGCATTCCGGGTGCGAAGGCTATCTAGCTTCCGTTCGAGACATGCGACAGGATGGTGCAAACGTGGGTCAGACCGACGTTGTGGCAGAATTCCCAGACGTGTTCCCCGACGAGCTACCCGGCATGCCGCCCGATCGAGAAATAGAGTTCACCATCGACACATTCCCCAACACCCGTCCGATCTCGAAGGCTCCGTACAGAATGGCTCCTGCAGAATTAAAAGAATTGAAGGTACAACTTCAGGAATTGCTCGACAGAGGGCTTATCCGTCCGAGTGTCTCGCCGTGGGGTGCGCCCGTGCTATTCGTAAAAAAGAAGGATGGATCGATGCGACTCTGCATCGACTATCGAGAATTGAATAAAGCCACCGTCCGAAACAAATACCCCCTGCCCCGCATCGACGACTTGTTCGACCAGCTCCAAGGTGCAATCGTGTTTTCGAAGATTGATCTGCGATCGGGTTATCACCAACTCAAAGTCAAGCCAGATGACGTGCCGAAGTCTGCCTTCCGCACTCGTTATGGCCACTACGAGTTCTTGGTAATGCCGTTCGGTCTGACAAACGCCCCTACCGTCTTCATGGATCTAATGAATCGGGTGTTCCGTCCTTTCGTTGACAAGTTTGTAGTAATCTTCATCGACGACATTCTCGTCTACTCGAAGGATCGAGCGCAACATGCAGAGCATCTGCGGACGGTACTCCAAACCCTTCGAGAGAATCAGTTGTATGCGAAGATGAGCAAGTGCGAGTTCTGGCTGGACAGCGTCTTATTCCTTGGGCACATCATCTCCGCCGCGGGCATCGCAGTCGATCCAAAGAAAGTCGAGGCAGTTGCTGATTAGAAACGGCCCGCATCAGTTAGCAAAATTCGAAGCTTCCTAGGCTTGGCGGGATACTACCGACGCTTCGTGAAGGACTTCGCGAAGATTGCATCGCCGTTGACTCGCATCACCCAGAAAGGAGTCGCGTTCAAGTGGTCAGACGACTGTGAAGCTTCCTTTCAGGAGCTCAAACAACGGCTCGTTTCGGCCCCGATACTTGCTCTTCCTGAAGGGACGGAGGGATTTCAAATCTTCAGCGATGCTTCTGGCCAGGGCTTGGGGTGTGTGCTCATACAGCGGGATAAGGTGATATCTTTTGCTTCCCGGCAGTTGAAGCCGCACGAGAAGAACTACCGCACGCACGAAGTTGTGTTCGCGTTGAAGTTGTGGCTTCACTATCTCTATGGCGTGGCGTGCAGGATTTATACGGACCACAAAAGCCACAAGTATCTCTTCACCCAGAAAGAACTGAATTTGTGGCAGAGGCGATGGCTCGAACTAATCAAAGACTATGACTTATCGATCGACTACACGCCGGGCAAGGGAAATGTGGTAGCGGATGCGCTGAGCCGAAAGTACTTAGCTTCATTATGCATCAACGATCGATTGCTGCATGACTTAGAAGGAATGGGCATTGAACTCCGAGTTCGTTTCAGAGACGTGAAACTAGCGCAACTGCGGGTGGAACCGAGCCTACTGGAGAGGATCAAGTCTGCACAGAAGGAGGACCCCTACCTGGAGAAGATACGGAAGCTGATATCGACAGGAAAAGCGTCCGACTTTGCAGAGGATGAGTCGGGAGTGTTGCGCGTGAAGGGACGGCTATGCGTACCGGACGACGTAGAACTTAGAAAGGAGATAATGACGGAGGTGCACTATACAAAATATTCCTTGTATCCTGGCAGCACCAAGATGTATAAGGACCTCCGCGTTGTCTTTTGGTGGCACGGCATGAAGAGGGACGTAGCGCTCTTTGTGTCAAAATGTATGGCCTGTCAGCAAGTCAAAGCCGAGCTCCAGCGACCGGGCGGGGAGATGCAGAACCTTGCCATTCCAGAGTGGAAATGGGATCACATCACTATGGACTTCGTTGTTGGCTTCCCGAGGACGCCGCAGGGAAACGACGCCATCTGGGTCATCGTCGATCGACTAACCAAGTCAGCGCACTTTATCGCCATCAAAGTTACTTGGAGCGTCGACCGCCTTGCTCAGATATATCTTGACGAAATAGTTCGGCTGCACGGGGTCCCAGTTTCTATCGTCTCGGATCGGGATGGACGGTTCGTAGCGCGCTTCTGGAGTAGTCTACATTCAGCACCGGGGACCAAGTTGAAGTTCAGCTCAGCTTATCATCCTCAGACTGACGGCCAAACAGAGCGGGTGAACCAAATTCTCGAAGACATGTTGCGACTCTGTGCGATCGACTTGAAGTCAAGTTGGGACGTCCATCTACCGCTGGCCGAGTTTGCATATAACAACAGCTATCAGTCCAGCATCCAAATGGCGCCGTATGAAGCTTTGTACGGCCGGAAGTGTAGATCGCCCATTTGCTGGGATGAAGTCGGGGAACGGCAGATACTTGGTCCGGAGCTGGTGGAGCAGACTGTACAGAAGGTCAAGTTGATACAAGAAAGATTGAAAATAGCACAAAGCCGGCAAAAAAGCTATACCGACACGCACCGACGCCCCCTCGAGTTCTCGGAAGGCGACCATGTATTCCTGAAGGTGATGCCTATGCGTGGAGTTTTCTGGTTCGGTGTGAAAGGAAAGTTGAGCCCAAGATTTGTTGGCCCATTCGAAATATTGAAGCGAGTCGCCCCGGTAGCTTACCAACTTACCTTGCCGCCGGTATTGTCAGAGGTACATGACATCTTCCATGTCTCGTATTTGCGGAAGTACGTACATGATCCGGGACATGTGGTAGAGTTGGGCAAGCTGGACCTGAAGGCGGACTTATCATATGTCGAAGAGCCGGTACAAATCTTGGAGCACAAGGATCAACTTCTCCGCAACCGTGCTATTCCTTTAGTCCGTATCCTCTGGAGAAACCATTCGGTCGAGGAGTCGACGTGGGAGCTTGAGTCTGAAATGAAGGAGAAGTTCCCTTCATTGTTCTCGTAGAGGTAGGTTCTATTCTTAAGTTTCGAGGACGAAACTTTTTCTTAGTTGGTTATGGTGTAGTGCCCCGTCCCTACATCGTGTCCCGTACTCTGTCCACGGGGTGCACGTGAAAGGAACACTGTCGCTATCGATTCGGTCGGGACCGATAGATCGGGATCGGCCGAGTCGATCGAACGGGAACGGTTAAATTAAGACCCATTCCTCGTTATGGAATGTCTTCTTCGGAACCAAGTCCCATATTCAGCAGGCTGCACCTCGAGGATTGACTCTGCGGCTGAGTCGGGAGAGACCTCCCGTTGCTCTGCTTTTCACGCCGCTTGCGTTGGTTTTGGCTTTGTTTTCTGAATGCGCTTTCGTGAATGTTTTCGATGGTTTTCATGGCTTGCATTTCGAATTTGCATTTTCTATCGAACTCCTTGAATAATGTAGTGTTCTAATCGGTTGCTTGTGCGATTTCAGGTAATCGCGTAGGCGACGTCTAGCGCAACCAGCAAGTTCTCTCGCCGAAGTAAACTCAAGGTGAGTGGCTGACCCTTCTCTTCTCGACCCCCTTCTTAGGCAAAGTCGATAGTGTTGTTGCGAATGAAAAGATAAATGCAAGTGCACGAACACGAATGAATGAGCAAGTTCTCAAAAAGAAAGAGTAGGCTATGTCTTAATAACTAAAAACATGTCTTTGCACGGTCATGGACAACTTGTCGACAAGGTGAGCATTTTCTCCGCACGGCACCCGAGGCCACGGGACCGTTGCGGGCATAGGGAAACAAATAATTAGCTGTGCTGGGCACGGGTTAGGCGAGGACTTGCAGCGGGGCTCGCTACTCACGATGAAAGGACCCCGTATAACAAAAGCTAGAGGAGTCCACGATGGCTCTGGGACCCAGTGACCAACACACGAAATATTACACTTGGTATGGAAATGATAACAATTGACAGGAAAGAACATTGTAAGTTTCATAAGGTGCGGCGCGGCCGCCGTCGGTAAGTTTCAACGTAAATTTCACTATGCTTGTCATTACTTGTTTGCAATTCATTAGGATGGTTAGAAACATTCATACTTTAAGTCAATTAAACTCTTCAACCAAATGAGAGCTTGGAACTTAAATAGCCACGCACCAGTACAAAGTGTAATGTACTGATCCTCGCTCTCCACGCAGGTACCCCAAACTACGAAGGGAATGCCACTTGAAAGCTCAAGGCGAAGTGAACCCTTTTGAAGCCTCGTCCGCGTGTAAAGGCTTGTTTTCTGGATTCCTTTTGAAGAAGACCCGCACTCAGTCCAAAAGAAGATGGCGGCTTGACTCGCCTCGATAGCAGGTGGAAAGATGTTATATTTTGCTTGTAAAAAGGGGATGTAATGTATGGAACGACTATCTCATCGGCGTTCATTTTGTAAGTCGAGTCATGTTGTAGCCCGCGCGGCAATGATTGTAAAGGAGTCTATGTAAAGTTTTATTATCATCAATGAAAAAGTCTATTTCTATTTCAAATGTGTCATTCAATTTCTCTGCGTGCTCTAACTTGATGTTGTGTTTCGGATAACCTTATGACTATGCCTTGTGCGATCGCAACTTAGGTTCGCACGGCATCACGCCCGGGGGACGACTATCGATTCTACGGAATCGGGGCGTGACAATGGTAACCCTAGTCTAACTTAGGTTAACCTACTTTTAGTCATTAGAGACTAATTTTGGAATAGGAGGATTAGTTTGAGTGAAATCATTTCATGATTTATGGTTTAGTGAAATGACTTATGATTTCCTGACTCAATGACTTATGACTTGGCCCATGGCCCATAACTAGAAGCCCTAACCCTAACTAAACCCTAAATGACCAGCCACATAGGGATCCCCACCCTATTTAAACACTTATTCATTAGGGTTGCCTCTTTTTATCATTCCAACACTTGGAGAAATGAGAGGTATTCTTCCCCCATCCAAAAATTTCCATTTATTCATTTGATCTCCTTTTTCATCCTAGTCTCTTGCATTAGGTTCTAATTTCTGTATATTTTATAATTCTGGAGGTTAATCTCAGCTTTGGGCTCATTTGGAGCATTTGGCCATCAAGAGGAACACCCCCTATTTGGAGCTTTTCCATACAATTTGCACCTATAGGTAAAACTCCTCAAATTAATTTAAATTGCTATTTTCTTTGCATTTAGGGCTAGATCTAGGAGTCCCCTAGCTGTCCCTAGAATTTGGGCACAATTCGTGTCAGTTTTGTGTCCGTATCGGACACGTATCCATTTGATAGGCTAGGTGTTCGATAGAATGCCCCTTAGGAATTTATTTTCGATCTTTGAAAATATAATTACATGGATTGATAGATCTTGGTATGTACATTAAATTTTATGAAGGGTGTTAGGTATTTTTGTCGTTTCGTATCTGTTTTTCGTGTTGGACACGCTGTGCACACACGTACACTGTGTCCTGCTACTCGGGCACAATAACTCCCTGTGTAGGACACGTGGACACGCCATTTTTGGCGAGGATGATGGGGCATAGACTGACATCATCCTCCCAAAAGAAGGGGCCCTATGGTTCAGTGTGCGAGGAGAAATCCTCCTCGCACTGGCCATACTGGCCGCGCGTGCGCGCTGTGCACGCGTGGGATTTGGCCACTGACACGGCCCTATAAGTCAGACACGACACGACCTCGACTCAATACAGGACCCTAGACACCTAGCACTACCCTAGGCGAACTCGTACACGTGACCACGAGACTCTAGGACACTCGTGTCGTGTCCTGTACGTGTTTGAACGCGTGCACGAGGCCTGGCTGTGCGTATTGTTCTGAAATTGCATTTAATGTTTTGGACACGTTCGTGTCCACTTACAGGGACACGAACACCCCGTATGACACGTACACATGAGGCACATTCATTACCAACCAATATTTTGGATTATTGTGATGATTTGGCCTTCGAATCGCATTTTTCCCATTGGACTGATACGTGGTTCAGTTTTGAGAATTTTGAAGTATAACTCCCTGTTTAAACTATTTTTTCCTGTTTTATTTTCATGTTAAACCCTCACACATATGTATTAGTTGCTGCTAGGGTGTTTGCATATGAGTTTGGGTTTCGATTGATTTGGTTGGATTTTCGAAATGAAGAGAGGACTGATACACAGTCTATTGTTTCAGATTTCTGAAATTAGGGTGTACTTTTAACTGATTTAAAATGTTTAAATTGCCAAATAGTTTTCTAACATATGTATTAGTTTCTGAATTATAGGATTATAGTTTGTGTTTGAGAAATTGGGTTTTGTTTTGGTTTTGGGCATTGATGTACTGACCATGTGTCCACTGTTTTGTAGTTCACTGTCAATGCAAATTCCTGGGATACTCTTCCCTGTCATGCACACTCTGACACTTGCTGGACACACATCTTTGACACTACAACACCTTCCTTGTTAACACATTATTTCCTGAGAATTTTACTAGGCTGAGACGTTGGGTCCTATGGGTGGGAATTGATATAGGTTGAATGTAAGATGATATATCTAAACTGAAATTGAAGTTCAGCTTAGAGAGAGTTGGGAGTATAGCTGTTGATTCGAAATTTGTACTTCTTTGGTTTTATATTTGGTTTTGAATTTAGTTTAGATTATGTGTCAATTGCTTGGATATCACACTGATTTTTTCCCACACCCTTCACTACACCATATGGACTGAGATGCAAAACTGGGAACAATGCCATTGCCATGATTCCTTCACTGACTTTAACCCATGCATATGCCCTCTCAGTAAATTGTACTGCTCAGTCCTATTTTCTCCTGTCCAGACTTGAGTCCAGAGCACAGCTCCTTCATGTGTTTTGGTTCAGTCCACACCTCCTTGTAGTCTCAAGTATGGACTATTGGTATCAAATATTTGGTAGCAGTCCTTGACACTTGAATATCTCTTTGTACTATCCATATTGCCCTCTCTAAGTGCATAGTTCAGTCCCTATTCAAGAGAATGCACAGGTTATGGATACTTTATATTCTTCACAAATTTTAGAGTCCTTATTCTACATGTTCAGACCCCCCTATCAACCAATCATCTACCTTAATGTTCTGTCCTAGGTTTCCATGCCACCATGTTAACTCACACACACTTTGCCCTACCTAAACCCTCACATGTACTATTTACACACATTGTAATCCTGAGGTTGGACACTCTTGACACCCTGTTACAAACCCTCACACACATGGTTTTCCTTGTCACATGTCCATTCACCCACACATGACAAACACATGACCCTAACCACACACACCCTCACATGTAGACACACACACATGCAATGTAATGATTCATTTTGTTTCCCTAAAATGCCTAAAACCTATTACACACACATAGCTCTCACACTTGGTCACAAATCACCCATTGTGGTATCACACATACACACAAACACATGTACCCCCTCTCTATCTCACTATATGTATATATAAATATATTATCTAAATGTTGATATAATAATGTAGCCTATATATATATATGTGTGTGTATGATAACTATATTAACTTAGTATAATATACAATATGTGTGAATATGGACTATAGCCTATATGCATGGCACATTGCACTTGGGTGTATCCCTATGTGATTAGCCTAGGCATATAGCCTATGGCTCATAAACCTGTATTTCTGGCTTGAATGCCAGTGTAGGAGTGTGGTTGGCTTGTATAGCCTAGAAATTGAGTGTGCTTGCTAGTCTAGGCTTGGTTAGCCCTAGTGAGACTTGACTAGACTAGGATTGACCTAGTTGACTAGTGTAGTTGACTTGGGTTGACCCAGAGTTGATGTCATGACCCGCACCCTAGAGTAAGGGCACGAGACGTGAATACGTCCAGCCTATGCCGCAGTGTCGACGGTAGAACGCTGTCCTAGGTCTCAACATCTAGCAGTATATATATCTAAACAGTTTATACTCCCCGAATGGGGGTGACATAGCAATAATAAATTCAATCACAGCTAAGGAAGAGATAGCACGATATGAACAGAACTCAAGGAAATGAAATAGATAAACAGTAGTCTAAGATAATCCCGGCAATACAAGATCTCAGATAAAAGAATATATACAAACTGATCCCAAATAAAGAGTCTAACTAGAACATGATCCAACTACATAAAGATAATAGCCTAACTATCTAGTCTAGGCAGTCGGGGGAAGGTCCTCAGCTACTGCTGGATCCTCCTGAGGGTCCAGCTCACAGGTGTTATCTAGGGCTGCCCCGTAGTAGGTGTCCAGGCAAGCCTCCTCCTCGTCCTCTGTAATATTTTCAACAGGTCCAGTCAGGACAGGAGCGAGCACAGTACATCTCAACAATTCATAGCAGGTTAGAAAATATATACATACAGTAAAGTAAGATACAAGTACTGAAAGAAGTGCAGTATGTAAACAGAGAGAGAACTGTAATAGAAATATCTACTATACATAAAGAACTAGCAGTGACTAGTGAATCAAAGTACAATATGAACATGTAAATGGCCTGGGATGATTCTGATGCTACACTATGGAATGATTCTGATACTACACTACTGGTGTATTATTCACATGTCCATTTATACTCCCCCGTACCCCCAATCAATACACAAGGATCCAGCCAGGTTATGTTATATGATGCTATGTAACAGACCCCGAAGGTGATAGACCCCGAAGGTGATGAACCCCGAAGGTGATAGACCCCGAAGGTGATACATAGTAGTCCCATAAATGGGATAAGGATTCCAGGAAGACTCTACGATCATAAGAGTATATGTCGTAAGTGATCAAGGAACTAATGAAGCATAGTGATACGCCATGTAAGTGAAACGCACAGAACATAGAGTACCCGATGCTCCCTAAGGATAACATCTCAAGAAGGGATCCATATAGTACCAATCCGTGTGACCATCGTGACAGTACAAGTAAAGTAATCTACTGCAGGAAATAATTCTAAGCAGGATATAAAATAATCAGAGAATGTACTCGCCTGTATCTGAGTGTCCGATATGAATCGTACTGTCCAAGGAGTGGTGTCTGGCTCCTAAACAGAATAGCACAAGTCACAACAAGTCCAGAATAGTGAAATGGAGTCCTACTATGCATTCTACATGATTCTAAGTCAATCTAGGCCAAAGTCACCTCTTGGTCAACTTTGGTCAACCCTAGAAGTCAAACTAGGTCAACCAAGTCTAATTAAGTCTAAACTAGGCTAAACTCAACTAACTAGGTCTAATAAGTCATGCTAGGCTCTACAAGTCTATTCTAGACTACACACAACATTCCAAGTACCTATTACACCTATACATATACACACTATATATAGATACAATATATTGAACTAACACATAGTATACCTAGGCCGACCCTATAGGTATATTCATATAGACATAAAGTATTTCACACCACCATAGGCATTCCTATCTAGGATGCATAAACATGTGAATATAGGGAAAAAGCATGTGTGTGTGTAGACAATTAAGGGTGTGTGTGTGTGTGGAAATAGAGAAATGTGTGGGAGCTAAGCAATTGTGTCAAGTGGCAGGATAATGTAACAGTGTGCAGGAAAGTGTGTGTGTGTAGGTGATGTGAATGTGACAGTGGAAGGGTGTGCAGGAACCTAAAATAGTAAAAAAATATGTGCAGGAACAATAGCAGTGAAGGGAAGCACTGTGTATGTGTGTGTCTGTGTTAGAGTAGTGCAATCAGTGAAGAAAAGGAAACATGTGTATACTTGTCTACAAGGATATATATGCAGGAAAATCAAGTAAATGAAGAAGAGGACAGTGGTGAGAGTGTGCACCAGTGTCAACAAGAGAACAGTGGAGTGTAGGGTGTCTGTGTACAGGAATTGACAAGTGTAAGGTGTGTGTCAATGTGTGGACTGCACAGCAGGAAATGTGACAGGAAAAATAGTGAAAAGAAGATAGGCAATACAACATCAAGTAAACTGGATTTGTTCCTCATAATTTCAGTTAACAAAGCAAACCAAATCTCAGTTTTTTAACAATAAACTAAAACCAATGCTCAGGTTTTACATAACCTAAAAGACAGGCTCAACAGTGAGCCACTCACTGGATTCTCAGGTTTTGAGAACAAAGCCCAATTCCTGGGAATTCCCAGGTTTATCAATGAACTGTTTCTCAGTTGTGCATCTCAGATTTTGAGTGTGTGGACAATTAAAACAGTACAACATAGGAAAGGTAATGTAGGATATAGTTCTCAGGTTTACACTAGAACTAAAGCTCAGATTTTGCATTAAGGCTACACTCATTATTTCAGTTAAGAAGAAAGGAAAAGGAAAGGAAAATTTGTTCAGAATGTGTGACATGATAACAGTAACAGGAAGGAGAAGGAAGGAAAATATTATGTCAAACACAACACAGTTCAGTTTCTTTTGACAGTTCTAAACACCCATTTCTATTTCAAAACACAACCAATTCAACCCAAGTTAATCCCATAGCTAGATAATAAGTAAGGGAACTATATTAGAGTATAAAACCAATATTTAACAGCATTTAATTAGGTATAAAAGACTTCCAAAAGTCAGACATTGAAACTAGAATTTCAGGATACCAAGTATCAGGATTTTTAGGGAAAATAGGAATTAATGGTTTAAAACATCCTAAAATGTAAATCAAAGGGTTGGTAACATAAATATACATTTATTGCATGCTACACAAGTTGTTTGTGTCCCTGAAATTGGACACAAACGTGTCCACACAAACAGTGCACAAGACAGTGCCTACTGTGCTGTGTCCTCGTGCACGTGTGCACGAGTCTCGTGTACACAACACAGACCAAACCAAGACACGTGTCCACAAAACTAGGTTTGCCACTCAAAGGGCTACCTACATGTCTCCCTGTATTGGGTCGACGTGTCCCTGTGTCGTGTCAAACAACCCGTATCAGTGCACAAAACTCGGCTGAATCTGACAGTGCAAACCCAATGCGGGCTGGAGAACACATCCGACATGACACGAGAGCATCTCAAACTTGGAGGGCCTCGTGTCAGTCATGGCCCCATGGCCCATGCCAAGTGGCATGGCCTGAGTCGCCGTGTCCAGCGAGTTGTGGGCCCCGAGTAGCAGGGGAAGCAACACAGTTCAGAGCCAGTGTACGCATTCGTGTCCAGGCTGATTTGCACCCGACACAGACACGAAACGACCATGGCTCCTTCACAAAAATTAATGAGCACATAATGATCTACAATCCTATTCAATCAGAATTTAAAAACAGTAAAATTGAACTCTCAGAGGCATTTGGTCGAACACCTAACACACATGACTGGTACGTGTCCGATACGGACACGAAACGAATCCGAACCCTAGGTTTAGCCTATCCTACAGTAGTGGTAGGGCTAGGGCCTTCCTAAAATGGATTTAAACAGGAATTAAATGGGTTATAGAGAGTTATACCTATTGATTCACAATGGGTGAAAAAGTCCTCAATGCAATGAACTCCTCAAGCCACCAAGTTTCCCCCGAATTGTTTCTTCCTGCATCCAATTAATTCCAGCAGCAAGAGGAAGAAATTTAGGTCCTAATGAAATTGGTTTGAAGGAAAAAGGATTTAAAGTGGATTTTTAAGGATTTTTGGAAGATGGGACTCACCTCTTTCCTTAGAACTTTTGAAAGAACCTTAAAAGAGGCTAGCCCTAAAAACTAGGAGAGATTAAATAGGGGGGAATCCCTAGGTTAAACCTAGCTGGTCAGCCATGTTGGGTTTGGGTGGGGTTTGTGCTAGGTTAGCTAGTCCTATCTAGTTTAGTCACAAAATGACTTGTGTAATCACAAGCCATTTATCAAATAACTTGATTTCTACATTCCTAATTCAAGTTCTATGAATCACTAACCACTAACTTGAGTCACACTAGGTTAGACTAGGGTCCACTTGACCTAACCAAGCCCAACTAACTATGGTTAGTTCCTAGGTTGGTCTACGTGAGTCAAAACTGGTCAAAAATCAAACTAGTCCAAATAAATCCAAAAAAATCCTAAAAATTCCCATAAATTCTAATTAATACCAATAAATTTTATTTATCCCAAAAATGACAAATTTACCCTCAAACTAGAATGTGGTAGTGACAAATCTACCCTCCTTAAAAGAATTTCGTCCTCGAAATTGAAAGGCGAAATATAACTGATGAGAAGGATAGAAAGTATACCTCACGGTCCAAAAAGATAGGGGTACCGCTCGCGCATCTCATCCTCCCGCTCCCAGGTAGACTCTCCTGGAGAATGATGCCTCCATGCGACGCGTACCAAGGGTATCACCTGGTTCCTCAGAACCTTCTCCCGTCGATCCAGAATCTCCACTGGCTGCTCTGGATAGCTGAGAGAAGGACCCACCTCAATCTCCGAATGATCGAGCACATGGCTAGGGTCAGCCACGTACCGTCTTAACTGTGATACATGGAATACGTTGTGGACCCCCACAAGTGCAGGCGGCAAGTCTAGCCTGTAAGTCACGTCACCGACTCTTCCGCTGATAACGAAAGGGCCGATGAAGCGCGGGCTAAGCTTTTCGTCTCCACCAAAACGTATCGTACCATGAGTCGGAGATATCCTCAAAAAAACCTGGTCTCCGACCTAATCACAAGCAAGGTCTCAATTAATATAATAAACAAACATGATCAAAAAATCATAAACAACAACCTAAATCTAATCCTACTCTAATCTGTACCTCAAACTCCAAGGGCCTCCGGTGGCTATCGGCCCAGTGCCGATGTCTGTCCTGCGCCACGTGAAGTCTGTCCCTGATAAGCTTCACCTTTTCGGCCGTATCCACAATCATCTCTGGCCCCAGCAAAGCTCGCTCACCAACATCATCCCAGGATAAGGGTGTACGGCACCTACGCCCGTACAGAGCCTCGAAAGGTGACATCTCGATGCTGGCCTGGAAACTATTGTTATAGGCAAACTCCACCAAATGAAGATGATCCTTCCAGGAACCTCCAAAGTCCAGAACGCACGTCCGCAGCATATCCTCAAGGGTCTGAATAGTCCGCTCTGACTGTCCGTCCGTCGGGGGGTGGTATGCAGTACTAAACTTGAGCTGAGTGCCCAAGCTGGTCTGCAGACTCCTCTAGAAATGGGAAGTAAAACGGCTATCCCGATCTGAGACGATGCTGACCGGAACTCCGTGGATCCTGACTATCTGCCGCATATACATCTCCGCCAGCCTCTCTGTAGACATGCCCACCTTGAATGGCAAGAAGTGGGCCGATTTGGTCAACCTATCAACGATGACCCAAATCGCGTCTTTCCCTCCTAGAGTACGCGGCAATCCTGAAACGAAGTCCATCGTGATATGCTTCCATTTCTACTCGGGAATGGGCAGCGGCTGTAACAGTCCACCGGGCCTCTGTCTCTCTGCCTTGACCTGCTGACAGACCAAGCACCTAGCTATGAAGTGGGACACCTTCCGCTTCATTCCTGACCACCATACATGCTCCCGCAGATCTCGGTACATCTTGTTGGCACCCGGGTGTATAGAGTACTGAGATCTGTGGGCCTTCTGTATAATCTGCTCTCTAAGCTTCCCGCTAGGCACACATAACCTGGCACCGTGCCTCAGGGCACCATCCTCTGCAAGTGAGAACTCAGGATCCCCCACTCCAATACTGATCTGCTCTCTGATACTCTGAAAAGCCACATCCTCGAACTGGGCCGCCTTGATCCTGTCCACCAAGTCTGACTGAATCTGTATCCCCCATAGCTGCATCTGCACTCCTGGCACGATCACCTCAATCCCAAGGCTCTCCAAGTCGGCAAGCAAATGTCGATCCATGGTCAAACACATGGCTGTCGGATACCTACTCAAGGCATCGGCAACCACGTTGGCCTTCCCTGGATGATACTGCAGTGCAATGTCGAAGTCCTTCATCAACTCCAACCATCTGTGCTGTCTCATGTTCAACTCCTTCTGAGTGAACACATACTTAAGGCTCTTATGATCTGTGAAGATCTCCACCCTCTCACCATATAGATAATGCTTCCACAGCTTCAAGGCAAAAATCACTGCTACCAACTCCAGGTCGTGGGTAGGGTAGTTTTTCTCATGGGGACGTAACTGCCTGGAAGCATAGGCAATCACCTTTCCGTGCTACTGCAACACACAACCCAGCCCATTTCCTGAAGCATCACTATAAATAGTGAATCCACCTGATCCTGAAGGCAATGTCAGAATTGGAGCTGTCGTCAGCCGCTTCTTCAACTCATCAAAAGCCGCCTGACACTCCTCTGACCAAACATACTCAGCATCCTTCCGGGTCAACCGTGTCAACGGCTCTGCAACCCGGGAGAAATCTTGCACAAATCTCCGGTAATATCCTGCCAGCCCCAGGAAGCTCCTGATCTCTGCAACTGAAGTCGGCGCTGTATATGCCTCAACTGCCACAATCTTCTTGGGGTCAACTGAGATACCATCTCCAGTCACCACAAGCCCCAAGAAATCCACCCGGTCTAGGAAGAACTCACATTTGGAGAGCTTTCCGTAAAGCTGCTCCTTCCTGAGAACCTCCAGCACTATCCTCAAATGCTCCTCGTGCTCCTCCTCAGTCTTGGAATATATCAAGATATCATCTATGAACACTACCATAAACTGATCCAGATACTGATGGAACACCTTATTCATAAGGTTCATAAACACAGCTGGTGCATTGGTTAGCCCAAACGGTATAACCAAAAACTCGAACTGTCCATACCGCGTCCTGAAAGCGGTCTTAGGAATATCCTCCCCCTTCACCTTCACCTGGTGATATCCCGACCTCAGATCAATCTTGGAAAATACCCGAGCTCCGCTCAACTGGTCAAATAGATCGTCGATCCGCGGCAGTAGGTATTTATTCTTGATCGTGAGGTTGTTGAGTGCCCTATAGTCAATACACATGCGTACTGACCCATCTTTCTTTGGCATGAACAACACTGGTGCACCCCATGGCGACGAACTCGAGCGGATGAAGCCATTGTCCTGTAGCTTATCCACTTGCTTCTTCAGCTCCACCAGCTCGCTGTTGTTCACCCGATAGACATGCTGAGAGATGGGTTTCGCTCCTGGAACCAAGTCTATCGAGAACTCAATGTCCCTGTCTGGGGGCAGTCCCGGCAACTCCTCCGGGAAAACATCCATATACTCTGCTATCAAGGGGTGTGGAGTCGTCTGCTCCTCGACCGAGACTCCACAGAAGACTCCGCTGCTCTGCTCTATCTGACGTCTGGAGTACTCGAACTCTGGCTCCCCTGGCGCTCTGAACAGAACTCTACCCCCTCTGCAATCAATGCTGGCGTGGTGCCTGCTCAACCAATCCATGCCTAGTACTATATCGTAGTTCGGCAAAGGCATTACGAGCAGGCTCACCTCCAACTCACGGCCTCCCAAAACTACTCTTCGACCCTTACAAACATCACTCACGAGGATAATACCACCTCCGGTCATGATCTTGTAAGTCCTAGGCAACGATTCAGCTATGATACCGTGTCTAATCGCAAAAGATACTGAAATGAAGCTATGTGATGCACCGAAATCAAACAATGCAAATGCTGGACTGGAGTCGAGAAGAATCGAACCTGCAATCAGCTCTCCAGTCACCTCTACATCTCCAGCTGCCATGGCGAAAGCTCGCCCCTGCTGGCCTCCCCTGGCCTGCTGCTGGTGCTGGACAAACCTCTGCTGCTGCGTCGGCAAGGCTGGTCCCCACTGCTGGCCCACTGGAGCTCTGGCTCCACCTCCCGGAGCTGCTCGTCCTATACGGCACTCCCTCATCTGGTGATCTGCGGAGCCACACACTAGGCACAGGCCCAGCCTCTTCCTGCACTCACTGGCAGCATGTCCATTCCTCCTACAGTATCCACAAGTGGTAACCTGCCTCTGGCCCTGCTGGTGCTGCCTCGGCTGCTGCTGGTGCTGAGCTGGCCTCTGCTGGATCGGCTCAGGATGGAACTGCCTCGACTGTTAAAACTGAAAGTGGGGCCTCTTGGCCTGGCCCCCGCTGCTACTGCCTCCAACTGGGTCTCTCCCTCTCTTGAGCCTAAGCTCAAGATCATCCTCAGCTAACAGGGCTCCCGTCAAGATCTCCTCAAACGTAGCATCTCTGTTCCCCTTGGTCAGGGACTTGACCTCCTTGACTAGACCCTTCCGGAACCTCTGGGCCTTCGCCGTCTCGCTCAACCCCTCAACAAACCTGCCGAGACGGCCAAACTCTCCCGCATACTCCTCAACTGAGAGGCTCCCCTGGACCAAGCTCTCAAACTGGGTCTCCAAGGCTCTGACTGCTGAATCTGGAAAGAACTTCTTCTTGAAGAAGCCCCTGAACTGCTCCCAAGTCTGCCCTGGTACCCCCACCCTGGGGTCCGACTGATACCAGGTGCGAGCAAGATCTCGCATCCGGCTAGCTGCGGCCTCGATCTGAAGGTCTGCTGGAATCCTGGCCAAGCGGAAGATCTCCTCCATATGCTCGATCCACTCGTCGGCATACAGGATCCCCTCTGTCCCCATGAAGTCCCTGGGGCTCATCTTCTGGAATTGCTCGATCCCTGGTGTCCTCTGCTGCTGCACCACTGGCCGAGCTGCAGCTGTCGTGACGGCCAACTCCATGCCTCTGTCCTGCCGAGCCTGCTGCCGGTCCATGAACTGCTAGAAGTATGCGAATATCTGAGCTGCGTCCACATGTCCTGGAGGCGGTGGTGGCTGGAAAGGATCCTCTGGATAGACCGGGTCCTGCCTCCCAGTCGGTGGATGCATACCCCCTGCTGCGGCTGCCGAGGTCTCAACACGAGCTGAGGTGACAAGAGCTGCAGTCCCCTAGCCTCGCCGTGCTGGCTGAAAGGTAGCTGTCCCCTCTAAAGCATCCTCATGGACGGCACGCTGCGATCGAGTCTCTACCATCCTGAAGATAGACAAACAAGAGTATCAATTTCTGAGAAAGAAGCGATATAACAAAGGCGGACAATTATAATTCAAAGGATCAGCAGACAAAAGGATTTAGATGGCCATAAAAGAAATTTTTCTAAGGTGATTGAGTATCTTAAAATTTATATCCTATATCCTATAGCAGGCTGCAGTGATACTCTAGTTCGAGCACCACTACACTTCTAGTCTAGACCTGCATGGGCCACCACTAAAAACGTGTCACGACCCGCACCCTAGAGTAAGGGCACGAGACGTGAATTCGTCTAGCCTACGCCGCAGTGTCGGCGGTAGAACGCTGTCCTAGGTCTCAACATCTAGCAGTATATATATCTAAACAGTTTATACTCCCCGAATGGGGTGACATAGTAATAATAAACTCAATCACAGCTAAGGAAGAGATAGCACGATATGAATAGAACTCAAGGAAATAAAATAGATAAACAGTAGTCTAAGATAATCCCAGCAATACAAGGTCTCAGATAAAAGAATATATACAAACTGATCCCAAATAAAGAGTCTAACTAGAACATGATCCAACTACATAAAGATAATAGCCTAACTATCTAGTCTAGGCAGTCGGGGGAAGGTCCTCAGCTACTGCTGGATCCTCCTGAGGGTCCAGCTCACAGGTGTCATCTAGGGCTACCCCGTAGTAGGTGTCCAGGCAAGCCTCCTCCTCGTCCTTTGTAATATTTTCAACAGGTCCAGTCAGGACAGGAGCGAGCACAGTACATCTCAACAATTCATAGTAGGTTAGAAAATATATACATGCAGTAAAGTAAGATACAAGTACTGAAAGAAGTGCAGTATGTAAACAGAGAGAGAACTGTAATAGAAATATCTACTATACATAAAGAACTAGCAGTGACTAGTGAATCAGAGTACAATATGAACATGTAAATGGCCTGGAATGATTCTGATGCTACACTATGGAATGATTCTGATACTACACTACTGGTGTATTATTCACATGTCCATTTATACTCCCCCGTACCCCCAATCAATACACAAGGATCCAGCTAGGTTATGTTATATGATGCTATGTAACAGACCCCGAAGGTGATAGACCCCGAAGGTGATGAACCCCGAAGGTAATAGACCCCGAAGGTGATACATAGTAGTCCCATAAATGGGATAAGGATTCCAGAAAGACTCTACGATCATAAGAGTATATGTCGTAAGTGATCAAGGAACCAATAAAGCATAGTGATACGCCATGTAAGTGAAACACACAGAACATAGAGTACCCGATGCTCCCTAAGGATAACATCTCAAGAAGGGATCCATATAGTACCAATCCGTATGACCATCGTGACAGTACAAGTAAAGTAATCTACTGCAGGAAATAATTCTAAGCAGGATATGAAATGATCAAAGAATGTACTCGCCTGTATCTGAGTGTCCGATATGAATCGTACTATCCAAGGAGTGGTGTCTGGCTCCTAAACAGAACAGCACAAGTCACAACAAGTCCAGAATAGTAAAATGGAGTCCTACTATGCATTCTACATGATTCTAAGTCAATCTAGGCCAAAGTCAACTCTTGGTCAACTTTGGTCAACCCTAGAAGTCAAACTAGGTCAACCAAGTCTAATTAAGTCTAAACTAGGCTAAACTCAACTAACTAGGTCTAATAAGTCATGCTAGGCTCTACAAGTCTATTCTAGACTACACACAACATTCCAAGTACCTATTACACCTATACATATACACACTATATATAGATACAATATATTGAACTAACACATAGTATACCTAGGCCAACCCTATAGGTATATTCATATAGACATAAAACATTTCACACCACCATAGGCATTCCTATCTAGGATGCATAAACATGTGAATATAGGGAAAAAGCATGTGTGTGTGTGTAGACAATTAAGGGTGTGTGTGTGTGTGGAAATAGAGAAATGTGTGGGAGCTAAGCAATTGTGTCAAGTGGCAGGATAATGTGACAGTGTGCAGGAAAGTGTGTGTGTGTAGGTGATGTAAATGTGACAGTAGAAGGGTGTGCAGGAACCTAAAACAGTGAAAAAATGTGTGCAGGAACAATAGCAGTGAAGGGAAGCACTGTGTATGTGTGTGTCTGTGTTAGAGCAGTACAATCAGTGAAGAAAAGGAAACATGTGTATACTTGTCTACAAGGATATGTATACAGGAAAATCAAGTAAATGAAGAAGAGGACAGTGGTGAGAGTGTGCACCAGTGTCAACAAGAGAACAGTGGAGTGTAGGGTGTCTGTGTACAGGAATTGACAAGTGTAAGGTGTGTGTCAATGTGTGGACTGCACAGCAGGAAATGTAACAGGAAAAATAGTGAAGAGAAGATAGGCAATACAACATCAAGTAAACTGGATTTGTTCCTCATAATTTCAGTTAACAAAGCAAACCAAATCTTAGTTTTTTAACAATAAACTAAAACCAATGCTCAGGTTTTACATAACCTAAAAGACAGGCTCAATAGTGAGCCACTCACTGGATTCTCAGGTTTTGAGAACAAAACCCAATTCCTGAGAATTCCCAGGTTTATCAATGAACTGTTTCTCAGTTGTGCATCTCAGATTTTGAGTGTGTGGACAATTAAAACAGTGCAACATAGGAAAGGTAATGTAGGATATAGTTCTCAGGTTTACACTAGAACTAAAGCTCAGATTTTGTATTAAGGCTACACTCATTATTTCAGTTAAGAAGAAAGGAAAAGGAAAGGAAAATGTGTTCAGAATGTGTGACATGATAACAGTAACAGGAAGGAGAAGGAAGGAAAACATTATGTCAAACACAACACAGTTCAGTTTCTTTTGACAGTTCTAAACACCCATTTCTATTTCAAAACACAACCAATTCAACCCAAGTTAATCCCATAGCTAGATAATAAGTAAGAGAACTATATTAGAGTATAAAACCAATAATTAACAGCATTTAATTAGGTATAAAAGACTTCCAAAAGTCAGACATTGAAACTGGAATTTCAGGATACCAAGTATCAGGATTTTTAGGGAAAATAGGAATTGATGGTTTAAAACATCCTAAAATGTAAATCAAAGGGTTGGTAACATAAATATACATGTATTGCATGCTACACAAGTTGTTTGTGTCCCTGAAATTGGACACAAACGTGTCCACACAAACAGTGCACAAGACAGTGCCTACTGTGCCGTGTCCTCGTGCACGTGTGCACGAGTCTCGTGTACACAACACAGACCAAACCAAGACACGTGTCCACAAAACTAGGTTCGCCACTCAAAGGGCTACCCACGTGTCACCCTGTATTGGGTCGACGTGTCCCTGTGTCGGGTCAAACAACCCGTATCAGTGCACAAAACTCGGCTGAATGTGACAGTACAATCCCAATACGGGCTGGAGAACACATCCGACACGACACGAGAGCATCTCCAACTTGGAGGGCCTCGTATCAGTCATGGCCCCATGGCCCACGCCAAGTGGCATGGCCTGAGTCGCCGTATCCAGCGAGTTGTCGGCCCCGAGTAGCAGGGGAAGCAAAACAGTTCAGAGCCAGTGCACGCATTCGTGTCCAGGCTGACTTGCACCCGACACAGACACGAAACGACCATGGCTCCTTCACAAAAATCAATGAGCACACAATGATCTACAATCCTATTCAATCAAAATTTAAAAACAGTAAAATTGAACTCTCAGAGGCATTTGGTCGAACACCTAACACACATGACTGGTACGTGTCCGATACGGACACGAAACAAATTCGAACCCTAGGTTTAGCCTATCCTACAGTAGGGGTAGGGCTAGGGCCATCCTAAAATGGATTTAAACAGGAATTAAATGGGTTATAGAGAGTTATACCTATTGATTCACAATGGGTGAAAAAGTCCGCAATGCAATAAACTCCTCAAGCCACCAAGTTTCCCCCGAATTGTTTCTTCCTGCATCCAATTAATTCCAGCAGCAAGAGGAAGAAATTTAGGTCCTAATGAAATTGGTTTGAAGGAAAAAGGATTTAAAATGGATTTTTAAGAATTTTTGGAAGATGGGACTCACCTCTTTCCTTAGAACTTTTGAAAGAACCTTAAAAGAGGCTAGCCCTAAAAACTAGGAGAGATTAAATAGGGGAATCCCTAGGTTAAACCTAGCTGGTCAGCCATGTTGGGTTTGGGTGGGGTTTGTGCTAGGTTAGCTAGTCCTATCTAGTTTAGTCACAAAATGACTTGTGTAATAACAAGCCATTAATCAAATAACTTGATTTCTACATTCCTAATTCAAGTTCTATGAATCACTAACCACTAACTTGAGTCACACTAGGTTAGACTAGGGTCCACTTGACCTAACCAAGCCCAACTAACTATGGTTAGTTCCTAGGTTGGTCTACGTGAGTCAAAACTGGTCAAAAATCAAACTAGTCCAAATAAATCCAAAATAAATCCTAAAAATTCCCATAAATTCTAATTAATACCAATAAATTTTATTTACCCCAAAAATGACAAATTTACCCTCAAACTAGAATATGGTAGTGACAGTTGACCAAGTCTGACTTGGACCTAGTTTGACCTAGACAGTTGAACAAGTTTGACTTAGAGTTGACTTTGACCTAGATTGACCTAAAAATCATGTAGATGCATCATAAACTTCATCTGTCTTATTTTAAATACATTATAACCTATATTTCTCTGCTTAGGACATTATGACTCTGGTGCAGGCATCTGATATTACACTACTCTTCTCAGAGTAGCAGGCGAGTACATTCTCTGATAGTTCTTCTATTTACTTGTCAATTACTGTACTTCAGTTCTAGATAATTTTATGTGATTCTTACAACACATATGGATATTCTGGATTCATGTATGCGACACACATACCATCTGTCTAGCCTCTATTTTCTGGAACCACTACTGGCATCACCTTCTGGAATCACTACTGGAACCACCTACTGGAATCACTCTGGAATCTTTTGCTGGTATTATTATGTTTGGCTGGACTCACCCCGATTTCTCGTATCGTTTCCTGGATTCACTTGTACTTATGGGCGGAGAAATATTGGAATAGGCATGTGAACATACCCAAATACTAGAACCACTCCCTTGGAATTATACTGGAATGATAGCCATCTCACACCCGGCCAGGTGTGTGATGTGCCACATTACCTACAGCCGTTCACATGTCGGTCCCGATATTTTAAAACACACTGTTAGAGTATAGGCTGGACTCATCCTGAAATCATTGATCACATTGACTGGAACCATCCCGTACTGGACTCATCTTGTATTAGATTCGTCTAGTACTGGACTTTCGTTGGAGTCACACATGTCTATATTACAGTCTGGACTCACATCATGCTACTCTAGTTCAGCTAGATTTTATTTTTCAGTCTTCATTGCCATGCTTCTCTTCTTGTTTAGTTATTTCCCTTTCTTTGTACCTTAACTGTTCTCTATATCATTACCTGTATAAAACTGCTATATTTCATCAATAAAAACTGTTTATAACTGCTTTATAGTTCTCTGTCATTTAATTGGGATTTCTTGATGAGTTGTACTTGTTCCTGTCCTGACTGGACCTGTTGAAATTTTACAGATGATTGCCCTGAGGATACATGCCCTACATATTATGGACCCGGGGAAGGGATGACTACCTTTGGCCCCGACACTCAGGAGTGATCGGGATTTCGTTTAGTAGACTAGCATTTGTTTCCATGTTGAACTTGTTATAGAAGTTTTGAGACTTGTGTAGTATTTGAGATTTGTTGAGAGTTGTTATTATTTTAGTAGTTGTTCTTCTATTCTTAGTTTAATTCTTCTATGTTTATCTTATCGTGCTTAGACTGTGATTGAGTTACAATATCTTATACTTATCCTCCGTTCGGAGTTGATCATGATGAGTACATTATAATTGCGTGAGTTGCTGGTTAGATAGTAACCTAGGACAGCGCTCTACCGCCGACACTGCGGCGTAGGCTGGGCGTCGTTACGTATTCGTACCCTCACAGTGGGTGCGGGTCATGACACCCGTATGGTCTCCCACGAGTCTGAAAATGTACATAGCAACCAAAGTCCTTGAACTTCGTCGTCGAACTTGACTTCCATCGAGGATAGCTGGTCCACCACGCCCTGGAATTTACTCAAGTGATCCGTAATGGATGTCCCATCTTTGTACCCCAGACCCATTATCGTCCGAATCAGGAACAGCTTGTTTACCCCGGTCTACTTCGCGTACAAAGGTTCCAGCTTATCCCATAATGTTTTTGCGTGCTCAATATTGGCAACGTGGTTGTACACGTTCTCACCAACGAACTGCCGCATGTACCCACACACCTGTATATGCTCGAAGTTCCAATCCTCATCGGATTTGTCAATACTGGAAGATGCAACTTCTTGACAAACAGGAAATCCTTCATCTTGCTCCGCCAATAATGGTATTTGGTACCGTTTAGGTTCACCATGCGCACCGGCTTTGCGTCCATCTCTGCTTCCTGGTTTGACTGTCAACTCCTGACACTTCTTTGAACCCAAAGCTCTGATACCACTCTGTTGGGAACGAAGCACGGAAACCGTTTCTCCAAACCAGAAAGTCCTGCGAGAGAACCGAGCAAAAGCACAGAAACCAAAAATGCCAAACACAATCGCAGACACAAAGATTTTTGACGTGGAAAACCCTTGCGGAAAAAACCACGGGACGATTGGAGTCCAACCCTGAAGAACCTCCACTAATGGAATAAAGAGAATACACCCTCTACAAGCTCCTCCCGATCCAACACGGATCACCATAACTCACTTGAAAGAAAAAAAATTTGATTGCGGACTCCGAAGAACAAGAGATGCCGAAAAATTATTCGAAGCAATCTCTCCTTCACAATAGTCCTTAATCCTCTCTCTCTCAAAGATTGTAAGCACTCTTGTTTTGAGATAATTTTCCAACTAGCATGCATCACCCTTTTATAAGCCCTTGGTAATCCATACATGGAAGGCCAATATATATGGAAACTTCCAATATGCATCAATCATATATTTAATGGAAATCCAATCATAATTGGCTTGCCATAATTCGAAACCCAATTATATGGAAAGCTACTATATGAAAGGTCCAATCATAAATATATGATCAAAGTAAACATGGAAATCCAATCATATATTTTCTTACCATATATGTTCCAAAATAGGATCCATGCACTCTCCGAACTTCTCCGACACACGGATGACGCTCGTCGCTCTCCGGGGTATTCTCCACATAGGTTGGGAACCCCACCCACTCCAACAACCTACAGGACTTGCTTACTTTTTCATTTCTTTAGGAAAATACCAACAATTTCTATCTCCAGTTAATTCATCTTGAAATATCATGTGTTGTTCATATTCAGAAGAAAAAAAAAACCAATTTCACAAGAGAAAAAAACTTCATATAAGCATAGCAATGACAAAATATACCAAAATTAATCATTTTTACAGATTTAAAAAAATTAAGGCTAAATTACAACTTGATACCCTCAACTATTGGAGTTTTTCAACTTGATACCCTCAACTTTGATAGGTACTAACTTAATACCCTCTCTCAACTAATATTTTTAACTTGGTACATTTCCGTCACTGAAGTTAGATTTTACGTTAAAAAAATCTTTTCCTAAACTACCCCTACCCCTGTCTGTTGCCCCTTCTTCCACACACACACCTCACCCACCTCCCACCTCCGCGACGACAGACCCGCCGTCGTCCCGGCCCCGCCGCACCACCCCCTTCAGCGCAGAGCCCCCCCCCCCCCCCGTCGCGAGCCCCGGCCCTCCGTCGCATGCTCCCCCGTCCTCCCCGAGCTCCCCCAGCTCCCGCCATGCGCCGCCCGACCTCGCCGTACGCTGCCCGCTCACCGCCTCGCGCCCTCCGGCCTCGTCCAGTGCTCCCCCGCCCCCAATCCCCCCACCCCCAGTGCCCCCCAGCTCCCCGCCGTGCGCCGCCCGACCTCGCCGCACGCTGCCCGCTCGCCGCCTCGTGCCCTACGGCCTAGTCCAGTGCTCCCCCGCTCCCACCCCCACCCCCCGAGCGCCCCCAGCTCCTCGTCGCACGACCCCCGCTCGCCGCCGTTTGCCCTCCGGCCTCGTCCATTGCTCCCCCGCACTCCCCGGCCAGCGTAACCTTGCGACCTCATGCCGCCCGACGCCTCGCCACACCTCGCCGCCCTATCCACGGCCTACTGCACCATCTGCGACCCCCGCCCTCGGCCCCGTGCACCCACTATCTAGACGCATTTGCTGTGCGCCCCCCCTCTCCCCCCTTGGGGCAGCCGCGCCGCCCCACGCTTGTTGCTGTTGCTCCCTACTGCTGCATATCCTCCCCCTTCCGGCTACCGGCACCGGAGAGAAAGAGGGGGGGCTGCTGGAGTGAGAGAGGTGGGGGAGAGAGAGAGGTGGGAGAGAGAATTTGAGGGACATTTGTGTCATTTTACTCATTCAGTTAACACTGTTAGTGTAAGGTTGGAGGGAGGGTATTAAGTTAATACCTATCAAAGTTGAGGGTATCTGATGGGTACTCGACCCAAAATGCCTGGTCCTGGTGGAGATTGGTAAGTATTTGTCATGAATATCACTATGCAGAAGATAAATTGAGAGAAATTAGATCAGATTCAGAGGAGAATGGAGAAGAACAGATCTATATTGATAAATTGGGGAAGAATGTTGAAAGAACAGTGTAAGAGAAAAGAAAGACTATGGAGAATTCATTATAGCCTGTATTTCTAATCCTCTCCTCTCTTATTTATAGCCAGACTCAATCTTGAGCCTCACTCTACCAGCTATCTGCTAACAGAATGGCCAGGCTGCTAACTGAATGGTCAGGAGCCCACCCAGGTCAGCTAACGGTAAGGTGACGTGGCCAATGACGTGGCCAATGGTCCCTTCCCCACCACTGTAAGCTACTGAATTACTTTCTACTATAGCTTGATTACTGAAGAAGGAGTTACACTCCATTGTACTGCTATGGCTTATTTAAGGAGTGTAACAACTGCCCTCTCCTTCATTTGGACCTTGTCTCAATGTCAAATTGAGGAAAATCTTTGATGAAGTCCTCGTATGGTATCTACTGAGCTTCCTCTTCTGAAGTGTCCTTCCACTGCACCAATAAATCGACAGCTGCTTGGTTCTTCCTCTGAACTAGCCTGCGGTCCAAGATCCAGTCTGGCTCTAGCAAAATTTCTTCTCTCTGAGTAGGTAATCCAGATTGAACAAAATTTTTCCTGCTTAAGTGTTTCTTGAGCTGAGATACATGGAAGGTAGGGTGTATCAAAGAACCACTAGGAAGAGCAAGTTTGTAAGCCACTGCTCCTATTCTGTCTAATACTTGATAAGGGCCAAAGTATTTGGGAGACAATTTTTGAGGCTTCCGTTGATCTACTGAAGATTGCCTGTAAGGTTGTAGTTTGAGGTACACAAAATCCCCAGGTTCAAAGGACCTTTCAGTTCTATGAGAGTCCACTGCTTTCTTCATCCTGTCTTGAGCTAATTGCAGGTTATCTTTTAACAATTGTAGTGCATTGTCCCTGGCCAGAATAGCAGTAGCAACCTCCCTGTCTTGTGTGTCATCTGGAACATAAGTAAGAATGTGTGGGGGTGTTCTCCCATACACCACTTCAAAGGGGGTGACCTTAGTGGCTGAGTGCCAGTTGGTGTTAAACCAGTATTCTGCCCAGATCAGGAACTTGCTCCATTCTTTGGGTTTGTGACCACAAAAGCACCTTAGGTAACCTTCTACACACCTGTTTGTGACTTCAGTCTGACCATCTGATTGTGGGTGGTATGCTGTGCTATACTTCAGTTGAGTCCCCTGTAATTTGAAGAACTCTTTCCAGAACATACTGGTGAAAATAGGATCTCTGTCAGAAACCATTGATCTAGGCATGCCATGTAACTTAAATACCCCTTCAAGGAAGACTTGGGCTACCTGGGATGCAGTGTAGGGGTGACTGAGAGCAAACAAATATATGTATTTGGAAAGCCTATCAACTACCACCATTATAGTAGTTTTGTGATGGCTAAGGAGTAGTCCTTCAATGAAGTCTAGGGATATGTCCTCCCATATTCTATCTGGAATTGGAAGAGGCTGTAAGAGCCCAGCTGGTGAAATGGTTTCACTCTCGTTCTTCTGGCAAACTTCACAAGTCTGTATATATGTCTGGACCATTTTCTTCATGCCCTTCCAGTAGCAAACTCTTTTTAGCCTGTGCAATATTTTAACAAAACCTGAGTGCCCCCTTGGAGTTGATCATGATGTTCCTTTAGCATCTCTTGGGCAAATTGTGAGTTGGGATCAAGTAAGAGCCTGTTTTTGTAGTATAACAGGTTATTCCTGACTGCATATTTGTTGTTGTCCAGCTTCCCTTTTTCCCATTTCTCCATTTGTTGCTTGTAATAGGTAGAAGTCTGCATTTGCAGTTTGAAGTCTTGAATCCAATCTGGACTAATCACTGTGACTGCAGCTAAGGATGTATCTTCTCTTCTTGACAAGCTGTCTGCAGCTTCATTTTCCTTCCCTCTTTTATACTCCACCCTAAACTGGTATCCATGTAATTTGGAAAACCACTTGAACTGAGCCTCAGTGTGAATTTTCTGCTCTAACAAATGTTTTAGGGATCTGTGGTCTGTCCTGATGAGGAAGCTCCTTCCCCAGAGGTATTGGCTCCATTTTTTAACAGCTAGGAGTATGGCCAACATTTCCTTTTCATATATAGAGAGGGTAGTGTTCCTGCCTTTGAGTCTTTGACTGAGATAAGCAATAGGCCTGCCTTTTTGCATTAGTACAGCCCCTATTCCCATTCCTGAAGCATCACATTCTACAGTGAACTCTTCATTGAAATCTGGCATTGCTAATACTGGAGGTTGGGTGAGCACCTGCTTCAATTTTTCAAAAGCATTTTGAGCCTTCTCATTCCAGAAAAAAGAATTCTTCTTTAACAATTCAGTGAGAGGGCTGGCAATGGCTCCATAACCCTGTATGAATCTTCTATAATACCCTGTAAGTCCCAAAAATCCTCTTAATTCCTTGAGGGTTCTGGGTAGAGGCCACTCCACAACTGCTAGCACCTTGTCTTGGTCCACCTGCACTCCTTGTCCTGAAATGATGTGTCCCAGGTACCCTACTTGATTTTAAGCAAACAAGCATTTACTCCTCTTGAGCTTTAACTGATTGGCCTCCAGTTTAAGGAAAACTGCTTGCATGTGTTTGCAGTGATCCTGTAAGTTAGCACTGTATATAAGTATATCATCAAAAAAAACTAACACAAACCTCCTTAAGTACTCCTTGAATACTTCATTCATCAGGGCTTGAAAGGTGGAAGGGGCATTTGTGAGCCCAAATGGCATCACAAGGAACTCATAATGGCCTTCATGAGTTCTAAAAGCAGTCTTGTGAATGTCTTCTTCTGCCATCCTCACTTGGTGGTATCCAGCTCTCAAATCCAGCTTAGAAAAGTACTGGCTCCCATGAAGTTCATCAAACAACTCTTCAATGAAGGGAATGGGAAAGGTGTCCTTTACAGTGTTTTGATTTAAACCCCTGTAATCCACACATAACCTCCATGAACCATCAGGTTTTTTTACTAAAATTACTGGAGCAGAATATGAGCTATTACTAGGCCTTATTATCCCAGTATTCAGCATCTCCTGTATTTGTCTTTCAATTTCATTTTTGTGCATATATGGCTGTCTGTAAGGCCTGTTGCAAATTGGCACTGACCCAGGCAGGAGGGGAATCCTGTGATCAAAGGGTCTTTTGGGAGGTAGCCCTGTGGGTTCCATGAATAAGTGATCATAATTTTCCAGAAGTGTGGCAATCACTGGGTCTTGTGGCAAGCTTTGGCAATGGGGATTGAACTCTGTTACTGAGCATAGTTGAATGAGATAAAATTGAGAGTGTTGCCTCATTTCTTTAGTGTCAGGCTCTTGAAGGTGGTTCAAATGAGGTTTGATCCCCTTAAACTGTTTGTTAATTCCCTGTTCTGCAAACTCCATGGTCAATTCCTGAAAGTTCCACATTATGGTGCCCAAGGTGCTAAGCCAACTGGCTCCCAGCACTAGTTGACAACCTGGAAGTGGCAGAAGTAAAAAATCTGTCGTGATTTTATGGCCTTGGCATTCAATGCTGATGCCCTTGCATAACCCTTTGATGCTAAGTTTGGCTCCATCAGCCACCAATACTTCAAAGGGATGACTGTCTTGGGGAATGAGGCCCAATCTTTCACATAATGCAGTATCAATAAAGTTGTGAGTGGATCCAGAGTCCACTAATATGAGAACAGGTTTATTTCTAAGAGTTCCTCTTAGCCTCATAGTGGAGTGATGAGATATACCTGAAAGAGCATGTAGAGAGATCTCAAAAGCTTTTTGCTGAATTTCTGTGGAATAGGGAACTACTTCAGGCACATCTGCTACTTCATTCTGGTCTTCTTCATCAGATACCAACATGAATAATTTTTTTTCCTTGTATTTATGCCCTCTGAACCATTTTTCATCACACATGAAACATAATCCTAAGTTTTTTCTTCTCAGGATTTCTGAAGGTGATATGGTGGTCCTTGGAGTCTCTGCTGCAGGTTTGGAAGTATCCAAGTTAGTGTTTGCAGGCTTCTTCCAGGATTCAGTGCTAGTCTTGGAGGCCCCTGAGTTGTAAGTGGTGTTAATTCCAGTCTTATTGCTATAAGTGCTCCCCTTGTAGTTTCTTTTGATTGCCAGGAACTTAGCTTCATAGAGTTTGGTCAATTGCATAGCTGCCATGAGAGTGTTGGGATTAGCAATCTGGACTTCATACCTGAGCTCTTCTCTCAGACCCCCTAGATAGTGACTGATCAAGCAACTCTCTGGTAAGCCTTGTATCTTCTTAGAAACCTTCTGGAATTGTGAGTTATATTTCTGTACTGTGTTTTCATGTGTGAGTAGTTTTAACTCAATAATGTGATCAATAAATTGGGAGGGACCAAATTCAGCACGAATGCTTGTGCAAAATTCATTCTAGGTCAATCTCCCATTCTTCATTTGCATAGCCCAATCCATCCAGTATGTTGCTGTCCCCTTAAGCTGGACTGAGCAGATTTTAATTTTGTCTGCTTCCTGGGTGTTGTAGAAGTTAAAATAGTTGTTGATTCTTAACAACCATTCATTCACATCTCCCTCCCCATCAAATTCAGGGAGTTATAACCTGAGATGAGGTTGTCCTCCTCCTAGTCTGAATGGAACTATATCAGTATTATTGTTGAAGTGTGCAGGGGTAGGTAACAATGGGGGATTCCCTGTTCCTGTGTGGTTTACAACAGGATGTTGCAAGGGTGTGGATACATTTCCCATGGAAAATGCAGATTCTGGCTTAGATCTGGCCAGATCTTCAATTAATTTCTCAAGCTTGTGGTTCATGTCAAGGACAGTACCTGCCAGTGCTCCCACTGTGTCTTCCAAAGAGAGGAAACGATCTTCATCAATCCTCAGTCGACGTCCTTCTACAGAGCCTCTGCCAGACTCCACTTGGCTGGTGCTTCCTTCCCTGCTGCCCTCGACCACTGGATCGAGAGGCTCTGATACCATATTGATGGGTACTCGACCCAAAATGCCTGGTCCTGGTGGAGATTGGTAAGTATTTGTCATGAATATCACTATGCAGAAGATAAATTGAGAAAAATTAGATCAGATTCAGAGGAGAATGGGGAAGAACAGATCTATATTGATAAATTGGGGAAGAATGTTGAAAGAACAGTGTAAGAGAAAAGAAAGACTATGGAGAATTCATTACAGCCTGTATTTCTAATCCTCTCCTCTCTTATTTATAGCCAGACTCAATCTTGAGCCTCACTCTACCAGCTATCTGCTAACAGAATGGCCAGGCTGCTAACTGAATGGTCAGGAGCCCACCCAGGTCAGCTAACGGTAAGGTGACGTGGCCAATGACGTGGCCAATGGTCCCCTCCCCACCACTGTAAGCTACTGAATTACTTTCTACTATAGCTTGATTACTGAAGAAGGAGTTACACTCCATTGTACTGCTATGGCTTATTTAAGGAGTGTAACAGTATCAAGTTGAAAAATTCGAATAGTTGAGGGTATCAAATTGTAATTTAGCCAAAAATTAATCGTCTTTATGCCAAATTAGCGACAACAATCTCCTCCCATCTCTGTTTGAACAGGTCGGATCCTAATGCCCGATAACCTAAACCCTTAACCCGAAATGTTTTTTTCCCCTTCTTTTGTGCGGTTTGGCAGAGTTTTCGTAAATACGTTTAAACTGCAATCTGTAATTTACCAAATTGAGCACCCCATTGTTTTCATTCTTGTGGACTACACGCATCTTGACAAGGTGTTTTCTTTATTCTTCTTCCTTTATTTTCTCACAAAAAAGAAAGAAAATATGAGAGATTCTTCGATTTTGAATATCTTTCTCTCTCTATATTATTCGTAAACAAATTGATCCTTTCTGAACTTTTGAGTACATAAATTGTTCATTTTATTGAATAAGAGATCATTTACGGCCTCCATCTTCATCCGATACGCTTTGTGCAGTTCTTGTTTTATTATCGAAGGTAATGCTTTGAAATATAATCTTTTATGTTCTCAAATTTAATATATATGAGTTGTTTTTAGAATTTCAGATGTATATGTACATTATGGATCATCAGTCTATCTATTTCCATGGTAATAATTCTAATAAGCCATGATACACATTTACGGATATTATACGATGATGAAAGATTTTAAAAAAATTGAATTGTATGTTTTTCTAATTTTGTTACGTAAAGCTTGTATAATTAGCCAAGTATATTGCTCTCAAAACATATATTAAGACTATTATATCGAATTGATTGTCCCTCATTTATTGCAGCAACTTCAAATGAGAGATGGAGTATCGGCACACTAATCCAACATTGTCTTTGGAAGAGAAGCACCATCAAGAAAATTATGGGTCAATGAAGACGCAATGCTCTGTAGTCTCCATCTACCATACCAAAATTTTTGGCATGCTTCGTGGAGTCAGAGTTACGTGGTCCAAGAACCTTATCAACCACTCCCTCTCCATCTCGGTCGAGAAGTCCAGCACCGATGCCGCCCAATTCACATGCAAGGTCGATTTAAAGCCCTGGCCCTTTTGGAGCAAGAAGGGATCCAAGTCATTCGAGGCTGACGGGAGGCGTGCAGACCTCTTCTGGGATCTACGCTCTGCCAAATTCTCGGGAGGACCCGAGCCGTCGGCACGATACTATGTCGCACTCGTTGTCGACGAGGAAGTCGTCCTTCTGCTAGGGGATTGCAAGAAAAAAGCGTACAAGAGAACCAAATCACGTCCTTCGCTCGAGGAAGCTACACTAGTATGTAGGAGAGAGAACGTGTTCGGTAAGAAATGTTTCAGCGCGAGAGTCAGATTGAGCGAGGGAAAGAAGGAACACGACATCGTGGTCGAGAATTCGATCTCTGGACCCAAGGATCCGGAAATGTGGATTAGTATCGACGGGGTCGTGCTACTGCACGTGAACAATCTGCAATGGAAGTTTCGAGGCAACGAGACGTTAATGGTGGAACAGTTACCGGTTCAAGTATTTTGGGACGTGCATGATTGGTTATTCGGTCGATTGGGCCATGCTCTATTTATATTCAAGCCCGGTATGCCGCAAGAAGTTGCCTACGAGGAAAGGGGACATGACGAATATGTCAGACATAAAGGTCTTAGTACTGAGAACATGATGAGCTTTCCTGTGCATTACGGTGGTGTAGAGGTGCCTGAATTTTGCTTCTTTTTGTATGCTTGGAAGATGGAATGAAAGTAAAAAAGCTAAGAGCTATAGAGAGGGCTGTGAATTTATTGTTCTAAGCTTTGTAATCACTGTGGTCAAACATATACACAAAGGAGGCAAAGTGTTGCATGAATAGTATTTGAGAATTTGTTTCCTGAATTGAAAATCATGACAAGGAGTTATCTTATTTATATAACAATTTGCAACCAGAAAATTATCTCTATGCTAATCTATGGGCTTTTGTCAGAATTTTGTTGTCTCATGTTCGAACTATGATGCCTAAAAGTTTGTAAAAAAAAAAAAAATGGAATTATCCTCTTATGTGCAAATTGTGTTCATCTTCTTGGCATTGCGTTCTTGTTGCTTATTATCTTGGACGTGTCTTGATTACATTTATGCAAGCACAATTTGTTTGACAACTTGGAATTGTGATTTTGCTTACTAAAATTGTGATATTTGGGTGCACATTTTTTAATCAGCTTGAAATTTAGACATTCATTTCTTTTTTTTTTTGAAAAATTATATTTTGATTTTAGTGAATTATTATCTATCTTTTTGGAAGATTGATCCTTCCAACAATATTCTGACTTGTTATTCTGATATTGTTGTTTGAAGTTTGTAACACTATCTTGTTATTGTGCAAAGTTCTGTTGATCAGCTGAGTATCATGATGATCAATTCATTTTATACTATATGTTTTGAGTTTCCATGCTAATTTTGTTTCTCATTTATGAATTTATATTTGAGCGTAACAAGTTATGTTCCTCTTTGACTGGTGAGCTCTCTATCATCTCTAAGAGGTTCAACCGGTAATCTTGCTTACAGGTTTTTGTTGGAGTCCAATCTGAATTTGGTAACATCATATTTATGGAATCCAAATCTACTTAAATATTTGATTTGATTAGATTTGGATGTCCATAATTGGTGTTGTGCTATTTTAGATAAGAAAAATTATATAAGAAGCATTAAAATTTTAAATTATCGTATAAAAGGAATGAAGTTTGAACAAATTGTAAAGTACGCACTGTTACGTCCTAAATTTGGACGTTTAAAAAAATGTCCTAAATTTGGGCGTATGGAAAAAAGTATTTGTGATTAGGCTCTTACGATAAAACGACAAAGCTTAAATAGGAGTTTAATCTCGGGAAAAATTATGCTTAATCTCTGAAAAAATTATACGTACAAATGTTGGGCGTTAGGTTCTTATGAGCCAAATTATAAGCCCAACTTTTGGGGTCTTTTTTTTAATTTATATGTATTTTTTCGAGGCCAACTTACTATTTTTACAACGGCTAGCCAACTTTGCATTCAGCATTTGATTATCTAACCAACTTTGCATTCAGCATTCAGCATTTTCATATTTTGGTAAAATTTCGAGGCCAACATACTATTCTAGTTTGATTTTGGCTCATAAGAATAGTACGTTGCATTCAGCATTTTCATATTTAGAGCCAATGCATTTGATTATTGAATTTCTCCCAACATTTAAAAAAAATACTCTCTATAGTAGGGTGTTTAATTTTAGCGCCATAAATTTTTTTTTTGGACGCCCTACTTTGGGACGCAATGATTCCTAGTTTGCAATTTCACCAAACTCCTTTCATTTTATACAATTTTTGGAAACTTCAATGCTTCTGATATAATTTTTCGTTTTATATAGAAGTCTTATTTTATTCCTATTTAGAAATTATATTATAATCTAAAATAGAATATTGATGGAATATTTTAGGAATAATAGGATTTATTATGACCTAGAATATGATTTTTTTTTTTTTCATCCTATATATATGGGGTGAGGGTGAAGGCACAAAGTTGAGATTCGAGATGCTCGTCCACAGGAAATCTAGGAGAAAGTCCGTACTTTGCTCTTAGGATTTTGCCATACAAGATAGGAGGAAGAAAAGATCTAATCGATGAGTCGACAACTTCGGTTAGAGAGATTGTTACGGGATGGTGAATGATTTCAATTGTAATCTTTTTTTTCCTTGAGTGTTGTAAGTGGGTTGAACCTATTAGGTCAAAGGATTCAACATTGTTTTTGTCAATTTTGTAATTTTATCCGAGTTATAGAGATTGTGATTTGTCCAAGTGACATAATCATGTTAGAAAGTAAAGCCTGTTGATTTATGAGATGAACACCAAAAATAAACTGCGGAAGCGTACCTGAATCCATTGTCTTTGCTTGACGGATCTTGAAGCAGACGTTTCTCTTTGTGGGATTTGATCTTCCAACCCGCTACGGCCCTTAATAACAAAGATGAAATCTTTGTTCATCTCTTTGTTGATGGGGATACAGAAGAGAATAGAGAAAACCCTCTCTTGGTGGCTGTATGAGTTGGGGACCATAACCCTAATGAATACATATATTTATATGTTTTGACATTTCTAATTTGGCCCATCATCAAATTAGAATTATCTCCGGTATCTACATATTAATTCCATGACAATTATACCCTTAAGCCAATTTTCAAATAGACCACTTTAATTTGGCTTAATTACTTAGATAGCCTAAACACAATTAATTTTACATGTGTGGCCCCTTAATTATTGAGTAATTCTAACAATCTTCCACTGGGCCACATATGTAACCTTATAATTGTGTTAACCTTAGTAAGCTCATAAATTGCTATCTTAATCCTTAGGGTATATCCGGACAATCTTGTCCATTAACCATATCAACATAGGATCAAAGCGGCCTTCGTCACATATAGCGTAACTAAACCATCAATGGTCACATATACCAATATAGCTAAACGACATAGATCAATCATGAATGCGTAGCATAGAAATTATAGGCAATGTGATCAATACATGTCTATTTCCAACTGGTCCTCCTTAACTTTAATATGAGATCAATATTTTAACATAATGAAAACAGAATGAACTAAATTTCCATATATCTGATCAGATAAATATCCAAAATACTTTAATACATAAATGTGTCCAAAACCAAATAGTACCCAAATACATAAAATACAAACTTCCACTATATTGCCATATACTTGATTGAGATAACACCCATATGAGCAGTATGCTCATGAAAGACCCTGGGTGATAATGCTTTTGTGAGCGGATCCGCTAAAATGGAGTTTGTCATAATGTGCTATATGAACACTTTAACCATTCTGAATTCTTTTCTTCACAACTAGAAACTTTATGTCAATATCCTTGACTTATACAAGTTTCTGTTGTTATTGGAATACATTACTGCTGATTTATTGTCACACTATAATTTAAGTGGTCTTTCAACACCGTACTGTAGGCGCAGCCTTGTGACAAAATTTTGCAACCATATATTCCTGAATAGATGCCCCACAACATGTTATAAATCTTGCTGCCATGGTGGAAGAAATTATGAGTGCATGTTTGACACTCATCCAAAATATATCTCCATTAGTTAGCATAACCTGATGTGGATCTCCTACTGTGTTGGCATCCAACAAAATCGGAGTCGAAATATCTTATAATTTTCAAAATTATCCGATCTCCTACAAAGAGCATATAATCTCTTGTTCTCTATTAATTACTTAAGTAGTTTGGCTGCTACCCAATGATCCATCCATATTTGCTTAAATATCTACCTAACATCCTAATATGTATGCAATATCCTGACGCGTACATACTTGAGCATACATTAGACTCCCTACAACTGATCATGAAGGAAAAAATCTATTGTATTTTCTTAATTTCAAGGCTATTCTCAGGGCACTGATTGAGACTGAACTTATTTCCTTTAGCGACTGGGGTGTCACCTAGTTTGCATTCCTGCATGCCAAATCTTTTAAGCACTTTATCGATATAGCTCTTTTGTGATAATCCAAGAATACCTTGAGAACGATCTCGGTGTATTTGAATTCCTAATACAAAAGAGGCGTCACCAAGATCTTTCATCTCAAAGTTATTTGATAGAAATTTCTTAGTGTCATGCAATATGCCTATATCATTTGTGGCAAGCAGTATGTCATCAACATACAAAACCAAAAAAATAATTTTACTCCCACTGAATTTATGATGCACACAATCTTCAACAACGTTAACCTCAAAACCAAACGAGGTGACAACTTGGTGAAATTTATAGTACCACTGACGAGAAGCTTGCTTGAGTCCATAAATGGATTTTATCCATTTGCAAACCATATTATTTGGATCTTTCGACATAAAGTTTTCTGGCCGCACCATATAAATAGTTTCGTCAATGTTACCATTAAGAAATGTTGTTTTGACTTCCATTTGATGTAACTCAAGATTAAAGTGTGCAACATGTGCTATGATTGTTTTAAAGGAGTTTTTCAAAGATACCAAAGAGAAAAACTCTTTAAAATCAATCCCAAAATTTTGAGTAAAGTCACTAGTTACAAGACATACTTTATACCTCTCCACATGACCCTTCGAATCCTTCTTGGTTCTAAATGTCCATTTGCAACCAATGGATTTCATACCTTTTGGTAATGGGACAAGTTCTTAAACTTTATTGTCTTGCATGAACTTATACTCATTATTTACTGTATTAATCCACTTTGAGAACTGGAACTTTCCATGGTCTGACGGAAGTTGATTAGATCATCTTCCAGTATCCACAGTCTTCCTCACGTTTCTAGAGAAATATGACAATATTATCCGAAATTATATTTCTCCTTTCTCTGGTGGACCATCTTAATATTACCGGTTCTTGAGGTTGTTGAGTTTATTCCTTAGGAATAATTACCTTATCTTGAATGGGGTACCGCTACGTTGTCGTTGTAGGAGCGTAAAAAGTGATTCATAAAATGAGTCAAAGAGGTGGAGCATTCCACTCAAAATGATCTACTTTACGCCTAAGACAGGCTAATCACTTTACGCCAGGGTCAAGCCAGTGTTTTTACGCCAGAGATAAGCTAACCACTTTACGCTGGACAAAGCGGTCAAGTCTTGCATTTAATGCAAAGTCTGACATGAAGATTTACTGACGGCGTATATTACAGAATTCGAAGGGATTTGTTTTACACGGAGACCAATGTTGTCATTTAGTATGTGGACTGAGCTATTTTACGCTCACAATATGGCTTCTTTTACGCATGGAGACTATATGAGTTTTTACTCAAAAGTTGACGTGTGCATAAAGTTTATTTGGGCTGCTTTTACACTCAAGGTTGTTTAACAACCACTTTACGCGGGAAGTCCATGTCAGGGCTATTTTACGCCTAGTCTACTACTTTACGCTCAGAATATATTTGGGTTGTTTTTACGCCCTATTCTTCTTGACCAATTTAGAATGTGGTTTGCCTACATGGCTTTCATGCCACGCATCTCGAAGAACGTGTTTACGTGCATCATATTCTTATTGAAATAATGGGACACGTGTCAACGTATGCAGAGGATGACTTCAGTCATGGGCGGCAGTTATTAGCGTAAAGACGAAACTTTTGCTGAGTTTTTACGCACAAGAAGCTAAGTCTATAAATAGACTTATTTTTCTCATATACAGAACACAGGGACAGGAGGAGAGAAAACAGAGAGATTAGAACTCAGAGATTTTGATTCTCCAGAGCATTCTTCTTCAACCTTTCTTTCAGAACAGAGTGAAGCAAAGCAGGAAAGCATTCGGCATCTCCATCAGTGCCCGAGTATGTCGATACCTTTCTGGTGACTTAGTTCTTCCGGTTGTTCATCTTCTAGCAGTGATCTTCATCATCATCGTATGGTCCAAGAAACAAAGTGATCGACATCAGATCAAACTTCCATAGCAATACTTCCCAGAACAATTTGTACTTCTTGTACTTTTTCTCGTTTTATTTTCAAAAAGCCAATTTTTTGGCATTTTGTTAAGTGAAACAAAATGGCGACTCTGCTGTGGACGACCTTCTCCTCTGACGAGGAGGCAATTGCTCAATACGATGATGTGTCGATTGGATCGACAAAGAAGACTCTAGTGGTACACTTCGACCAGACTACTTATGAAGAGATGCTCCGAACTGGGGGTGTTTCTCGCTGCTCCAATGTACAAAAATCTCGCAAAGCACGAAAAGTTTAGATTCCTAAATCCAAAGTAGCTTCTGATCTCTCTGTTGCTTCTGATGGCAAGGGAATTCTTCCCACTCCTATCGTAGGGGCTCCCGTTCGTAACGATGCAGTCCTTACTTCAGCGTTGTACTCTAAGTGTGGCAATTTATCTTCCGTCTGTGACGGTGAAGATAATCAGGTTTCACGCCCACAGCATAAGAACCAAGTTTTATGCCCAGTGCGTAAAAATGATGTTTTACGCCCAGTGGGTAAAAACCAAATTTTACGCTCAGTGCATAAGAATGAGTCTCCCATTTGTAATACGGCAGACTCTAATGTTTGTGCTTCTGAGTGTAAGAATAAGTCTCCCGTCTGTGACGTGGTAGACACACATAAATTATGCTCTTCGCGTAAAGGAAAATCTCCCATCTGTGACATGGTAGATAATCAATTTTTACGCTCTACGCGTAAAGGAAAGTCTCCTGTCTATGACAGTGTAGATAAAATTCACAACGATACCTAAACGCATACAACGTAAAAATGTTGTTGGTAAAGCTTCAGTTCTACACCAACCTTCTTATACTGCTCTACGCAAAGTACCAAACCTACAAATTACACGCAATAAAAATGGAGTCCTTCGTGCTAAAAAATCTCAAGATTTACGCACACAACTCCAAACGCGTAAAAATATACAGTTTGGTTCTGCGAATGTAGCCAGTAATCTTCTTTATACACAAGGGACTAAACATTTTTTACCCCAAATGTAATAAAGAAGAATACTCCCTCTATTCCTTCTGATTTACGTGAATTGCTAATACGAAAGCGTAAGAACAGACAATCTCCGATGACATTTCTCCAAGAAAAACATCATTGTGAGTATCACCAGGTTGTAATCAACTGTTGTTGTTCGGCTTCAAAACGGTCGGTTTTTGATCGATTAAGTTTTAATTCGCCTCAACATCAAGCTGAAGACCAAGAACATGAGTTGTCATATGTGTCAGTCAACATGGCATCTCATACTAACAGAGAACAACATCCGAGACGGAATATGTCCCAAACTCCAGGTCAACAACAGTTCAACAGACTTCTTGATTCCTTTGAAGGAGTATATCAGAATACTCGATCAAGAAGACAAAGACAGTTGCAGACTTCTGATTCAGAAGCTGGGGGTACTCAATCTTTTTTCGAAACTGATAGTGTCGATTCATACTTCTATACTAATCCCTCTATATCTTCAAGAGAGGTTGAATCCTACGCTATTGGAGATAAACCAGAGACGTCATCTGCTAATACGGAACAACGTCTCACTGCCGTTGAGCAATCACTGAAAGACATGCTTAACATGGTGCAAAGCATGCATCAGATAATATTGACTCAGTAAACTGTGCAGCCGGCAGTAATAACACTGGTACTAGTAGCAGCACAAACTCAAGATAGTCAAGGGGCTGAAATACCTTTGAATATTCAAGAGCCTGCTGTTAACCAAAATTTTGCATCTCTAGATTCTATCATTCCTAAAGATGTACCGCCTCCGGTGGGGGTTATGGTACATCCAACAACCATTCAATCAAATGTGCTTCCTCAAACCAGTGAAGCCATTCAAGCAGTGCGTGAGCTCAAAGCACAGTTTGAAGTTTTGAAGCACAAAGATCAGCTCCAGAGGTTAGGGATTAAGCAACCTTATCCTCCTCATTGGAATGATGTACCCTTTCTACCAAAATTTAAGCCACAATCTATAGTTTTGTTCGATGGAAAAGCATCTCCCAGTCAGTATATCAATTACTTTGATATTATGACTGTACATTTGCAGAAAAATGATGCTCTTCTCACTCGAGTGTTCATCGGATGCTTGACGGGTTCAGCTTACGACTGGTATCGTAGTTTACCCGATAATTCTATTTCGTCTTTTGACAAATTTGAGGCAATGTTTCTCTCCCGCTTCTATGAAGGAGGTATGGACATGAACATGTCCTCCTTGATAGAAATCAAACAAAAGGAGAAAGAAGATACTCGGACGTTCATCGAACGTTTCTGACAGACTACTCTAAAGATGTCTCTTGGTATGCCAGATTCAGCGTTGATTGATACATACAAGATGAATCTGCGACCATCGATTGATGTCTTCACGGGTTCCCAATTCACAGACTGGGCTTCGTTTATCATAGCAGCAGTTTCTGCCGAGACCAATGGTAGGTTGGCTCGTGAACATGGGATAATTTTTGCCTCAGAGGATAAAGGAAAGAAAGGTAATCCTGGTAATAATTCTGGCAATCGTAATATGAAAGGAAAAGATACTCTTATGGTCAATCTTTCCAAGAACAAAACGATGCCGAATAATCATGAATCTTCCAGGCCAAAAGAAGAATACTCTTTTGACGAAAGTGATATCCCAGGGATATTCCAATGTCTGGTGAAGAGTGGCAAACTCCAGATTTTGGAGCCAAAGAGGCCTAATGAGGTGAATCTGACTGACAATCCTAAATATTGTATCTATCATAGATACATTAATCATCCTACCAGTGCTTGCTATGTCTTGAAAAAGAAAATCCAAGAGCTGATAAATGGTGGTGCTATCGCTTTAACCAATGATGACCATACGGTTACAACCAATATGGTTTCTCTTCAATTCGGGAATTTTCGTCCACAGCAAGTCCCAGATGGAATTATCCCAATCCCGAAGGCGACAATGAAGATCGTGAATATCCCGCCTGCTAGAGAAGAAAATGCAGGATTGCTGCCTCTCACATTAAAGAATGGTGAAATCATGTGGGTGCATCCTGACTTAGAACCTGAGTTGGAAAATGAAGGTAAAACTTCAAAATCCAAGAAAGGTAAGAAAGTCAAAACCTGCAACATAATTTCTTATGTTATTCCAGATCCTGATGATTTGGATCATCTATGCGATGGCCTTCCTTTAGAAGATAGATTGAGATGACTGAACATCTGTCCTCCGAGTCTAGCTCCTACTACCAAGCTCAAGCTTACTCATCAGCAGTGGCTAGCTATGAATAGTGTTCCCTTATACAGGGCACAACAAGTCTTCGCTGCTTATGAAAAAGCTCCGACAGGGATTTTGCCTCGTATCCCAAATCCTTCTCCTGTGGTTACAGAAGGTCCTTCTTCTTCCTCTTATGTTGAAACACCTGTTAAAAGTCCGCTGCCCACTCACTTGTACAGTCAACAATCTGTCTTCCTTATGAAGAAGATGGGTTATGACTTTCAAAAGGCAGAAGGTTTGAATTATGATAAAGGAATACGACTTCCTTTACAAATTCAAAATCAAAACTCTACTGTTGGATTGGGTTCCGAAGTTTCTCATAACAATCCTCATAAGAAGAAGGCTAAGGGAAGGAAGACTAAATCCTGTAATATGGTACTTCCTTCTCTTGAGTCCGAAGAAGAAATTTTTGTTGGTACAAGATCTGGGAAAGAGTACCACAAAGATTATGAGGGATCCTCCAAAGAAGCAGAAGACGTAGTGGAAATACTACCAGCTCAACCTTCTCCTATTCCTGCTAAACCATCTGTGGTTGAAAAAGGGAAACAGAAAGCAGTACGCTTTGACGTTCCATTGAAGTCTGTTTCTAGTTAGGGGGTGGTGATAAAACCCTACAAATTTGATATTCTAGCCCAGTTAGCTAATACTCCGGCTAGACTATCTATATTTAAGCTGCTTCGTCTTTCTAAAGAAAGCATGGAGACTTTGAGTGAAGCTTTACTTCAAGCAGACTCATGCTTGGCTCAACTCAAGAGTCCTGATAATACACCAGTGTCGTGTCCACAATGTCATAGTATGATGGAGGTAATTCCTAACATTACCTTTACATAAGAAGATATGCTGTTGAAGCATAAAATCATGACAGGCCTATGTGCTATACTGGGTATATTGGATCCACTGAATTTGACAGGATTTACATTGATCCTGGGTCTTCAATTAGCATAATTCTTCAGAGTATGCTAAGACCCCTGAGGATTCCTACTAGTGATCTGACTTATACTAGTACTACGATAGTTGGTTTTAACTCTGGCAAGAGTAAACCACTGGGGAAGATTCGTCTGAAGATTCAGATTGGTGATCTTCGAACTATGGTAACTTTCTATGTTATCAACTCAGACGTCTCCTATAATATCCTTCTGGGGAGACCGTGGATTCATGAACATAATATCGTGCCTTCAACTCTCCACCAATGCTTCAAGTATGTGGATTCCCAAGGAGTTATGAAGACTGAGTTTGCTGATATCAATCCTTTCAAGGGTGTCGAAGCCTATTTTTCTGATTCAAGGCTTTATAAACAAGAGCATGTGAAAGAGATATCAGACATAGCTGAAGATCAATCATCTACTGAGGATCAGTCTATTAATGAAGATCTGCCAGAAGAGCAACCTTTGAAGATCATATTCAAGGGACGAATCCAATCCCAATTGTCAATGATCAACCCTTGATAATCAAGGTTAAAGGAAGAACTCAAGCTTCATCTGAGGAATCAGTAAATGTTCCTGCTAAGAGCCAAGTTCAACCTTTTATGATCAAGGTCAAAGGGCGTACTTCTTGTTCGAATGATCCAGAACCACCATTGATTGTCAATCTTGGCAAATCTACGCAGAAGATGGATAATGGTCCATTAATGATTAATCCGAGGCGTAGCAGTCAAATTGTAAATAATGTAAATATTGATCATTCTGTACTTTTTGATATCAATGAAGATTTCCTTTTTGAGTATATGGCTATCAAGTTTATTGAAAGAATGACTTTATCTTCTGATAATCAAAGTCATCAATATAAAGACAACATAAATACAGAGGAAACCTTATACATTGACCATAAGGAAAATTCTTTTCCTCCTCATGTCGATGTTGGAACTTATGCTCAAAGGTTCCTAACATCTTCTTCCTATCTTCTTCCTGTAGCCGCTTCATCACAAGCTTGCATAACTTTTAGACGTCACGAAGAATCTTATTTCGTGGTGCCGTCTGATAAGAAAAACAAGCACCAAATTGTGTTTGGCCTGGCTAAAAATATCCTTGTTGCTCAGACAGATGATCTGAAAGATAAAGATAAAGGAAGAATCCGAATTGACAAATATAGTCAACAATCTATCAAGATTATCCAGAATATGGGATATGATTTGAAGACTATGCAAGGTCTCAATCAAGGCAAAGGTAGACGACTACCATTATGTGGTGATCCGTTTTATCAGAAGACTCGTCATGGGTTGGGATATGATCCGTCACACATGTTTAATGACGATATACAAGAAGATATCTCTTCTAGTTCTTCGCAATCGTCAAATTCAGAAGAAATCCAATTCATCGAATCTGATATATTTCGTTCCTCATATGATGAATCTGAACAAATATTCTCAGTCAATATGGTTCAAACTGATGGTGAATCTGAGCCATTTGAAACGATCCTTGGGCTCAACAGATGGACACTCAGTGGGAACTTTGTTTTGAACAGCGACAGCCACCTACGGAAGATGAAGTTATCCAGATTGATGTTGGAGATGGAACTACGTCCAAACTAATATTTATCAGTAAGAATCTTTCTGAAGATGAAAAGGAAGAGTTGATAAAACTGATCAAAGAATATATTGACATCTTTGCATAGAGTTATGAGGATATGCCGGGTCTAGATCTTAAAGTTGCTACTCATAAACTCAATATTTTACCTAATGTCAAGCCTGTAAAACAACAGCAACGGCGCTTTAGACCAGATATGATGGATACAATTGAAGCAGAAGTCAAAAAGTTGATTACATGTGGCTTTGTTCGTGAAGAGAACACCCGGATTGGGTTGTCAATATTGTTCCTGTCATGAAGAAGAATAAAAAAGTTCGAGTTTGCATAGATTATCGAGATCTTAATGTGGCTTGTCCAAAGGATGAATTCCTACTTCCCATTACTGATGTCATGATAGACAATACATGCAATTTTGAACGCATGTCTTTCATGGACGGATTCTCAGGATACAATCAGATCAAGATGCATCCAGAAGATGAGAAGCATACTGCTTTTCGAACACCCCTTGGGGTTACTGCTATACGGTTATGCCGTTCGGTCTTAAAAATGCCGGTGCCACGTATCAACGGGCTATGAGCAACATCTTTCAAGAACATCTTCGGAAAATAGTTGAATATTACGTAGATGATATTGCTGTTAAGAGTCGATCAAAGGATGATCACATTCAAGACTTAAAGACAGTATTTAAATTGATGCGTCAACATCAATTGAAAATGAACCCTACTAAGTCTTTCTTAGGGGTTTCCAGTGGCAAGTTTTTAGGATTTGTCATTACTTCTCAGGATATCCATGTTGATCCTGATAAGGTTAAAGCAATTCTTGATATGCGTCCTCCTCGTAATCTGAAAGAACTCTGTGGCTTTCAGGGTCGTATTGCTTATATCAGGAGATTTATATCCAATCTCTCTGGAAGATGTCAACCTTTCTCCCGTCTATTAAAGAAAGGTGTATCATTTGTTTGGGATGAATCATGTCAAAAAGCCTTCAATGACATTAAGCAATACCTTACAAATCCACCTGTTCTGGTACCTCCAGTGGTAGGAAGACCATTTTTGCTATATGTTCGAGCCTTGGATCATTCACTTGGCGCTCTTCTTGCACAGAAAAGTGATATGGGTCATGAACAAGCAATTTATTATCTTAGCCGAATGATGGTAGGAGCTGAACACAGGTATACTCCTGTAGAAAAAGAATATCTAGCCTTGGTTTTTGCTGTCCAAAAGACAAGACATTATGTGACAGGATAAACTATTCATGTGATTTCTAGAATAAATCTCATTCGGGTATTGATGAGAAAACCAAGCATTCTTAACTCCAGGTTAGCTACTTGGGCGATGTTACTCACTCCTTATGATATGGTTTATGTACCTCAAAAATCAGTAAAGGGTCAAGCATTAGCTGATTTCTTAGCTGCTCACCCTATACCTGAAACATCGAAGTTATATGAGGACATTCCAGATGAAGTCGTGGATTATAACATGACTTTGAATAATGACATATGACAATTATATTTTGATGGAGCATCACGAGTAGGACCTAAAGGCAATATTGTCTCTGGGGTAGAAATCGTCTTGGTTTCTCCTGACAAAATGGTCATATACCGTGCCTATTCTCTAAATGAGCCGTGCTCCAACAATGTAGCAGAATATAATGCTCTATTGATTGGTCTCCAAGTAGCAAAACAATTGGATATTGAGTTCCTAGAAGCTTATGGAGATTCTCAATTGATTGTTAATCAAGTTAGAGGGACTTATGAAGCCAGAAATCCTGATCTCATCCCTTATCATCAAGTGGTAATTGAGTTGGTCCTTTCATTTAAAGGATTCTTCATCGAATTTATACCACGTTCTCAGAATGTGGAAGCTGATGCTCTTGCTAGTTTAGCTGCAGACTTGGTTGTTCCATTTCGAAGACAAAATACAATTACTTTGTTGGACCGAGACTTGTTCTGTGTCAAGAATAATCTGTATATTGAACAAAGTTATGCTACAGAGTCAAGTTCCTAGCAAAGGGATTGGAGAAGTCCATTCATTGATTATGCGGTTCATAGGATTTTGCCTGAAGATCCAAAAGAAGCTGCATCAATTAAGAGACGATCATTTCGATTCTATTATGATTCGTCTTTACATATGTTATATCGTCATTTATATGATGGACTCTTGCTGCACTGTCTCTCAGAAAGTGAAGCCAAACAAACACTGCGAGAAGCTCATGATGGCGTTTGTGGTGCTCATCAACCGGGTCCTAAATTACAAGACCGCATTCGAAGAATGGGGTATTATTGGCCTTCTATGATAGCAGATGCTGTAGACTATGACAGAAGATGTAAAGCATGTCAGATTTATGCTGATTTTATTCATTAACCGTCTGAATTCCTACATCCTACAGCAGCCTCTTGGCCCTTCGAAGCTTGGGGTATAGATATCATTGGTCATATTAACCCTTCTTCTCTTAAAGGACATCGGTTTATATTAGCTATAACCGATTACTTTTCCAAGTGGACAGAAGTAATTCTCCTTACTGAAGTGAAAACATCTAATGTAATCAGCTTCATCAAACATCATGTCATTTATCGCTTCGGGATTCCTCGACGAATAATTCATGACAATGGACCACAATTTGCCAGTCAGGCATTTTATCGGTTCTATGATAAGAATCGAATTCAGAATCTAGCTTCTACGGCTTATAATCCAGCTGCTAATGGTTTAGCTAAAGCTTTCAATAAGACGATTATTAAACTTTTCAAAAAGTTTGTCTCTTCTAACAAACGTGATTGGAATGAGAAACTTGGAGAATATTTATGGGCTTATCGAACAACAGTTCGGACTCCTACTGGTTTTACACCATTCTTATTGGTTTATGGATATGAGGCTGTCCTTCCATTGAAAATTCAGATTCCATCTCTTCGAATAGCCATTGCTAATGAGCTAACTATAGAGAATAATGATCGCTTACGACTCCAAGAACTTGAAGGATTGGACGAGAAGCGTCTTCAAGCACAACAGCATATTGAGCTATATCAAGCCCGTATATCTCGAACTTTCAATTGTAAAGTTAAAGAGAGGGTACTCAAGGTTGGCGAGCTGGTATTAGCTGTTCAAAGACCGATGGTGATGACTCATAAAAGCAAAGGAAAATTCCAAGCAAAATGGGAAGGTCCTTATGTAATTGAGACAGTGTTTTCTAATGGCGCTTATCGGTTATCCAAGCCCAATGGAGATCTACTTATGATGCCGATCAATGACAAATTTCTTAAGAAGTACTATGTATAAAAAAAGACAGAATGAAAATAAAATTTCTTTTATTATTATTTTTGTTCAAGACAAAAGATTAAGGACGAGGACCACTGCCTTCGCCTTCCTCATTGAATACATAGTCAGCCAATGCCTCGAAGGCATCGTTGCCTGAGTTCATAAAAAAACTTGTAGGCAGCCATCCTCAGCGCCTCTTCTTCAGGAGTTTTCCCTGGCTCTACTAAGAAAGCAAGGATGTCTTGTGGTGGCTTGGGCGTAGAAAAGCTTTTGCCTACTTCGGTTGGGCCTGTCACTATTGGCTCAACGGGGCACGTCTCAATGAAGTCCTCAACTTTCCTGGCGACTTCATTCTTTTGCTGCACGTCCTTGAAAGACATTTCCGATAGAGGAGTAGAAATAAGAATGAAATGTTATAAAGAGTTCTCACATATTTATAGAAGAGGGCTATTAATGAACCGGTCTTTGAAATTGAAAATAACTTTTCATTCCCGAAAAGGCCTGTCCGTTCATTACATCAGGTTCATCTATTTAATTATGGAATTGAATTAATCTTTTCTTTTCCCGAAAGATACGTTGGTTCATTCATTCTTTCATCGATATTGACGTATATTCTCATGACATCTGTCTTCTTATTCCCCAGCTACCAAGGTTTGGTTAAGCTGATTACTTGTCTCCTTGGAAAGGAATTTTAATCTTCTATCTTATCAGTTGATTAAAAAGTTGGATTTATTATTTATCATTTTTTCAAGACCTCTGGATAAATATTAAATCTACTTGCTTTTCTTATCTATCATGTCCATTTGACCTCTGCATAGATATTAATCTACTTTTCTTTGAGTTCTTACATACTGTCATGTCCATATTACCTCTGATAGTATTGTATACTCTAAAACAGAAAATAAGATTTCATTATCTATCATGTCCATATTACATCTGGATAGATACAAATCATTGAGCATAGAAGACTTGTCATTTCCATTCTCATATCATCATAAAAGTCTATTACATTTCTTAGACTTTCTTACAAATCATAATGGAAATCTATTACATTTTAAATTTTCATTCTATACGACAACGATAACCTAATAGAGATCTATTACTTCTTTGGATCTTCTTTGTCGGATTCGTTGTTGGTGTCAATTCCTTGCTGTCTGAGCCTCAGTGGCGACCAGAACAGTAGGAATTAACTCTGGTCTTCTCTCTCAGACGAGAGGAGAATCCCAGAGTATGGCAGCCCGAAGACGTGTTGCTGCCAATACAATTGGTGGAGAAGTGGCGGCCTTTTAAAAGAGATAGGGATGTATGCAGCATTGGGATACGATTCCTAGTTCTGCGTAAAAGGAACTCTACTACCCAATTTCTCGGAATAGAGTTGACTCCACCATCTAACTCTCCGTGTATAAAGGCTCTTCCTACCAACAGAGGAAGACCCTTCTATCCCACGAAGAGTTCTGAGTTGTCTGATTTGTGCGTCAAAAGCGCATGAGCTCCCTGATGTTGATGTCAGAAGAATGCTCCTCACAGCGTCAAAGTCGCCAATACCGGTTCTGGAAAAGCTCTTCAGCCAAACTTCTGCAGAAAAAAGCAAAGAAAAATTATTTTAAACAGAAGTATCATCAGACACTAACTAAAAACAGATGCTTACGCATCTTGTTTTATCTTCAACAGATGTACCTTATTTACAAGGTTTTTACGCCAGTGATTCATGTGCACTCAATCTATGAGATTTTACGCCAATGTTTCACATGCAACAAGGCTTTATGCCTGAGGTTTTTACGCCAGTGATTCATGTGCACTTAATCTACAAGGTTTTACGCCAATGTTTTACGTGCAACAAGGCTTTTACGCCCGTGTTTCATGTGCACTTTATCTATAAGACTTTACGCCCGTCAAGGATTTACGCTCATGAGCATCTATTTTCAACAAAAAGTTCAAAGGCAGACAATTGTTTTGCGAATCAAACTTACCATTAAGGTCAAATGGTTCGGCTCTAAGAGTGGTTGAATCAACGTCTGGTGACCGGGCGTACAGAGGAACGACATCGGAAAGCATCGTCATTTGTTGGAGATGAAATCTTGCAAAGAGCTACCGGGCGTACAGAAGAACGACATCGGAAAGCATCGCCATTATCAATCTCTTGTTGGAGAATTAAATGTTACAAAAAGCTATCTTCAGAAGAATGAGAATGAGAATGTATAAAATATTCTTTAACTCAGCTATTTATAAAGGTTGAAAGAACAGTTGGCGTGAGTCTATTTTGGGAAAAGATCCTACTAAAAGGCTCTCGTGACCGCAAGACAGATGCTGCGTGTTGATTTGTTTCTCTTGGGAATGAACAACCATAGATGCAGTCAAAGGAGGTGTAGAACAATTCTATATACCAACAGATGAGATCAATATTAAGATTTTATTTATAAAAAGGGGAGTAGGCCCCTACAGATAAGTCGAAGAGTCGCAATACATAGACGACACTTCTACATAAAACATTATTTTTTCTCTCCGTCGTTGGGCTGACGAAGAGAGGCACCTAACTCATGCATGTTGCGGATCCCGGAACGACGCATCAGATTGAGAAATGCTTCTGCATCACCTGATCCTTTATACGCAGTTGGGGGACCACCATTCATACGACCAAAGACTGCTGGAGTCAGTCCAAAACACTCTATAAAATTACATGCTCGCTCGATCTCTGTCTCTATATCAATCCTGGAGCTCGGAGCCTCTTCTTTGTTAATCTCTTTCTTTGGTGCCATGACAGTATGATGATGAAAAGCAAGAAGGAAGAATTTCTCTTTATATATACAATCAAATCAACTCTTCATATTCCTTATGGGAAACTGAGCATTATTAATGCAAACTCGGGGAGATGAAGAAGCATTCGAAAGTTTCGAGAGAATCCATTATGACGGGTAAATATTGACTGGCACCATTTCTTAATTTTTACGCTGACTGGTCAAATCTCGACTTTTACGCTTCTGTTCAAAGTGTTTCAAATTTTGAAGATATTTGAAAACTTTGAAGGGGGTCTTGTAGGAGCGTAAAAAGTGCTTCATAAAATGAGTCAAAGAGGTGGAGCATTCCACTCAAAATGATCAACTTTACGCCTAAGATAGGCTAATCACTTTACGTCAGGGTCAAGCCAGTATTTTTACACCAGAGATAAGCTAACCACTTTACGCTGGACAAAGCTGTCAAGTCTTGCATTTAATGCAAAGTCTGACATGAAGATTTACTGACGGCGTATATTACAGAATTCGAAGGGATTTATTTTACACAGAGACCAATGTTGTCGTTTAGTATGTGTACTGAGCTATTTTACGCTCACAATATGGCTTCTTTTACGCATGGAGACTATATGAGTTTTTACGCTCAAAAGTTGACGTGTGCATAAAGTTTATTTGGGCTGCTTTTACGCTCAAGGTTATTTAACAACCACTTTACGCGGGAAGTCCATGTCAGGGCTATTTTATGCCTAGTCTACTACTTTACGCTCAGAGTATATTTGGATTGTTTTTACGCCCTATTCTTCTTGACCAATTTGGAACGTGGTTTGCCTACATGGCTTTCATGCCACACATCTCGAAGAACGTGTGTACGTGCATCCTATTCTTATTGAAATAATGGGACACGTGTCAACGTATGCAGAGGATGACTTCAGTCATGGATGGCAGTTATTAGCGTAAAGACGGAACTTTTGCTGAGTTTTTATGCACAAGAAGCTAAGTCTATAAATAGACTTATTTTTCTCATATACAGAACACAGAGACAGGAGGAGAGAAAACAGAGAGATTAGAACTCAGAGATTTTGATTCTCCAGAGCATTCTTCTTCAAACTTTCTTTCAGAATAGAGTGAAGCAAAGCAGGAAAGCATTCGGCCCCGCCATCAGTGCCCAAGTGTGTCGATACCTTTCTGGTGACTTAGTTCTTCCGGTTGTTCATCTTCTAGCAGTGATCTTCATCATCATCGTATGGTCCAAGGAACAAAGTGATCGACTTCAGATCAGACTTCCATCACTACAACAAAAATACCCTTTAATAACGGCTAAAAACCGTCATTAATCACGAACCATGACGCTTTTTTTTCTTAATCCAAGCATTATGAAATCGGGTGTTATAAATATTTTTCAAAGCGTTATAGATAAATCATCCGAAAACGTCATTAATAGATTGAATTTCTACTACGTTCTATTTTCAAAGCGTTATGGATAGTTATGTAAAAACGTTATGAATATTTAATATGGTTGGAAGTCAGGACATGTTGAAAGCGTTATGATTGGGCATTTGTATAACATTTATAACGCTCTATACTGCATGTTATACATTCCAAACCCTGCTCAATTCAATTCGAAAACAACCACTTAATTTGAACCATATTCACAACAAAACATTGAAATGTAACATTAATCTCCATTTCATTGTCTCAAAATAGGGTATATTCCATTGTCTCAAAATAGAGTACACTTTAGCTATCATTCCACATTTCTCAGGCCATATATATATACATCTTCACAAAAATCTATAGATCAGTATCCAATATAGCTAGTACACTTTACATCAAAACTATCCACATATCCCACACCATAACATACAACTTAGTCATATGAAGACCTGTGTCCACAGCACATATACCCTGCAAAAGATAAAACAAGGTTTAATAAATGTGATATAATGATGTATATATATGTAACTATAGGATTTTGAATGATGTATAAGTCCTGATTAAAAACACACATTAAGAGGAAAATCCATAACAGTTCTGATTAGTAACTATTTCAGGCTCCTAAAAAAACCATTTGGAAAGAAACTCTCACATGACATTGGCTCTAGCCAACATACCTTTTGAATGAAATTGTAGGATGAAAACAAGGTTTAGCCAGTACCCAATTAACACTATAGTCCTAAATAAAGTGACAGATACATAAAGGTTACTGCAGAAGACAACAACTTATGGTAGTTGGAAAAAACCCTTATAGTTGAATCACAAATAAAACTAGGCAACAAGTTGAGGTTGCTGCAGAAGGCAACAACTTTGGTGAACACGACAATTAAATAGATAGAAATAATCCAATTTCAGACCTCAAGATCAAAATAATTTACCTACGTTAGAAAAATGCAGGTTATCAGAAAATGGCAAGATTCAGCATTTGGATTCATGAAACTAAGCCTTCCCTCATTTTGCCTTCTTCAATGTAGAAAAAAAAAGTTTTCTAGTTTCCTGTACTTCCTAACTGCAGAAATCAGAGCCCAAATACATCAAGTAGTGATCTCTAGAGTCCAAATAATTTTTATCTTGGTGAAATAAAACGTACAATTGTTATGAAAAGAATACTTATAATTTTGGATGTTTACTTTAACAGAGAACTTAGAGTGTGTCCATGTACCGGTGCATACTTCACAATCTCATAACTGAGATGGTACTAATAGCAGTGGAATAAAATGTGATGAGGCAAACTAAATTTTTTGATATCCAAAAAAATATGCTCAAATATATCGTGTGTCTGAACACTTTTTCGGACATGTTGTTCTTGACTGTCCAACGTTGAGATACATAAAACAGTACTGATTCTATCAGACACTAGTGTGCCATGCCCATGCCACGACATGCTCGACATAGAATGGACAATACCTGTATGCTTCCAGAGTACTCTGTCATGTCGATTATTGCTATATATCAACATATTCTTTCATGAAAACTAAAAAACTTGCAAAGTAGCGCAACCATTTATTTTCCCCAGATAATGACCTAAGCAATGTGCTTGTGCCCCCAGACAAAACCCAGAAAGGACCATTTGGATATTTTCTAAGGATATCTTATCCATGAAAAATAATTGACAGATAATCCCCAAATTGCTCACCCAAATCTCTATCAAATTATAAGAAAACAAGCACTCGAACAAAAAAAGGACCCGAAATCTGACCTTGAGATTAGAGAACCGCTTGATTTGTTGTTGTTGCTGCTGCTGAAGTTGTATGGAGTCGAAATTAGGCTTCGAATAGAGGTTCAGCCAAGGGATGTAGGCAGTGAGTGATGGCTTCGACGTGATTTCCAGATCTGATGTGGGCTCGCTCTGATGAGTGAGTAAATGACCGTTCAAATGGTCTTTTCGTCGGTAGCTAACATGGCAATCTTCTAGTGAGCAAGTGAAAGGCCTCTTATATACACAAAAAAATATATTTGAAGTTCAGAATCTTACACAAAAAACTATGGTTATACAGATGGTGATTATACAATTAGGTTAAAAAGGTCATATAGAAGAAAGTGAGTTGGTTGCAAATCAGGCATGACAGATTTACAAATTTAGATTAGTAGTAAAATAAAATAGTACAAATTTAGATTAGTAGTAAAATAAAATAAAATAGTCACAGTGTCACAGTGTCACTGTATATGTGCAAATTTAGATTAGTAGTAAAATAAAATAGTCACAGTGTCACGAGGCTCCCTGCTTATAGCCTTCGCACGGTAAAAAAAGTAGCTGAATGTAAATATATAAGTTTAGAAGTAGATAGAAGTTAAGAATTAGTAGCAAATAATACATTTGTGCCATTTCAGAACATTAGCAAACAGGAAATTGTTAGTGGTACAGTTCAGTCAGTTAACAGCAGGAATCAAAAGATATACTAAGCATATACAGACAACTAATCAGGAGATTTCAATAAATTAATTCTAACTTGAAACATGGATTCAAAGTTTTCAAATTGTGCACTAGTACATACAAACTTGCTCAAACAGCAATAGTAGATCATTCATTTTGTGGCAAGAGCACAAGAAACATGTAAGGGAAATAAACTTAAATGGTACAAATGGTCGTTGAACATTATGTAGTTCAGTCCAAATAAACACTAGAGTACTGAGAACGACGTAGTAGAGGTCTTGAAAATATCTATATATACATTCAATGTAAGATAGAAACTTACCGATGAATGGAATTTAAATCAGCAGCTAGTTCTCCTCTCAGAGCATTCCACAGAAGGAGTTTCCCATCCCCTCTCCCACTGCTTGTCGAAACAAGGCCTGACAAACCAACAACTCTTTTTCTTTGTATATTTTGGTGTCGCCGTATCGTAACTGAGACATGTTACATAAGGAGATAACAAGGACAATGCACTTTTCTTGGAGTAACTGATCTTCTTAGAGATAACTATTCAAAGTTACCATACTGAACCTCAAGTTTCCTGCAGAAGGATGTGAGATGTACAATTCTCAACCAGGATAATATCTTCAAATATAACCTACATAGAGCGCAACTAAATCTATCAAAGCAGGCTCTAGGGAATTGCTTGATTGCAAATATGCAAATTTTTCCCGGCACATGCAAGTTTAAGAATGGTAGGAGATATAACTTGTACATGTAGACCACTATGATGAAAAGCTTTCTGGAAAACAAGCTTGCAGGAAAGGAGATAAATATGAGAAATTTTTTTTTAAGTAAAGGTTCTTAATTAATGACTGTTTTATGACAGAACGATGAGCAGGAACAATGTACAGTTAACCTAATTTAGTACTCTATTAATCTAGTATGACAGAACGATGAGCAGGAACAATGCACAATTTCAATCAGCTGAAGTGATCATCTAATTTGGATGAAGTCCAAAGAAGCTTACAAACCATCATGTCATGAAATTTACCATGTAGAAGGCGAGATTCAGAAGTGGGTGATCCAGGATGTCCAGAGATGCATCAGAATCAAATGCAGATAATCCAACCTGTAATAAGATATACAATTAGATGACAAAGATATTAAAAATAACATGAATTGCAATTGTTCTGCTACACTCCATTACAAGTCTTTCGCAAATAAAGAAACAAAAGGAAAATTGGGATTAGATCTGCAGCACATTAGAAGAATATGCAGTTCACACGATAAAAGCTATATGTTTATGTATCAGTCAAGAGGATAGGTTGTATATCAGTGTCATTGTGTTTGTGTATCACAGGATTGACAAGTTCCTGTGTACAGTGTGTGCACCTAGAGGTGAAATCTGTGCAGTGTGCTCCTACAACTAGTGTGAGTGAGTGCAGAATGATATTTCAGTTTGCATAGAGCTAGAGTGTAGTGCAGAATTTCAGATGGGTGTGCTCGAGTGTATGTGTCATGGAATTACCAATTACCTATATAAGTGTACATGTGCCAGTATAGGAACTGAAATATAGCAATGATGTAAGGGTATGAGAAGTAGCAACTGCAGGTAGAAAACAACAACAACATCAAAGCTGCAACAGTCCCCTTTCCAAGTAAGGATCAACCCAGGGTATGGGTGTGTATAATAGGATGTGCACAGGCAGCAGGGGGATCGTGAGTGTAAGGTGCAGCGGCTCGAGCAGTACTCTGCAACCATATGTAGGGTTCTATGCAGCACATTGTCCAAGGACTGATATGCATCAGTAGGGAAGAGCAGTTACAGCTGTACGAAGTATACTGGGAAGAAGGTTTCTGGGAGGAGCACATTGTCCAAGGACTGATATGCAGTATATTTGGAAAAGGAAGGAACGGACCACAAAAGCATACATATATGAAGATTGAACTGAAGACCTCTCAATCTTAATACCATCAATTTACCAACTAGGCCAACACTTAGTTGTTGAATTTACAAAGAAAATAAGGTACAAGATAGAAAAACAAAGACTACATAATATAAACTTGAACCAATTAGTAATAGTTTCTGGTACTCTATTAATCTCCATGAAAAGAATAAATATGGAATAAATGTGCACAAAAGTTTCTCATAGTTGTTACAAAAAGTCCAAAAGCTATACAACTAAAACCATGAGTACATGTAAATAAATTAAGTATGGAGTGCTTGTGCCTATACCTGAAGGTGACTCACAACATTCTCCCTTGTTATCCCTGGTACATTCATCAACTCAAGTATTTTCTTGGGAACAGCTTCTGCATTGTGATAAATATTAGATAGCATTATACAATTGTAAAAAAAACAAAATTAATGGTTACCATATTTATAAAGTAAGAAGACCTCGATAGAACATTTCGTGCTAGTTCTAGATTCATTTGTAATTGTGTTTCTTGTACAAAGGTGATCTAGACTACAAGGTTTGACAATATTACCACTACAAACTAAATATAACACAAACAGAGTTATTATTAAGCTCTTACTGTCGACTCCCAGTTGTTCCACAGCAGCAACAAACTGTTTGTGTAGATCAGGTAATCGTACGCTCCATGAGTAACACCTTTTATGACTACATCCTTTGCATCGTCCGCCGACATCACTGGATGTTCAACAAGAACAGCAACAACAAAATAAAAGTAATAATTATATATGGGAGTGACATACAAAATAACCAAGTGATACACAACATCTTGCATGTTATTTACATGATTTTTACCTACGATAAGAGGATCCAAGTCTTACATGTTACTTACTGATAATAGGTAGGTCAATCTCCAAACGAATGTGTTCCATGAGCTTGAATCCATCCATATCTGGCATGTGCAGATCGCTGAGGACGAGATCGAACCCATCTTTCTTCTGGCGAAGGATTTTACCCTTGGCCTTGCCTAGTGAGTTGAATGCCGATTTTACCCTTGGCCTTGCCTAGTGAGACTAGGACAAGAGTACAGGATCCGTTTACACAGCCAATTCCCGGTATATATTCTGATATGCATAGATATTTGGTTGTGTGATTGCTATAATTTGGCAATAAGTTATCTTAGCACGTCGTAGACACTGTCAGTTGAAGACATGGTACTCGTTAGGACGACACCTTAGACAACAGAGGAGTACCATACCATGCAATTGGGACCAAGATCGTTCCGAGATTTTTTTTGGAGGTGGGTTGTGGAACGTACGAGTTAGAGTTTCCACAGGATTAAGGATTTGTGGATGACTTGACACCTATCGTGAGCCTCCCTACTTCCTACCTACCTAAACTATCTTTCACCTAATCTTTCTACCATATATTCAGATTCAAAGAACAAAATCAGATTGTTCATCGCTTATCGCAAATTCGAAATTGAGCAATTTCTACCATTATTCGGTATTCGACTTTTAGTTTCTTAAATTTTGTTAGAGATTAAATTGTTTGCTCATTATTTTCAGTGAAGCTTCCGTGCAAAAATCTTTGAATATCTTGTGAATCGATCCATATCAAACTGTTCTATATGAATAAGATCTAAAATTAGGGGAAAAAAAGAGAAATCACCTGAAGATTAAAAATGAAATAAATAAAGAGGGGTTTGAGAATTACTTTCGAGTGGATCAATCACTTTATTGCACAGGTCTTCATCGGTGGCTTTTCCCTTCATGCCACCATCATCGTTCTCGTCATCATCAGCATCGTCGGATGAGCCGCTTGCTGCTGTGCAATTGGGGAGAAAACCTAAGCTAAAGCTTATAAATGAAAAAGAACAACAAGGGGATATTGCTTGCTTGCTTGATGCTGTGCAATTGGGGAGAAATTAGGGCATTTTACTAAAATCAAGTCGAGGTAGAAATTAGGGCACAAAATAAGAAATAATTTAGGACAAACCTTGGGAAGCGGGGAGCGGGCTGAGGGGAGTTGGGGCGCGGGGAGCGGGGAGCGGGCTGAGGGGAGTTGATTGGGAGCGGGGAGCGGGCTGAGAGGAGTTCGGGAGCGCCGGAGCGAGCGGAAGGGAGTTGGGGAGCGGGAGGAGAGAGAGAAGGAGAAAGAGAGTAAGTGCGGGAGAAGGGACTTTTCGACTTAAGTGCGGGAGTAAGTGCGGGAGAGTCGAGATTTCGACTTAAAATTTGTGTTTTTTTTCATAACGCTCGTACCACTGAGAGACAATCAATAACGCTTTTATAGATAACCGTCATAGATTACAGTCTTGCTGAACTTTGATGATGCTTCTTTATCAGCCGTCATTAAATCCCCTTATCAAGCGTCATTAAAGGGTATTTTTGTTGTAGTGCATAGCAATACTTCCAGAACAATTTGTACTTCTTGTACTTTTTCTCGTTTTATTTTCAAAAAGCTAATTTTCTGGCATTTTGTTAAGTGAAACAATTATCCGAAATTATATTTCTCCTTTCTCTGGTGGACCATCTTAATATTACCGGTTCTTGAGGTTGTTGAGTTTGTTCCTTAGGAATAATTACCTTATCTTGAATGGGGTGCCGCTACGTTGTCGTTGTTAAGGTATCTCAACAACGACTTATAGAGGTAATTCGATATTGTCTTATTGAGACTCCGAATTCATTTTTTGATCATGACAGGTATAGAATCCTGCACATCGTCAAAAGTGATAGTAGGAATCGTAATTGATTCCTTCTCAAAGACAATGATCCTGACTTTATTTCTCCCCCAAACTCAACATCCTCAAAAAATATTACACTTCTCGTCTCAAAAAAAATTTCTTAGTGTGGGATTGTATAATTATCAACCCCTTGATCTGTAGCATAACCAATAAAGTAGCTGCTTATAATTTAACTTTGGTCTGTCTTCCCATTACACATTCAATATAAACATTAAAGTCTATAAAGTCAATGGAATCTAAATCTCATCAGACACAAATCGTTCAACTATATTTCTAGAGAAGTGACCTAATGCTTATGTCATAATGAGGCCAAAAAAATTATTAATTTTGCTTTTAGTACCACATGACTTCACTTACAAGGTTTCATTATAAGATGCAATAGTTTCAACTGAATATAGGTTATCATAAATCTTAAGGGAACCGTTACAAATAATATTTAAATTTAAAGATAGACTAAATATTGTTTCCAAATGAACAATGATAACCAGATTTGTCTATTAAGGAAATTGAAACTGAATTTCGTCTAAAAGACGGTACAATAAAAGTGTCTATCAAATCCAAATAATAATCGGTTCCTAAAAATAACCTAAAATATCTCATTGCTTTCACTTCTACCGAATTGCCGTCACCCACATAGATGTATCTTTCACCATCAATTGACTTTCGGTAACTCAGGCAACCTTGCCTAGAACATTAATGTGGGTAGTCCCACCAGAATCTAACTACCATGAGTTTCTTGGTACTAAATCTAAATGATCCTCAGAACAGATCAAATTTAGAAATGTACTTTTCTTTATAGCCATGCGTATTACTTTGTATATTTCTTCCTTATGTGTCCTATCTTATCACAAAAGAACAACCCTTAGTTTTTTATTATTGTTTCTTTTGATCTGGACCCTTAGCAGCTACTGTATTTATTTCTTTTTGCCCTTAAAGTTTATCTCATTAAACATGAAAATTAAAATCTTATTGGCAGATATTTTAACAACATTAACTGTAAAGAGAACAAAGCAACCAAAAACAAATATGCTCTAACAAATAACCAAAGCGTAAAATATAGTCAAACAAATTCAAATAATGGTGAACCCTATCTCAAGATACCTAGTACGTACATCATTAATATTAAGTCTTTGGACAGTGATATTAACTGCAAGTGGTATTCTTGGTGTAATGATCAAACGTTGACAATAAGTCATGTCAAATAATAAGCCTATCTTTGGATCGGATTATTATTCACATGTAAACCGTATAATTGTCACACATTTATCACCACAAATATGTGTGTAATTCGGCCAAGTATTAACCTTCCTTTGGGCCGGCTAATACTCGCATAAATTTACACACACAAACATCTAACATCCCTCATAGACTATCTACGCAAGAGAGGTCACTTTGGCGACATCTTGTTTCAATGGGTCTATTTAGAATATTAGACAACTATTGCTAGTCACAAAAGGCACCAAAAAAATTGAATGTTGACTAAATATTACAAAACCGAATCATGTCCAAAACTTTATGTACATGCATAATTAAAATATTACAACTCAAATAAGATAATCATAAGCATGTGAATCTCTTTACATAATTCAAACAAATATTCTTAATTTGACTAAACTGAGCATTATCAACATAATAAAATTCACGTAATATTTTACAGAAGATATGGACCAATAGATTGCTTCAAATAACCCATAAAAATTATATTAAAATAATCTGCTGAAGATATGTACGTCAATAGATTACATCAAATATATGACTTAGAACATAAATTTATTGGAAACTAAATTTATGCCAAACATAAAATTGTCTATATTTGATTCTAATTTGTCCTCCAATGATCAACTTAGATTGGAAAACACTCTAAATTGAGTAACACCAAATATCTATCAGCATGAGTAATTGGAATCTAACCGACATTCTATATTATCACATGTCCAGCAACACGCATATTCATGCATATTTAATATAATGGAGAATTTCTACTGTCATTATCACATGCGTCCATATATAATATTTAAGCATGAACTGAGAGATCATTACTGTACATAAATTATGAATTCTATCAAGATTTTCTTAATATTGCGATCAAATCAACGAAGGATTGACAGCAAATCAATGTACTTGTAAGCAATGGAGAACCATGTATGCAAAAAAATAAAATAAATAAATTATGATGTGCAAACATGTTGGAACAGTTGTTTATGTACGAAAACAACACAGAAGTAGAAGGCAAGATCCCAATAGTTGTTCTCTTTATTTAGCCATCTAGTACAACACTAAGGAAATATATAAATTATATTCCACCATAAATTATAACCCACCATGTGTAGTACTGCCAAAAATTTTGATCAAACAACACAAATATAAGTGCCATCATAGTCCATTAATTATGGATGTATCGTTTGGATACATGTTTAGCATGATCTGGCCAGAACAAATATCTGAATTTTTTTCTTGTGCATCACAGGATCAAGAAATAAGTTATTGAGAAACTGTAGATATAATATTCGTGTACCATAAATTTTATTTTATGAACCATTGGAATCCTAAATTAAAATTAGAATGAAGGATCTATGATTTCTGAACAATAACAAAAAATTGATTCTGAAATTTCAACCTCATAAATCAAACAGGAAGGCTCTGATACCACTTGTTAGAAATTAAAGCATGTTGATTCATGAGATGAACACCAAAAATAAACTGCAGAAGCGTACCTGAATTTATTGTCTTTGCTTGACGGATCTTGAAGCAGACGTTTCTCTTTGTGGGATTTGATCTTCCAACCCGCTACGGCCCTTAACAACAAAGATAAAATCTTTGTTCCTCTCTTTGTTAATGGGGATATAGAAGAGAATAGAGAAAACCCTCTCTTGGTGGCCGTATGAGTTGGGGACCATAACCCTAATGAATACATATATTTATATGTTTTGACATTTCTAATTTGGCCCCTCATCAAATTAGAATTATCTCTGGTATCTACACATTAATTCCATGACAATGATACCCTTAAGCCAATTTCCAAATAGACCACTTTAATTTGGCTTAATTATTTAGATAGCCTAAACACAATTAATTTTACATGTGTGGCCCCTTAATTATTAAATAATTCCAACATGTCACCGCTATATACTTGTCTTTATCTGTGCTTGGTGTCCGTTAGATGGAGGTTGGTTATTTCAGGTGGGTTGGTGTCATTCGCCAGTACCGGAATACGGAGACGGACTAGGCCAGCTACTCCATATTAGGTATGCAAACGTCGTACGGCGATCGTGGCTGCCAAAAGACAAAGGGGTGCATGCTACAATCAAGTCTTCTATGGTCTCACATGTAGGGGTGAGCATTATTCGGTTTGGAACCAAAAATCGAACCGAACCGAATAAGCGATTCGGTTCGGTTTCAAAAAAATTGGTTCGATTTCGGTTTTGAAAATACTAAATTTTCTTATTCGGTTTCGGTTATATATATATATATATATATATATATATATATATATATATATATATATATATATATATATATATATATATATATATATAATATTTAGTACATACCTATAATTAATACCTATATAGGTATATATATATTATTATATTTAGGTAGATATGTATACCTATAATTAATACATATATATATATATATATATATATATATATATATATATATATTTTTTTTTTTTTTGGGAGAAACCAAAATTTATTGAAACGGAAGCAACACAAAGGAAACAAACACACAGAACCTGGCCCACACCAAGACCAGACAAAAAATGAAAATTTGAAAAATCAAAACTCGCACGCCACCCCAGGGGGGCACGTGGCCGCTCCACGCGGGGCCCGAGGAGACAGGACCCGGCGCGGGGCCCTAGGGTGATGGGGCGCGTCCCGAGGGGTCTCGGGAGCCCCGCGCGCTGCCATCGAGGAGGCCAGGCTGGGGAGGATCCGCCGGCAGGCGATGGATCGGCGCCGGGGGCGGCGACTCGAGGGCGCCGGAGATGGAGGCGCCGGAAAGGGGTCACCGGAGAGGGGATCCGCCAGGAGGAAAGGAAGGGCCACCGGGGACGACTCCACGGAGGAGGGAATGACCAGCGTCAAACGCCACCGCCTGGGGGGAGAGGGAGGGGATGCACCGTCGGGAAGAGGAGGGGGAGGAGGGACGACGACGGGGGCGGAGGGCGGCGGCTCAAAAGCCAGGAGGAGGACGCGGGAGGCGACGGAAGCTACGACACGGCAGGGAGGGCCGCGGAGGGCCCCTCCGGGGATGGCGGGGGGCCACAGGAGGAGACGAGAGGTCGATCCTGGGGTGGCGACCGTACGGACTCCGGCGAGGGGGCTCCAAGGGGAAGGGAGGCGACCCCGGAGGCGGGGGCGGAGGGAGATAAGGAGCACCTGGCGGAGAGGACCGGGCGGAGGGGGGGGGACCGGGCGATGGTTAGAAGTAGCGGCCCATCCCCTGGAGTTGGGCGTACGCCGCCCATTGTACAGCGGGGGAAGAGCTAGGGACGCCGGAGAGGGAGGACTGCCAGAGGGGCGCGGCCGACTGGGCGGAGACCCAGTACCACCGCAAGGTGGAAGGGTCTTGCCAGTAGGCCCCGCCGGAGATGATAGAGCCGGGGCAGAGTCGGCGGCAGAAGGGGGGAGGTAGCTCGAGGGAGGCGCGGAGGAGCGGGACTGCGGGACGACCGCGCCCGAAGCGGGGGGAGACAGAACAGAAGCGGTGGGGAGGCCCTCCGCCGAGGCAGGGAGAGGGGCTGGGGGTGGAGGCGACGGAAGGAAGGCGGCTGGCTAGGCGGGGGGCTCCTCGGCCGGAGGAGCCGCAATACCCGTACTCGACGGAGGATCCGACGGGTGCGGAGGGGACGAACCCGACGGGGCGGGGCTGGGCTCCGGAGTCACGGGGGCGCCGAGCGCCTAGGGAGGGGGAGACACCGAGGAGAGCGCTGCCTGGGGCTCGGTGGGCCGGCTCAGAGCGAGGGAAGCGGTGGGTTGAGCCGCAGCCGAGAGAGAGGGCGGCACAACGGGATAGACGCCGATGGGGAGACGTTGCGGACCGGAAGCAGGCTGCACCGCGTGCAGAACGCCGAACGGGGCTGGCGGAGGGCCTAGGAGGGAAGGAGACGATGACGGCCGCAGGAGTCGAGCACGGCGACGCCTCTGCCGCCGGGGGCGGCGGCTGCGTCGAGGAGGGCAAAGGAGGGGAGATGGTCCCCCGCACGATGGGCAAACGCCACCACGAAGGTGAGGTGCCCGAAGGGAATCCGGCCGGCCGGAAGGAAAGAAAGGGCCGGGGAGGACGGCAGGCCCCCAGCGGTGGGGGTGGCGGCCTGGGGCGGCCGGCCACCGGCCGGAGCCGAGTGGGCTGAACTCGGGAAACAGGAACGCTCCCACCGGAGGAATCCAAACCCACATTATATATACATATATATATATATATATACATATATATATATATATATATATATATATATATATATATATATATATATATATATATATATATATAGGCTTAATTGCACTTTGATACCCTCAACTATTTCGCTTTTTCAAGTTGATACCTCAATTATTATTTTTTTCAACTTGATACATATATATATATATATATATATATATATATATATATATATATATATATATATATATATATATATATAATATTTATATATATATATATATACATATATATAAATATATATATAGGCTTAATTGCACTTTGATACCCTCAACTATTTCACTTTTTCAAGTTGATACCTCAATTATTATTTTTTTCAACTTGATACCCTAAAATTTTTTTGGACAATAATGCCCTTACCCAAAAATTAAAACTACCACTCAACCCCTCCCCCCTTTCCTCCTCCAGCGCCCCCCTTCCGGCCACCACCCCCGCCCCCGCCCCTCTCCCCGTCGTCCCGACCGCACCCAAAAATTAAAAAAATTTCAACTTGATTTAAATGGTGATTTTTAGAATTTATAAATAATTAATTAGTTAACTATTACGGTAGGCGACTTTAGCCATAGATGCGATTTAGAATACAAGACGACTAGGAATCATGGCACGGTTAGGGCAGTGGCGTGCTTTGACTAGTGTATTAGCCCTGGTTGGGAAGGCCGAGCCATAGTGACATCCTAACTAAGAAAACCAGGCCAAGTTGCGACTTAACCCTACTGAAGATTTTATTTATTATTTAATTATATTAAGTTTTCGGAAACCCGGTTGTACCGAACCAGTCCAGATTGGACCCAAGTCAAATCCAAGCCTATGTAGACATGTAGTGGGACCAAATACGGCCTTGTAGACATGTTTGGTAGATGCAAATATTTTTACATATATTTTAGGAATTGACGATTTATATTTATTAAATCAGTTATTATATAAACGATATGTATATATATATATATATATATATATATATATATATATATATATATATATATATATATATATAGACATATGTGTGTGTATATAGATATTATTTTTTGTTACGTGTGTGTGGATATATATATACGTAAACAAATGTATATATATAGATATGTATATAAAAAAAAAATATATATATATATATATAGATATGTATATATATAGGAATTTATATACCTGTATATGTATATACGTATGTATATGTATCGAAATAATAATATGTCTGGATTGTATATATATATGATATAGTGATATTATATCTTGATGGTATGTATACATAATATATGTGTATATGTGTATTTGTATATAAATATATATTATAAATGTATGTGTATGTGTATGTGTATATATGTATATGTATATATAAATATACGTAAGTATTTATAGGTGTATAAATATACATGTATATATAATAGAAATAAATGGAAAGAAGTAAATGGAAAAAGAGATAAATAAAACAACAAAAACCCAGCCCACCTGAGCTAGCCTGGGCCCGACTTCCCCAAGCCAGCCCAGGCTGAGCAGCCCCGGGCCCGAGCCTTGCATTCAGAATGGAAACCCAGAGCCGACTGCTCTGTATATATTCGTAACCAGGGAGATCGGAAAGGAGGCTTCTCGCATGTAAAACTCGCAAAACCCTAAACCTCCATCATCTCCCACCCTAGGCATACCACCAGGCGGCCTGAACCGCCGCAAGGACGCCGCCACGAGCCGCCGGCCGACGATGGACGTCCTCGCGCTCGGCAGGACAGCACCCTGTTCTGCAAACTCCACAGCAAGGTAACCTACTTCGAACACCAATTTCTTCCTATTCGATCAATAATTTTCGAAGCCATAAATCATTTTGGAGAGCCTATATAACCATCTAGGAGCCCTGCTATCTGGTTCATACTGGACTGGGTGGGATTCGAGAAGAAATTGAATCACAAAACTACGAAAAACCAGCTTTAAACGTAGCGCACAGGACAGCCCAGGACTCAACTTAGAAGCCGATTTTCGATCTACATAGTAATAGTTTTCAGGAACTAATTGAACACAATTAATGTTAACATAACCAAGATCAAAACCCTACTGTTACTTTTAATTTTAGTTATTTGTATAAAAAGATAAATCAGTTTGAAAACCAAGAAAAACTATGAGAAACAGTTTTCAAAAACTAGAAAAACTCATCCACACGACGTGCGTCCCACCATTTCGGGCGACGTGGTCGCGAACCGAAAGCATCGAAAGGTGCGTAACGGCTTCGTGGTCGTGTGGGCTTTGACGAAATTCAAATTGGTCGCGTGTGCGCGACGAATTTGATGCATATCCGTCGAAATACATCGTATCGTGCACTTTGTAAATTTCTCAATTACTTTGTGCACGCTCGTCAGATTGAGACAAAACTTGTGCCAATAGAACCGTATCGTTTTTCTGGTCCTGTATGCCAAGTTTGGTCCGATTCTGAGACCGTTGATAAAATAACCGTTTTGCGGGCCCCAGGGTCCCACTCAACGGGCGATTTTGTGCACGGTCCGCCGAAATCCAACTCTGGACATACGGTTGGGTTTGTATCAGAAAACTGGATCCGTAGATATATAGTTTGACGACTTTAGAGACCATTGACTCTGGCATACTTTTCGGTGCAAAGCGGGTCCAACGACGGACATCGTTTTTGTCCGAAATTACCGTTTTGCCCCTGTGTCCAGAATTGGACTTAAGGACAGGCAATCCTAGCTAATTTGACTATTTTGAGAATGTTGGTAACATTTATTTGAGCTTTCGGAGACAGTTGTGATGACTTGGACTTTCTGACTTGTTGGTTGGCGATACATTGTTGGTTCTCCGTGCAACCTCCAGGCAAGTATACCTTGCCGAATATATACAGTATTTATATGGTTTCTCTTCCTTTATTGTATTCTTTTTCATATTGTCACATGATTCCATAGTGTGATTGATTCGTCCTTGATTGTCTTACTTGTTCTAGATTACGTGCACGTATAGGGTATTTGACATTGCTAGATTTTTTGTCTTATCATGTTACCTTGCTTTGCGATTGAGTTATCAGTTTCTGTATCTGTTCTTGACTGGACTAATCTTGACTGGGAGTATCTTGCATTGTACTACAGTTGAGATATACTATAGATTGGGAGTATCTTACATTGTACTACGATCTATAGCCGATTCTTCTACCTTGATATCACTTGATTGACTTGACTTGAGACATGCCATAGATTGGGAGTATCTTACATTGTACTACGACTTATAGCATATATTGATTGATTGATTGACTTGACTTACGACACTATAAATTGGGAGTATCTTGCATTGTACTACGATTTATAGGAGTCTACTTGACTTTGTATCCTTTAGGAGAGGAGATCGATACTAGAATTGGCTAATCTTGATTGGGATTATCTTGCATTGTATTACAGTCAAAATCTACTATAGATTGGGAGTATCTTGCAATGTACTACAAGCTATAGAGGTTAATTGATTGATTGGTAGCCAAGTCTAGTATTACATTTCCTCACGACTCGTCGTCCTTAGATGTTTCTTCTTACAGTGTTCTTATCCTTCTTACATGTTATTTACTGTCATATTAGTAGGCATGTTTTATGTATCTTGCTAATCCTCTGAGGACCTGATGATCTATTCAGGTAGCCGATTGCACGGAGTTAGTTAGCTGAGCATGTGGTAGTTGACTTCATCTGCATGATTCAGATATTTTGTTAGTGATATTGATTTACTATCTTTCTTGTGCTTTCATGATATATCCTGCTTATCGGCTTAGCTTTATAGACTCATATTATTCATAGAGTCTAATCGAACATATATGCTAGTGGGCTGCAGACCATGACCCATACTTGTTCATTCTTGCTTTATATGATTCTTGTGGATTGAGATATAGTTTAGATTAGACATGATACCCATGACCTTGACAGCTTATACGTACTTGAGCCAGGCTGGAGTCCGCTCGATACGTAGCTGGCTTGCTCACGAGCTCGCGTCCGAAAATCGGGTGCGGGTCATGATATCGCCGGAGTGGGGGAGGGGGGAGGGGAGAAGGGAAGAGGGAAAGGATAAGGGCATTTTGGGGATTTTTAAAAATTTAGGTATCAAGTTGAAAAAAATAATAGTTGAGGCATTAAGTTGTTGAGTAAAAAAGTTTATGGTATCAACTTAAAAAAGTGGATAGTTGAGGATATCAAAGTGCAATTTAGCCTTTTTTATATATATGAACTGAGATTTAGTTTTCGTTTCGGGTTGGATTTCTAAATCTAAACCCGAAATCCAACCCAAAAACCGAACTATTTAATTCTTAAAACCAAAATTCGAACCGGTTTGCTAAAAATTAAACCGAACCTTCAATTTCGGTCCGGTTTCGGTTTACGGTTTTCAACAGTAAAATGCTCACTCCTAGTCTAATATACACTAGGACACATGACTAAAGTAAGTGCAATGTTCATGCAACATAGCAGTGTATGGAAAAAAATTTAAACAGCAGAGTTTAGGTTCCTTTTGTGGTGTTTAATTTAGGATTGTTTAGTTTTAGGTTCTATAATATTTGAAATTTGCAGTTAGGACTCCGTATTATCCGGGAGAGGGTTTGGGTTCCGTCCTGGCCGTTGACTTGGGCTGAGCATGGAGACCAAAATACAAATTTTAAATATCATAAGAGAACCCTAAAACTAAACATAAATTTCGAATATTACGGAGACCTACGATATCTAATGGTCAGTCCAAGTCAACCCAAATTCTCTTTTGGATAATATGGAGACCTAAAAGTAAATTTTGAATATTATATGACAACCCTTTAATTTATACCCGATGGATGTCACCCATGTAGTGAGAAAAGGAAGTAGTGCGCCTCTATGAGATTATCTGGAGTTGTTATATGTATCGATTAGTAAATATACAGATAAGTTGATCAGAAGAAGTATGTGTTTGTAATTACATTGTTCAGTAGAAGAGTTTGTTGGTGTTTTTGCCTTTGGACTAGGAAAGATAGTCCCACATCGGCTACACCAAATGGTGAGTATCTCAATATAATGCATTGCTTGTGTTGAGTTGTGCACATGAGGTGTAGTGGGGCACAAGTGTGTGTCATGTGGGAGTATTTTCTTAGAAGGAAAAAGGATCAATTCCAACAAAGATATAAGTTAATTTTTGTTGTGCGGACTCGGACTCGGACACGGACTCCAGGATGTCTCGTGCATGCACGGGAGTGTTCGGGGGGTAGGCGTGGACTGGCACACTTCTATGCTGATTGTGGGATGATCTAAAATATCAAACTCTATTTTTGAGTATTGGTATTTTAGTCCCACATCGGATAGGAGAAGAGGTAAAGTCTCACTCCACTCAATAAATAGAGCCCCTTGGCCTCCTTTGAAAGATGCACCAAGAAGAGAGTTAAGAGAGTCTGTAAAGTACAGAAAGCACGTTCAAGTCTCAAATATTGACTTACGAGCGTTCCAGAAGTTCTTCGTGAACTTGCTGGTTCCTGGAAGCATATCGTGTTGGGGCAAATCTTGTTTTGAGCAACGATGATCTTAATCACCCCAGCAAGAACCTTTTATCTTCTTCTTTCTTCTTTCTTCTCCTTCATCTGAGTTGTAACTCAGTTCTGTCCGTTTGCAACTGCGATTGCGAGAAAGAACGTGAGATTTACTTTCTAATTATTTTTGCTTTGTAATCAGATTCATATTATAGTTTCCTCTTGGATCTCGAAAATAATCAGAAGGTGAACGTTTGTTGAACCTCTGATCTCGACATCGAGTCTACCATCTTTGGTCAAGCCTCGGGATTAACAATCTCAAAGAAAGATCCTTGTAGATGGAGAACTCTCGTGCTTCTCTCATCGACACCAGCTTTAACAAGTTGGAGAAATTCGACGGAGAATATTTCTATATCTGGAAGAGGAAGGTCATCCGTAATCTTCAACTCGTGGACGTAGACCATGTGTTGATTGAGGATGAACCGACGATTCTAGAAGGAGAAACTGCCGATGCTATTGCTGCTGCACTCGTCAAGCAGAGCAAATGGAAGAGAGAAAACAGCATATTTAAACTGTTGATTCTTAATTCTATGGAAGACTCTCTGGCAGAGTCATATTCCAAGAAGGAGAAGGCCAAAAAGATCTAGGATTCTTTGGGTAAGCTATATGAAGATGATGAAAATATGTCCAAAATCTTTATCATAGAGAAGTACCACAAGTGGCTCTTCGAAGACGAGATGACGATGCTACCTCAAGTGAAAGAATTCCTGAAGTTGCGCCAGAAGTTAGTTGACGAGAAGATGTCCCTCGTCGACAAGTTTGTTGTTGGAGGGATAGTCTCGAAACTTTCTGCTGGTTGGAGCAACTTCTATACTAGAATGCATCGAAAGAAGCTGGACATTAGCTTGGAAGATCTCCTACAAGAGATCCACGTTGAGGACGAAATGCAATCTCAACAGAAGATGGACTCTCTATCCAACCAACTGGCTAAGGCCAACTTGGTGCAGACAAGAGAGTTCAAGGGGAAGTAGGTGGCTTCTCATCACAAGAAGAAGGACTCCACTAATCTGAAAGTGAAGGGTCCTTCGTTCAAGCAACAGAAGTCCAAGTCCCACGTGACTTGCTTCAACTATGGCAAGAAGGGCCACTATAAGAGTGAATGCAAATCCAAGTCCAAACAAGCTGAGCAAGGTGAGCCTAGCAAGGTTTCCATGGTTTCTAACATTGCTGCTATGATTGCTCAGGTCACAGCTGTGGGGGCTGACTCTAACTGGTGGATAGAAACTGGTGCGACCTGCCATGTCCGCTCTGACAAGGAATGGTTCATCACATACCAACCAACTTCTGAGACAGTTATCATGGCGAACCAAGTCCAAGCTGAAGTTCTGGGGTCGGAACTGTGGAGCTGAAACTCATATCCGGGAATACTCTGACACTTCAAGGTGTGAAGTACGTTCCGGTGATTACAAAGAACCTGATCTCTGGAAGCCTGCTTAGCAACACAGTCTTGAGGATGGACATAAATACTGGCCAGATGGTGATGTCCAAGAAGGAAATATACTTCGGAAAAGCTTTTCAAACTGAAGGGATGTTCAAAATTTATCTTATAAACCAGCCAAATATAATAAATGCAATCGCTCTTTCTGATTATTCTCTGGAGTTGTGGCATAATAGGCTAGGACATGTTCACTATAAAAGAATTAACAAAATGTCCAGTCTAGGATTTATCTCCAAATGTGGGGGTAAGGTAGAGAAGTGTGAACTATGTGCTCAAACAAAGATTACAAGGAAACCCTTTCATCGGGTCAATCGAAGCACATATCTTTTGGAATTGGTGCACTGTGATATCTGTGACTTCAAGCAATTCTCTACAAAAGCCGAAATGAAGTATTTCATAACCTTCATCGATGACTTCTCAAAGTACGCGTTCGTCTACTTGCTCAAGTCTAAAGACGAAGCGTTCGAGAAGTTCAAGGAGTTCAGGACCGAGGCTGAACGACAAACTAGACAACAACTTAAGAGGCTAAGGAGTGATCGAGGCGGAGAGTATCGGTCTCATGAATTCACATCATTCTGCAAAGAACATGGAATCATAAACGAGACTACTGCTCTATATTCTCCTCAATCTAACGGAGTAGCGGTGAGGAAGAACAGAACGTTGACAGAAATGATGAACTCAATGCTGCTAACTGCGGGTCTTCCTAAATGCTACTGGGGAGAAGCTGCATTGACGGCCACTTTTATTCTAAGTAAAGTGTCGTATGCAAATTCGGACGTAACTCCTCATGAACTCTGGTTCAAAGTCAGACCTAACTTGAATGTCATTCGAGTATGGGGGTATTTGGCTTTTGTGAAGTTTCCAGATCTGAAGATTCAGAAGCTAGGGACAAGGACTACGAAGACAATCTTCTTGGGGTATGAAGAGAAGAGTGATGCTCGAAGATTTCTTGATATTGAGTCAAATCATATCATCAAATCTCGTGGTACTAAATATTTTGAAAACAAGTTTGCAAGGCACAAGAACATTGTTCTAACGGACATTCCCGAGAATGATGAAGGTGCAAAGAAGACTGAGATCTTCAATGAGCCAGTTGTCCAAGATAAAGTTGTTACTGAGGAGACAACGATTGAACCAGAACTCGCTGAGCCATTATCGAAGCGAGCGAGGAGACCGAAGAACTTCGGAGATGACTTCATCACCTATCATATGGAAGCAGATCCGCTTACCTATGATGAGGCAATGAAGACCAGATATGCTATTTGATGGAATGAGGCGATATACAATAAAATTAAATCAATCACCTCCAATAACACTTGGGTGTTGGTTGATCTACCTGAAGGAGCAAAACCTATCGGATGCAAGTGGATCTTCAAGAAGAAGATGAAAGCTGATGAAACCATTGACAAAGTTCAAGGCCAGGCTAGTGGCAAAAGGATTTTCTCAGAAGCAGGGGATCGACTACTTTGACATGTATGCTCTAGTAGCCCGGATGACCACCATCAGAATGTTGATTGCTCTCGCAGCGATACATAAGATGGTGATAAATCAGATGGATATGAAAGCGGCATTCCTGAATGAAGAGCTGACCGAAAAGATCTACATGCAACAGCCAGAAGGGTTTGTCGTCAAAGGTCTTGAAGACAAAGTCTTCAAGTTGGTGAAATTTCTGTACGGTTTAAAGCAAGCTCCTAAAATGTGGCATAAGAAGTTTAACAGTCATAAGGTCAAATGGCTACAGGGTCAGTGAAACAGACAAGTATGTCTATACGAAGTTTGCTGATGGAAGAGGAGTCATCGTTTGTCTATACGTGGACGACATGCTAATCCTAGGTACAGATATAAGCTGTGTCACGGAGACAAAGAGGTTCCTCTCGACGAAGTTCAGTATGAAGGACTTGGGGGATGCTAATGTTATCTTGGGACTCAAGATCATCCGGACAGACACTGGACTAGCGCTGTCACAGTCTCATTATATTGAGAAGATGATCACTCGTTACAGGTATCAGGATCTTCCAGGGATCGATACACCGTACAAGTGTGATATGAAGCTGAAGCCTAATTCAGGGGAAAGCGTCAGACAGCTGGAGTATGCAAGCGTAATCAGGAGTTTGATGTATGCTACTACTGCCACAAGGCCTGACATAGCTTTCGCTGTAGGAATGCTGAGTCGTTTCATGAGCAACCCAGGCATTGAGCACTGGAAAGCTGTGAAACGGGTTATGAGATATCTCAAGAAGACTCAGACATATGCACTGCACTACAGCAAAGATCCCCCGGTAGTGGAAGGCTTCATTGATGCCAACTGTTGCTCAGAAGTGGAGAACGAGAGGTCCACAGGTGGATACATTTTCACAATGGATGGAGCTGCTATATCGTGGAAATCGAAGAAGCAGACTATGCTCTCACGGTCATCCATGGAATCTGAGTTCTTTGCACTTGATACCGCAGCGGACGAAGCAGAATGGCTTCGGGAGCTCATGTATGATCTTCCAGTGGTTGGGGCACAAATACCGGGGATACCGATATACTATGACAACCAGGCGACTACGGCGGTAGCATCAAATGACCTCTTCAACGGAAAGAAGAGAACTGTACGGTTGAAGCACAAGACAGTGAACGATCTCATCAAGAGAGGTGTCATTGCAGTGATTGATGTTCGGAGTCTGGAGAACATGGCGGATCCGTTCACCAAGGGCCTCAAGCGCAAGCTGGTCGATGACACAGCTTGTAAAATGGGCTTGAAGGCATTCTGATATTGTGTTATTACAATCCTACCGTAAAATTTTATGTTATTAGTTCAAAAAGAAATCTACTAGGCATCTAGCTTTTGGTTCAAGGGAGGACTATTAATCGAAAGAATATCAGGAACGGTGGGTACTTTTCCTCTGTGGCATGGAGAGGTTACGAACCTACAACCACTATTGTCTACTGTTATTTTCTGCAGAAAACGGATCCTGTGGGAAGGTTTGCTTAAATGCCTTAATGAGTTCTCAGGCAGAGTGAATGCCTGGAGTGCTTTACAAGAAGCACGGTAGCGCAACACTACAAGGAGTGTAACTCCATGCTATAGTGGGGTGACTCCACCATGAGGTTCCCGATTAGGGGTAATGCCTCGGCTTTGTGAGCCAAGTCACAGTGGAGTAGCACCGTAAATAGGCAGGTAGTCTAATGTTGTATGATAATCGTAATAAAGAGAGGTAGACAGCACTACAAAAAGGACGATGTCCTCATGTTACAGTAGCATGACACCACGAAGAGGTACCAGGTAGGGTAAAGCCTTGGCTTCGCAAGCCATGTCATAGCGGCGTAACACCGCACGGAAGCGCAAGGCTTCATGCTGGGTAGTTTGGCACTACAAAGAGGCTTGTGACCTCATGCTACAGTAGTATAACACTACGATGAGGTACCCAGGTAGGGTAAAGCCTTGGCTTTAAGCCATGTCATAGCGACGTAGCACCGCAAAGAAGCGCAATGCTTCATGCCATGACTCTTTATAAAGAACTCACCTATGGTGTATGGACAGAGATATCAGGCCGTCTCTTGAGGGTAAACTTGTAGACACCTAAAAATTATACACTGAAACCAGGCTGGCACAAGGCCTTTAATGTGCAGCCAGAAGCACAATTGATGTCATTATGTAAGTAGGAAGAATTACAGTTACGGTGCAGAATTTAAGGCTTAGTCCATTCTTGTATCATGCTGTTATTTAACCTATGCAGGAAGATTCAAGTCGTAGCAACATCTCTCCTAATGCATGATGGACAGTCACTGTGGGGAACGCTCAAGCCATATATTGAGATATGTGGGGGGATTGTTGGTGTTTTTGCCTTTGGACTAGGAAAGATAGTCCCACATCGTCTACACCAAATGGTGAGTATCTCAATATAATGCATTGCTTGTGTTGAGGTGTGCACATGAGGTGTAGTGGGGCACAAGTGTGTGTCATGTGGGAGTATTTTCCTAGAAGGAAAAAGAATTAATTCCAACAAAGAAATAAGTTGATTTTTGTTGTGCGGACTCGGACTCGGACACGGACTCCAGGATGTCTCGTGCATGCACGAGAGTGTTCGGGGGGTAGGCGTGGACTGGCACACTTCTATGCTGATTGTGGGATGATCTAAAATATCAAACTCTATTTTTGAGTATTGGTATTTTAGTCCCACATCGGATAGGAGAAGAGGTGAAGCCTCACTCAACTCTATAAATTGAGCCCCTTGGCCTCCTTTGAAAGATGCACCAAGAAGAGAGTTAAGGGAGTCTGTAAAGTCCAGGAAGTCCGTTCAAGTCTCAAATATTGACTTACGAGCGTTCCAGAAGTTCTTCGTGAACTTGCTGGTTCCTGGAAGCAGATCGTGTTGGGGCGAATCTTGCTTTGAGCAACGGTGATCTTAATCACCCCAGCAAGAACATTTTCTCTTCTTCTTTCTTCTCCTTCATCTGAGTTGTAACTCAGTTTTGTCCGTTTGCAACTGCGATTGCGAGGAAGAACGTGAGATTTACTTTCTGATTATTGTTGCTTTTGTAATCAGATTCATATTATAGTTTCTCTTGGATCTCGAGAATAATCAGAAGGTGAACGTTTGTTGAACCTCTGATCTCGACATCGAGTCTACCACCTTTGATCAAGCCCCGGGACTAACAGAGTTCCCATAGGTGAGGAGCTGATTTGTGCAGTTGGTAATTGCTCCTGACACGCACATTCCTATCACCACATCTATGTTCTTACAGTCTCCTGCCTAAAATTAACAACCATAAACAACTATGTTGAAAATATCATGTAATATTTTGTAGAAAGGACATTGGGTGGATCAAGACTGTATGTTGGTATAAGGAAAAGGAACCGAGAGATTAGGTAATTAGTACTCACTTGTATATATATTTGTAATTGCAGAGATTATCTGGAGTGTCCATGTAATGGAGCAGCGAAGATCAACATTAACCGAACTTATATGATGTTATAGGTACCGGATACAATTTCCTGGCTAAATTGATTTTTTTTTTCTTTTAAAAATTCTTAAAATGGTGGGAGTGGAGCAGAATTGGAGACCTCTGAGCCGAGTGGGAACGTATGGTTCGAGTTGTCTGAGTGGTTATCCTTCGAGACCTTGACTGATTGAGAGAGTTGTACCAAGTTCCAATCATCGACGAACATTTTAAAAAAAAGACGAAGACATTTTTATGTGAAGCCCTTCAATAGTGAAGGGGACATCCATCTACTTGCACGGAATAAAACATTCACAACCATGTAGAGAAATGTAAGATTTAGCCAAAGATTTGGAGCACACACCTCATTTAAAACTTATTATTACTTTTGATTCCTCTTGCATGTATGATTGATCCTCATTTGATTCCAGGGATATACTGCTAACAAAGTCTTCGGTTCATGTTTGCATCATATCTTTCCTTCCAAGCATCCTATCCCTTTTATTTACTCCTTCCGTCCTGCTCAGCATCACTCGAACTGCTTAACAATATTTAGAGTTGAATAGCTAGTAGAAAATTTGAACTTTTCCGCTAGTGATGGAATATTTGCGGAGTGAAAATTTATGTACCAATTTAAAATTCAAGCTCCATTTAAATATAACCGGAGAAAAGTAAGATAATCTTGTTTGAAGCTTCTACGTTTAGCAGGTTAGATTTATATTGTGATTAGTTCAAAATCCTAAAGTTCAAATATAGCACCAGCATGAAACATGAGGATGGGATGAATATTTTAGAAAGTTGCGTGTTCATTATTGAAGCCAACTTGAAGTCTGAAGGGAAGGACAGCCTGGGTTAGTTAGTTAAGACTTTTTCTTCCTTGCGTGTTTCATTGCTCTGTCACAACACATACACCTACCATAACATAGGAGATGGAGAAGATTAAGAAAGAGGAAGAGAAGATAGAGAAGCGAGGAAGAAGTATGGGTTTGTTACTACCACTGCGTATTCTTCTCGTCTCTTTGATTGTCGGGGCACCACGAGCCAATGCTTGGGGCAAGGAGGGCCATTTCATGGTCTGCAAGATTGCAGAGGTAACATGTCTTTCCTGGTTTAATTTCGATCTGTTTCGTTTCGCGCTCTTGTTTTGAGGAGAACTAATGAACACGATTTTTGTAGCAATATCTGACCGATAAAACCTTGACTGCGGTGTCGGATTTACTGCCGCCGGTGGCAGAAGGAGATCTGGCATCGGTTTGCTCGTGGGCGGACCAGATGAGGTTCCGATACCGATGGGCAAGCCCCCTCCACTACATCAACACCCCGGGGGTGTGCAATTTCAAGTACTCAAGTATGTAGAATTGTTACGTTACTTCCAATAGCTATGATCCAATTGTATCATCTAAGTATGTTTTAATTCAATTTAGGGGACTGCCATAACTCCAAAGGAGAGAAAGATATGTGTGTCGCCGGAGCCATAAGCAACTACACTGCACAGCTTCAGACCTATGGAGATTCATCCAGCGGATGTAAGAGCCATCGGCATAGCAGTTTGTGATGTATTATTTTTTTCGATTGATCAAAGATCTGATACATAACCTTCTACTTGAAAATATGTATGCCTAGACAACTTGACCGAGAGCCTCATGTTCCTCGCCCATTTTGTTGGAGATATCCACCAACCTCTACATGTAGGCTTCGAGGACGATGAAGGTGGAAATACCATAATCGTACACTGGTATCGGAGGAAGAGCAACCTTCACCATGTTAAGAAACTCCCTTATTCATCACATTTATATATATATAAAGTCCAATACATAGTTCATGATAGATCGATAAGCCATTACTGACGCCAAGTTTGTTACAATTCAAGGTGTGGGATGTGAGTATGATCGAGACTGCCATGAAAGACTACTACAATGATGATCTCAATACCATGTTAGAGGCCATCCAGATGAACATTACCGTAAGTTTCTCATTTTATTAAACTTACTATGTGCCCGAAACTAATCCTTCATGAAGTAGGGAGTCCAATCTATTATGCTCCGCTCGACGTAACCAAAATGATCACTATGTTAGGAAAAAAAAAAAAAAAGCCAAAATTATTCCCCAAGATGAGCGCCCGCAACGAAGTGAACTTCTGAATATTCAACCGATGCTCAGATACCACTTGCTGGGAATAAAAGCGAAAACTATTCCCCAAGGTGCGCATCCGCGACGAATTGGACTTCCGAATATTCAACCGATGCTCTGATACTACTTGTTGGGAACAAAAGCAAGACCTATTCCCCAAGATGAGCGTCTACGATGAACCGATACCCGCGCACACCAAACACGGTAGTTGACTTGTACAAAAAATAAAGATCGCTTAATTCTTGCGTCTTTGTCTTGAATTGTTTGATCTTTATTTTTATGTATAAGTCAACCAAGTTCGTCGTAGACACTCATCTTGAAAAATAGTCTCCGCTTTTATTCCCAACACTTAGTTGCTCAATTTTCGTAAGTCCGAGAGCCAAAGATCAATTATGTAAATTCTCCTACTACAGAATTTGGTTATATGACTAATATCAAAATATTTCATATCTTGAGAAGCTAAGAAGGAACCACCTTAGGGCGACGGTGGATGAATGAAGTAAACTCCAGTCCATCCCCAAATTTTTTCTTTTTTCACATTTTTTTTATATGAATCGGTCCATATCCCGGCCCATCCCAACCTAATCTAGCCCACTCCAGTTCGAATTTTTGGTTCCCCCTCGGATGGATGAATGAAGTAAACTCCCAGCCTATACTAGAAGTAACTGTATGTCTGCTGAAGTGGTGTCTCACAGTGTGATTCTTTTGCAGTCGGATAAACTCAATCAGTGGGAGACATGCAGCGAAAAATTGGCTACTTGTGTGAACCAGTAAGTTTATAACTAATCATTGTTCTAAACTTACTGAAAACAAATCCGTGTATTATTTAAAAATACTTGATATTTCCTTGTTTTCACCTTTGCTTCTCAAAATGCAATACATATGCCAATGAACGTTAATTCCATACAAATGCAAAATACTCATTTAGAGAATTATGATGCACACAAATAATGATGAGAAACTTTGCAGGTACGCAACAGAGAGCATCACTCTGGCTTGTGACTACGCATATAAGGATGTCGAACAAGATTCCACTTTAGAAGGTAATTACATGACCAGTATATACCTTTGCTTGTTAGATATTCAATATCTCTTCGGTATCTCAAGAACTTCCTCAATTGAGTACATTTATGAAGGAAACAAAATAAATATATGTATGTTCTGTAAAATTGCAGATGATTATTTCTTCTCGCGGCTGCCAGTGGTGGAGGAGAGAATAGCACAAGGTGGAGTGAGGTTGGCTACAATACTAAATGAGATCTTTGATGGGAGTTCTGCTGAGATAGAGTTGAAGTTATCAAGAGCAGCAAGAGTTGGAAGAGCCAGACAGATTTTACTCTAATCTAGTTGCAGAATGTTGGTTACTCTAGTTGATAGATTACTGCATCACATGTGCTAATTTATCAAGGAATAAATTGATGAAGAACATTCTAATAATTGAAGAAAACTTGTTATGCAGTCACAAAAACTTTAAGAATGTTCGGATGGAGTAGTTTGGAAAAAGAAAAAAAAATAGTATAAATTTGACTGTTTTTGGAGGTCATGCGCGGTAGGAGGGAGAAAAAGAGGAGTCGATATGTGCTTACTACTGACATAATCAAATCAATCGATTGGGGTTAACTTGCTGTGTTTGATTGGGCTATTTTTCCATTGAAAATATTTCCATCACAAATTTTCCACCAATTGTAGTGTTTGATAGCTTATATTTTTCATGGAATTATTTTCCAAAAAACTATCATTTTCCATATTTCCATCCAAAATGGTGGAAAATGAAACTTATCCAACTCATAGGAAAATATCATTTTCCATGGAAAATAACTATTTTTCGTGAAAAATAATGGCAATCAAACACCCAAATTAAGTTTTCCATGAAATTTTTTTAAAATTCCATGGAATTTTTTTCCTAGGAAAATAATTCCATGGAATTAATTTCTTTTCCACACATTTTCCACCTTGCAATCAAACGCACCCTTAGTTTAATGGGTGGATTGCGTAGCATAGCGGATCAGGCTTATTGTTTTATTCAAAGATACGTGTTCCAATATACAAGTACACGTATCCAATACATGTACATATTTTAAAAAATTAATTAAAATTCATGTATATTGCATCTTCTTAAAGAAACGTAATTGTGGCACATAAAAGAAACGTAAGCATTTAGACAGTTGTATCTAAGTATATTGCATCTTCTTAAAGAAATATCTATTTAAATTTATTTAGCTATTAGTACTAGGAATTTAGATAGTCGCAATTATGTTGTATCAGCTCAAATAATTAGCTACAATAATTCTTTTGTACTTACTGTTTATTTATCATTAGTCGCAATAATTATGTATCATTTTGCAATATATGTTTTTAGTGTGAGATAAATATTTTCTGTTTCATGATGTGACTTATGTTTTGTGTTTGAGCTTTCAACCTTCTGAAAGCTTCCTTTGTGGAGAGAGCCAAAGAGGTTTAAAATCTCAAATACAAAACATAAGTCATATCAACAAACACCAATGCATCAAGAATAATATATATTAAAAGTTGACTAAATTGCAACTTATACTCTCAACTATCACTGTTTTCCAACTTGATACTCTCAACTTTTATAGTACCAACTTGATACCCAGAAAAAAAATGGACCAAATTTCCCCTTCTCTTCTCCCCCCAACCCCCACCCCCTCCCTCTCTCTCTCTCTCTCTCTCTCTCTCTCTCTCCCCCCCTCTCTCTCTCTCTCCCCCTCCTGCTGTGGGTTGCAGCGGACGACGAGCGCGAGAGGGTGCAGGACAGAGCGCGGGGCAGCGTGCGGCGGCACTCTGGGTAGCGCGCGGGGGTGCACGCGAGCGGGAGCGCAAGCTCGAGGGCGGGTAGGGTGGGTCGTCGGGGACGAGGGTGGGTGGGGGGTGTCGTCGGGGCTGGGGGTGGGTAGGGGGGGTCGCCGGAGGGGGGCGTGGTCGTCGGGGTTGGGGAGGGAAGTTGCAGCCGGGGGCAGGGTAGTTTAGGAATAAAAAAGAATGGGGTATCAAGTTAGAAATATAAGTTAAGATAAGATATTAAGTTAGTACCTATAAAAATTAAAGATATCAAGTTGAAAAACAGTGATAGTTGAGAGTATCAAGTTGCAATTTAGCCTTAAAAGTTTCTCAATTAAATAAAATTTATTATTTTTCTAAAATAATCAAAGTCCAAATCCCATTACCCATATGTAGCCCAAAGGGAGAGCCCAACATGTTTAGGGTTTTTCTGAAGAAAAAAAAAATCCGAGCCAGCCCAGACCCGATACAAACCCTGTTTGCTTAAGCCCCGCCCAACTTTAATGGGTCGTGGGCTGAGTTGGGTTTGGGTTTCCACTTTGAGCTCGACCAGGGTCGGATATTCGGGGCTAGTCCGACCCAGACCGGATCAAACATTGTCAAAATAGCAACCGGGCTAGCCTGGCCCACCCATATTGCATATTAAGCTTCTCGTATCCAATATGTCCAGATACAAATTTGTGGATTATTTTTAAGTATTCATGCTTCCTAGGATTCTTCATCTGCTTAGAGCATCCATAGTGGGAGAGATTTCAAGTGCTACATTTTAACTTTAGTTAAATTTTGTAGCACTTGAAGGCTGCAGTGGACACTTATTCATACTTAAAAATTGCCAGAAAGCTAAGAGACACTTCAAATTTGGAGTGTGTCTTAGCTCCGCTATATTAATTCATTGGCCCACCAAATTAATCTTTCTTACCAAACATGAAAGAAAAATAAAAAGAAAAAAGAAGAATAAAAAAATCTTAACAATCATTGAAGAAAAATAAAGAGAAAAAATAGGAAAGATGTTAATTTGGAGTATTTGTTTGGAATGTATCATTGTGTGTCAATATCAAGGAGACACTCCAAAAATAATAATTTACACAAATTTTAATAATTTGGAGTATGTGTTTGAAGTGTTACCACTGTGGATGCTCTTAGGAATCTTATATTATCAAGTTTTGATGTAATTTGCATATTTATGGGAATCTATCTTTCCTGAAATATCTAACTTTCTTATACCTAATATAATCTTTGTATTAGTATATTTTCCTATTCATTTTATTAAGGGTGTGTTTGGGAACTACTTTGGGGAATGAAAGAAAAATTTGAGAGGAAGAATAAAGGAGAGTAAAATTAAGGTAAAGTTAATTTTTTTTCCCTCTTGTTTGGATGACAAAAAGGTAGAGGGAGGAAAAGTAATTAATAAATTTTTGTTTGTTTATGGTATGAAAATATGATTACTAATTAGTCCTCGATTTTTTTTAAATCATAATTTATGCTTAGCCTTTTTTAGGGATGATAATTTTCAAAAGATTCTTTCATCTCTCTCCATCTTCCTCCAAAGAAAATATTATTAGTGGGGCCACCTAATTTTTTCCCTCGCATTCCTCTCCTTCATTTCCATCCCCCTTCCCGGATCCCAAACACCATAATTTTTCATTTTCCTTCCATTTCTTCCCTCAACTTTTTCCTCCCCCATTTTTCTCCCTTCCCAAAAAATATATAAGGATTTGCTTGGCAATAGTATTCCATCAGTTTTGATGAATTTTTTAGCGGATCATTTATGAAGTATTTAAAGAACCTCTGCTTGTTATTTTTTTTAGGCACTAGTTTTGGTCAGCTCAAAAACCTCTCAAAACCATTATAGTAAAACTTTGGACGTCTTTATAAATACCAGAAATCGGTGGATTATCAGGATTTCTATCTTTTTCATTTATACCCTCATAAAAAATATAATTATAACTGCTATATAAAATATTTTAATATCATATTTTCTATTTTTCGTCTTTGTTTTTCTCGTACTTTCCTCATATGTGATACTTCCTTCTTGTTGCCATATTGAGAGCGGAAGTATTTTATTATTGTGACCTAATAATATGCAATGATATAATCTTATTTTATGATAACTTTTGTTTATATATGGCCATATAGATAATATTATTCTTTGTTAGATTATATTTGTAAGTCTTGTAAATCTGGCCCATAAGCCCAATAAGTCCAATCGTGTAAACATTATATATATTGTAACCAGCCCCATCAATAAAAACAAGGCATTATTATTTCCTACATGGTATCAGAGCCTCCCGAAAAATCCTAGCCGCCATCTCCCGAAAAACCCTAGCTCGCTCCCGCGCCGACCGCGGCCGACGCCCGCTCCCGCGCCGACCGCGCCAACCGCGCCCGCGTCGAGCGCCGACTGCCCGCGCCAGCCTAGCGCCGACCGCCCCAGCCGAGCGCCGACCGCCCGCGACAGCCCAGCGCCGATCGCGCCAGCCGTCCGAACCGACTGATCCGACTGATCCGACTGATCCGGCACGTCAGCCTGATTCGATCAACCCTGATCCGCTCGCGGCTTCCCGGCTCCGACTTAGCCGCCCGATCTGCGTCAGATCCGGTGCCCCTGATCGCGGTCGATTCGCCGTCGACCCCGTCCATCAGCGGCCGATTCGTCGGAGTTATACAAAATTTTGTACACACGACATCCGTCTGCCCCAACGTGCCAGATCCGGTGCCCCTGATCGCGGCCGATTCACCGTCGACCCCGTCCATCAGCGGTTGATTCGTCGAAGTTGTACAAAATTTTGTACACCCGACATCTAGAATGGCAGATGATGCTGCGTCCAGCTACTCCGTCGCGACTTACGGTGGCGGTGCACACAACCCAAATTATCCTAATCCGAAGGATCCATATTTTCTGAGTTCTGCTGATCAATCAGGAAATATCATTACTCCTATTATTTTTTGTGGACCGAACTATGCTGAGTGGTCTCGGTCGATACATCTCTCCCTGATCTCTAGGCAAAATATCACTTTTCTGGAAGGTACTGAAGTCAAACCTGTTAATGATGCTAGTAAATTGCTTGATTGGAGATGCGTGCAAGCACTATTGGTTCAATGGGTTCTTAATACCATTGATCCGTCTCTGAAGAAATTTTTGCCGTACTTTGAGGAGGTTTATCCATTGTGGAACTTGTTGGAGAAAAGATTTGTTATTAGCAATGGCACTCGGAAGCAACAAATTAAGGTGGCTTTGGCTGAGTGTAAACAAACGGCTTCCATGTCTGTGAAAACCTACTTTGAAAATTTGTAGTCTTTGTGGGATGAACAAGCTGCTTATTTTCTATTACCTTCTTGTACCTGTGGTGAACTTGCTGCAAAGCTGCAGGCTATGAGGGATGAAGGCCACCTTCAGGACTTTATGTATAGCTTGAATGCTGAGTTGTATGGTCATACCCGATCTAATCTTTTGGCTCAGGATCCTTAGCCAAGTTTAGATCGGGCATACCAGGCAGTCCGTGAGGAGGAGGATATGCAAAAATCTCAAGTCCAATCCGCTGTTGAGGAGGTGTTGGCGCTGACTATCAAGACTTCACCTCGTCTTTCTACTGCTTCTAATAGTAGAACCTCAGATTCCAGGAATAAATCAGGTACGATCTGTACTCATTGCAAGAAAATATATCATGATATTGTAACTTGCTTTGCCAAGATTGGCTATCCCGAGTGGTGGAAGACTCGTCCTCGGCGTGAGGATGGACGTGGTGCTGGCGGTGGTAGAGGCCCGGCACCACAGTAGAGACGTGATGGGGGACGCGATATTGGTGGCGCAGGGGTTGTTCATCATGTCGCCGCCGCTGGTCATGGTGTCCCTGCTGGGAGTTCGGCAGATATGATGCATGGAGGGTATCCTTCACCACTCTCAGGTAAACAATGGCAGAAACTGATGAGCTTGCTGGGTAACGACAATTCTTTCAACCCTGGTTCTTCAAACTCTGATCATCTGATGGGTAAGAATTCTTCTATCACTTGGATATTCGATACTAAGAATTCTTCTATCACTTGGATATTTGATACTTGGGCTACACTTCATGTGATAGGCTCTCGTGACTGTTTAGTTGATTGCTTTGAGGGCCCTGTCTGTCCTGTGATTTTGCCTGATGGGAGCACTATTGAGGCTGTTCTGAGAGGCAAAGTATTTTTGACTGCTTCGTTGGTGTTGACGGATGTTCTTTATGTTCCGACATTGACTTACAATTTGATCTCTGTCTCCCAATTGATTGGTGCCAGAAATTATGATATGTTATTTACTCCTGATTTGTGTTTTGTTCAGGACTGAAGTACGAGGATGGTGATTGGAGCAGGTGAACAAAGGGGTGAACTTTACTTCTTGGGGGAGGTTCCAGCTTCTTTGGCTTCGGTGATCCTGGCATGCAAAGAGAGTGATTCCGAGGTTTGGCATAGTAGACTGGGGCATCCTTCAGATAAAGTAATGCATACTTTACCTTTTCTCTCTGGTAGTAGTGTGTTTTCTCATAAGGCTTGGGATATTTGTCATCAAGCTAAACAGACTCGTGATGCCTTTCCTGATAGTAGTAGTCATACTTTGAGATGCTTTAAACTTATACACTGTGATCTGTGGGGACCATATCGTGTTCCGTCATCTAATGGGGCACGATATTTTTTTACTTTGATGGATGATTTTTATAGAGCTGTTTGGGTTATTTTATTGAAGGATAAGTGCGTTGTTTATTCTATGTTTCTTAAATTCATTGCTATGGTGAAGCATCAGTTTAGGGCTGATATACGTCGTGTGCGGAGTGACAATGGCACTGAATTTAATTTTTACGAGATTATTTTTCATCTCAAGGTATCTTGTTCCAAACATCCTGTGTTGGGACACCTCAACAGAATGGAAGGGTGGAACAAAAATATCGACATATTTTGAATGTAGCCAGGGCATTGAGATTTCAGGATTCTCTTTCCGTAGATTTTTGGGAGGAATATGTTCTGGGTGCATGTTATTTGATAAATAGAACCCCTTCTAGTATCTTGCATTTTAAGTCTCCTTATGAAGTTTTATATGGTTTGGCTTCTTCGTATGATCATCTACGTATTTTTGGTTGTCTGTGCTATGCGTATGATTTGAAATCCCGACATGATAAATTTGCTAGCAGGAGCAAAAAATGTATCTTTGTTGGGTATCCACTTGATAAAAAGGGATGGAAACTGTATGATTTGGAGACTGGTGAATTTTTTGTGTCCCGTGAAGTTACTTTTTATGAAAAAGAATTTCCTGGGTATGGATCTGCTAGCGAGATGTCTTCTGCGACACGTAATACATCTGTTGAGGTGCCGGAAGACGATATAGAGGCTTTTGGGATGGTGCCGGCTACGGTTGCTGAGGTCGAAGTGGTTGCTGGTGGCTCGGCACCGAGTGGCGAGGATGCACAGGTAGATGCAGAAGTATTGACAGGAGAGTCCGCTGGGGGTAATACGGATACTACTGATGATACAGGGGATACAGTGTTGCCAGAGGTGCCCGACGAGGTAGTATTGGGAAGAGGAATGAGAAAAAAATCACAGCCAATACGATTACAGGATTTTGTGACAAATTCTGTTCGAAGTAAAAGTCCTTCCCTTCACCACAGTTCATCTGTTCCCGTCACTTCCTCAGGTACTTCGTATCCTCTAATACAATTTCTAAGTTATGACATATTTACTGCTGGACACAGAGATTTTCTTGCAGCTATTGTCACGTCCCGACCCGGGAAATCGCTCGTCCTCGCTAGATTTTACCCGAATCATCGTCCTCGCTGGGGCATGATGCCGCACGAGCCTGGAGTTGCGCTCGTGCAAGGCAAGATAACAGGTTAACATAGAACTATCTCAATTTGATAACATAAGCAGCGGAAGGGAAACTGTTGAGACTTGAAGTGATTTTATTGAATGGAGTAACAACATATATATAGGAGAGGCTAGCCTCCTCTCCTATCATTCTAGCCAATGTGGGACTAAAGTCCAATAACACTATATATATATCAACACTCCCCCTCAAGATGGGCGAAAGATATTCACTAAGCCCATCTTGTCACATCCTCTCATCATGTTGATAGAACTAAGCCCCTTTGTCAGTCCGTCTGCTACCTGATCTTTGGTTGGAACATAGTCCAGCTCTAGTTCTCCTTTATCCAGTTTCTCTTTGATGAAGAATCTGTCAATCTCAATATGTTTGGTCCTGTCATGCTGCACTGGATTGTTGGCAATATTAATAGCTGACTGGTTGTCACACCATAGCTTCATCTTTGTTCCCTGGTCCAGCTTTAGCTCCGTCAGCATATTCTTCAACCACAATAGTTCTGTGACTCCCAAGGCCATCGCTCTATACTCTGCTTCAGCTGTTGATCTGGCCACTACTGACTGCTTCTTACTCCTCCAAGAGACCAAGTTGCCTCCTACAAATATGCAGTATCCCGATGTGGATCTCCTGTCGTCAGCACAGCTAGCCCAGTCAGAATCACAATAGCCCTCAATGCCTACATGATTATTTCTTCTAAAGATCAGTCCCTTCCCGGGGGCTCCCTTCAAGTACCTCAGAATCTGGTACACTGCGTCCATGTGACCCTTCCGGGGGTCATGCATGTAGCGGCTTACTACACTTACCGCAAAGCTGATATCAGGTCGAGTGTGGCTTAAGTAGATTAACTTGCCCACCAATCTCTGATATCTATCCCGGTCAACTGGTTCTCCAGCTTCAGCATCCAGTTTAAACTTCTGGTCTATCGGTGTCGTAGCTGGTTTACATCCCATCATCCCTGTTTCCGTAAGCAGGTCCAGTGCGTACTTCCTTTGAGAAAGAACGATTCCCTCATTATCTCGAGCAATCTCAATCCCAAGGAAGTATCGAAGGGGGCCAAGATCTTTCACCTCGAACTCCTTGCCAAGTTTTACTTTGAGTTGGGCGATCTCCTGCTCATCATTGCCTGTGATAATCATATCATCTACATATACTGCAAGCATGGTGATATGGCCTCCACTCCGTCTGAAGAAGATAGTGTGATCAGCATTGATCTGCTGATATCCCATCCCTATCATTGCTCTCCTGAACCTGTCAAACCATGCCCGAGGAGACTGCTTCAGTCCATAGAGAGACTTCTTCAGTCTGCAGACCTTGCCTTCTGTCTGTTTTGTGCCGAATCCTGGTGGTATCTCCATGTACACCTCCTCTACTAGATCTCCATGAAGAAATGCATTCTTCACATCCAGTTGGTGTAGCTTCCACCCTCCATTGGCTGCCAGGGAGATCAAGGTCCTGACAGTGCTCATCTTTGCCACTGGTGCAAAGGTCTCGTCATAGTCGATGCCGTACGTCTGACTGTATCCTTTTGCCACCAGTCGAGCTTTATAGCGCTCAACCTGTCCATCTGGGTTCTGTTTCACAGTAAAAACCCATTTACATCCAACTGCTCTTTTCCCTTCTGGCAGTCTCACCAGCTCCCAAGTGTGGTTCTTCTCAAGAGCTCCCAACTCCTCGTGCATTGCCGCTTTCCACTTTGGATCGTTCTTGGCAACCTGCCAATTGTTAGGTACAGTAATACTATCCAAAGATGCTATAAATGCTCCATGAGAAGAAGATATATGATCATAAGAAACAAACTTAGCAAGATCCCAACCATATCTGTCCGGAGGATTTCCCGCATTGCTGCGAGTAGTCCTTCGTGTAGGTAGTGGTATGGGAGGAACGATATCACCTGAGGAGGGTGGTGGTGTAGATGAGGAGGATGGTGGTGTAGATGAGGAGGATGGTGGTATAGGTGTCTCAGGAGTTGGGACAGGCGCAGGCAAGGGACTTGGCACTGACACTGTAGGTACTGGTCCTGTAGTCTGCTTGTTGTTTCTCCTGTTGTAGGTCAGTAACTCCCCCTGAGCCGTAGGTGTAACACTTCTCGTCTCCTCCCTCTGTTCCGCTTCACCTTCATGTTCCTCCTCAACCGTGTCTCTATGCCAAACTTCTAAATCGGTTACCACCAGGTTCTCCAAGTTCTCTATCTCCCCCTCTCGCCTTATACTTGTAGTATGAGGCGTGTTATACGAAGTTCCATCCTGGCGGTAATATGGCTCATGCTCCCGGAAGTGGACGTCCATACTAACAAATTTCTTCTTCTCTACTGGACTCCAGCATACATACCCCTTCTGAGTTGCTGAGTAGCCCACGAAGATGCACTTGACTGCTCTAGGGTCAAGTTTTCCAACGAATGGTCTGTTGTCCTTCACAAAACACACACATCCAAACACCTTTAGTGGAAGTATTCCACTATTATTACCTTGTAATACTTCACATGGAGACTTCCATCCCAGGACTTTTGAAGGCATCCTGTTTATAAGTTGAGCTGCTGTCAACACCGCATATCCCCATAGGTGTTGTGGGACATTCATGTCGATCATCATACTTCTTGCGGTCTCCAGAAGATGTCGGTTCTTCCTTTCTGCTACTCCATTTTGTGCTGGTGTATATGCACAAGAGGTCTGATGCTGTATTCCATGTGCTGACAAGTACTCTGCAAGTGTCCTATTGGTATACTCCGTCCCATTGTCAGATCTCAGTATCTTCACCACTGCATTATACTGAGTCTGGACATATTTATGAAAGTCCCGAAAACAAGCAAATACATCACTTTTGTTCTTCATCAAATACAGCCAGGTGACACGAGATGCACAATCGATAAACGAAACAAAATACTTATACCCATTCATAGTGTTAGTAGCACATGGTCCCCAAACATCAGAATGAACTACCTCAAAGACTGAAGAACTCTTATGACCATTTCCAACATATGAACTCCTAGTAAGTTTTCCTAACTCACATGCATCACATACTAATTTCCTTTTATTTGATTTTGCATACATATCTGGATACAACTTATTTAGAGTATCAAAGGAAGAATGCCCCATCCTCCTATGATGAAGTATCAAAGTGTCTTCAGTCTTCTGCTGCAGCTCCTCCATTCCAGCCTTCTCTGCCATAGACACCAATGCTGAGTCCAGTCCGTCTTGATCTAGGTACCACAGTCCATCATACCAAGTGCCAGTCCCAAGTCTTCGTCCCGTCCCTTTCTCCTGGAAGATCACCTTAGGAATATCAAAAGAAACAATGCATTTTAGTTGGAGAATTATAGAACTAATAGACAAGAGACTGACTGGGAAGGATGGAGCATGCAAAACATTGGATAACCTTACTGAACCCGTACAATTAACAGTACCCTTACCGACCACTGGTTGGAAAGTACCATCCGCAGTCTGAATGGTGTCTGTCGATGCTAGGTGAGTGTACGAGGAAAACTTACTAGCATTTCCGGTCACATGCCGAGATGCTCCTGAGTCGATAATCCAGTCTGACATTTTAAGGGAAGACATAGATGCAAGAGCGTGAGACTCGTCAGTACCTTCTGATGGATGGGCATACATAGCGGCGTTGAAGAATGGAGTGGATGCCTCCTCTGCTACGCTCCTCCTATCTCCTTCGATTGACGCTTTTTGCTTTCTCTCCAGCAGATCCAGTAGCGCCTGATCCTCCTCAGTAAAGGCGCCGCCAGCTCCTCCATTCCCATCTGCCACCAGCAGGTTTGCCCGATAGCCTCCTCGACCGCCTCGTCGGCCTCCTCGACCACGTCCACGTCCAGCATATCCTCGTCCACGTCCACCACCTGAGTCTCCCTCCTTAGGTGGTTTGGTACAAGCATATCGATGGTGGCCCATCTCCCCACAGTTGTAGCACTGCCGATTCTGTTGCCAGAGCTCTCCCTTGGATCCTGTATCCCCCGAACCGGTAGCTGCTAGTGCTGACTTCACTTCGGGTAAAGCACCTGTCGATGATGCGCCTGTCCCTGTCTGTAATCTGATCCGCGTCTCCTCCTGAATCATGGCTGAGATAGCCTCCTCGAGACTAGGGATTGCTGGCTGGGCGAGGAGTAAGGCTGTTCTCTGTGTGAATGCAGCAGTCAGTCCCTTAAGGAATTTCATCGTCCTCTCCTGCAGACACACCTGTCTCTCCTTGCACTTTGGGTCCCCGCAGCTTGCCCGTTTGGAATGGTGATCATAATCCAGCCAGAGGCGTTCCAACTCCGTAGCGTACTCCTGCACCGTCTTCTCGCCTTGTACGGTATCGTCGATCTCCCCTTTTATCTGGAAGATCCGTAGATTGTTACCTATGCCATCATAGGTTCTTCTCAATTTCTCCCATACGTCTTTCACCATCTCAATGCCATCTACTGTGGAAGCAATAGACTGGACTAAGGAGTTGAGAAGCCAGATATAAATCACCATATGAGTGGATTTCCACTCGTCGCGTCCTGTCGAGCCCTCTTCCGGCTCTGTCTTCTCGCCTGTCAAGAATCCCTCCAGGTTCTTACCTGCAAGGGTTCTTCTCACCCGCCGTGACCAACTCAAATAGGTGGCTGGTCCATCCAACTTCAGATCGATGGAGGGTAGTTCTAACTTTGGCGGTGCTCGTGTCGTGCTTTCACCAGCCGACACCTTTATCAACTTCAGCAATGTCGCCACATCGTCAGCATCCAGCTTCTTGAGAATCTCCTCCATCGATGCTTCTTCTCGATCACTTCACACTTGCTCCACGACTCACGCTCGTCCTTGCCGTCCTCTCCTAAATCCGAATATGTCTGATTTCATCGGATCTAGGGATTATAGGCATCTCCTTGAGATTGATCTCAAGAACGAGCGTGAATCTTGTACCCGCAATAGCGGTACAATGAATCCTGCAGCCGTAAAAATGGTACAGAAACGAGCGTGAATCTTGTACCCGCAATAGCGGTACAATGAATCCTGCAGCCGTAAAAACGGCAGCAGTAGCAGCAGTTGCAGCCGCAACAGCGGCACAGCAACGGCAGCAGCGCGGCAGCGGCGGCGGCGGTGCGGCAGCTGCAGCAGCAGCGGGGCGGCGCTGCGGCGGCGGCGGCGCGGCATCAGCTGCAGCGGCAGCGGGCGGCAGCAGCTGCAGCGGCAGCGGGCGGCGGCGGCGGCGTAGAAGGGGGATTAGGGTTAGGGTTTGTGTGGAGGAGGGATCTCTAACGGTATGCTAAGCAATTTTAGGCTCTGATACCATGTTGAGACTTGAAGTGATTTTATTGAATGGAGTAACAACATATATATAGGAGAGGCTAGCCTCCTCTCCTATCATTCTAGCCAATGTGGGACTAAAGCCCAATAACACTATATATATATATCAACAGAAACAGAGTATAACATAAGAATCTCTTTTTATTAATATTGAACTGAAGGTTACAAAGGCTCTGAATAGCCTAACATGCATGCCAATTGGCTACAACGCTCATGATCTCTCTAGCTCACAAAGGATTACATTGTTCCATACATTATGCCCCTTTATAGCCACCAAGTAGTCTTCGGCCGAACATCTCCATGTCGCAAGTCCGAACGCATATGCGGAAGCTCCTCTTGAATGCCAAGGACTCCATGCCTCGATACGTCCAAGCCAAGTTCTGCCCCGAGTCGATCATAACCTGAGCCTGCACATAAACTAGTGGGGGCTTAGTGCTTTCGTCATCGCTTCGCACTGATCAAGACCCGCTCGCACCCAAACCAAACACTTAATCATTTAGTGAACATGCATCTTAAATTGTGATCTTTCTATTTTAGCCTTAGGATCGGTTTCATGGCAATCTTCATATATAACTGCTTATCATAAATGTGTCTCATATCCCGTGTTCCTGCAGCAGATACAGTTAGCCATAATATGAACGTAAACATAGTGTTCGTGCTCATCTCGTCCCATTTTCCTTAGCCTGTAGTGGTTAGAACTTAACATAAGCAAACATAATCGGTTCGTACAACCATCCAATCATAAACGTAAACATATGCATAATGGGTAGCAGGCCCTGCGCCTGCACCCAGCTCTCATCTCAGCCCACCGGCCCTATCTATATGAAGGTCACGGTGTGTCGCACCGTAATGGACTTGGCATCTCATATGTGTAAGCCTACAATCGCTTCGATACGGGTTGCTAGCCCAGTATCCGAAGGATCCCAAACTTACGAATATCATAGCTTATCACAGCACTGGATGGTCGCAATCCGTCCGAATGTTATGCACCATAAATACCACACATAATTCCCTCCTAGGCCGAACGGTCCCAGCGCCCCGGCGTAACCGTTCGAGGGAAGCCGCACCCGTGCACGGGCCATCCGAGTCCATGTACCATGCAATACGTTCCATATCATACAATCCATAGCATACCAACCGATCTCATATTCCATAAACATAGTCTCGCACATAAACGGTTCCCCGTGCCATAAACGGTTTCCCGTGCCATAAACATAATCCACCATTCATATGAGGAGGTCCGTCGACGTTATGCCCCAACACATCCATATTGATGCACGACGCCCAACGGCTTAGTCGTCTCATACTCGTATTCAATGCGTCTCGTTCATAATGTTATTCGTATAGTCTACCTCCGTATTTACTCAGTCATTTCACAGCTTAAGTGCACAAAGGCACGCTCAGCACCATAATCAATGTTCTACGCCTAGAGTTCAATGTTCTCGGAGCCGTGCACATGATGCACATCTCATTATCATCTTTCAATGTTCTACCATCATTGCCCTACTGCGACTCGTGCACTCAATGTACGTCGCTTCAATTGTTCGATTGTTCGATGTTCTATCTTAGTGTTCGACACATACTTAGACCTTTTGTCGCCGAGCCACGCTCGCTTACTCGATAACATCTTATGCATACCATAACATATATTTTATTAGACGTGAAGGAATAGGGAGAGAGTGTCAAGAACCCGCCCACCTTAAGCCGATACGCCTTGTCGCCTCGCCGATTGAAGCTTCTCGCTTCCATAACTCGATCGCATAGCTAACTCCCGGACTTAGCCATTCCTTTGAACTACTCGGTCAATTTGGCCTATCGTGCCCATACCACGTTTCGTAATCCAGCATAAAGGCATAGCCTGCACACCAGATCAACCAACATTAGCTCTTGCTCAATGGAACTAATCCTTTGCATCGATTCGATTCATAGATTCCAACCGACTCAAAGCTTACCTTTGGCCAACGTAACACTTGCATCGATTCGTATCGATACCTCATCGGGTCAACGCAACTCTTCGAGTCAACAACTCATCGTAATGCACCGATGCGGAGCGGGGCATTACATAATATACCACTCAAAATCAGGTTCGTCCTCGAACCGAAACCAACACTTAATCCAAGTGCCTCGCATAAATCGCTTTACGATCTCGTGCTACTATCGTTGAATCATACAACTTAATTTGGATCATACACATATTTTAGGCGTCCCACCAATATATGCATTTCAGCCAAGCTCAGTTGTAGGATATCGGGACAACTAACAGGCTCAACTTAATCCTCAAGCATCCATCAGTCCGTACTCGACTTAGTCATATCTTAGCGCCTATTCCCAAAATACTCTTCGTATGCATCATCCCATAACATGCGATCATCTTCCAATATCTTGCACATAACTTAATTCAACCATAACTTCGATCTCGTAAGTTTCTCGCCGGCCACCTAACACTCGCATTGTACAAGTCATTGCGCATCCGATCGCAACAAGCTCCCGCAACGCCTATTCGCCCAACCGTTTCCTATCTCTCGCATATCTCGAGTCTTTTGTCCCATCATTTATAACATTTAGCCTTAACGACATGGACTATGTCAACATGTCACAAATTCCTTTTGCCTACAATCCGTACTAAGTCTCGCACGCAACTATCTCAACACGATCTACGTTCTCGAACTACCCGCGCATCGAGTCTGGGGCTACCCCCGCTAGGCAACTTATCCAGACATCATGCTCGTGCTCTCCCGACACAAGAGGTTAACTTGAGTCTACGATGCTCAAAGGCAACAATCTTTCCGACCCAAGGTCTCTTACGATGCGCTCATCCCCGATTCTCGACCGAGTATAAATCCTTTACTCAAACTTTGATTCAATCCTGACTTGTTCGTTTTGTAACATAGATCGCGCACTCAATACACATAGCCTAATCGTTACTTAAGCCGACCTACGACACAACTCTTAGGGTCGTTCTACTATCCATCGCTCTCGCATATTGTAGAATTCTTGCAATTGCCTTACCGCGTCACTACGCTAAGCACGTTCCTCGACATCTATTCGATCCAACATAACTTTTCTTGACCATATCGATTTTAGTACTCGCTAACTTTCGAGGCACAATACTCACTCGCTTAGACTTATCCTCGACATGTACTACCTCATTCCTTATCCTTCTTACGCGACTTCTCTAGGGTCATCCTATGGGACTTCAACATTTACTTGATTTGGCGGTCAAGTCTTCTAGGGTCATCTGCCCCAAAACTACGCTCAATAATTGAAGATCATCAACGAGGGACAGTTATAACGAACCATGCTATATCCTATTGCGGAGCCAAATCAATTCTCGACAATTCCTATGGGACTTTACCCAATCCGACATACCAATCCATAATTTATCCATCCCTGCGCAACTGATGTGCCGCTGCTATTCGAATCACTCGTATACTACTGTCAACAATATCGCACAATCCTCAATTTCACCTTCGCATCAAACCACAAGTCCATATCAAATTTGTCACGCCTTGCAAGTTCGATCATCCCCGCTGGATGAATCACCATACCAGCGCTCACGCGGAATGATCGTTCTAATTTGACGTGACGCATGTGCGAGGCTGGTGTTGCGCTCGCTCAAGACAAGAATGTCAACATAGTGGTGATCCGCGAAGCAATCCAGACACTTTCGATTTCATCCGAGCAACATCCATACACTCTCAAATTCTCCGAAGCGTTCCTACCGTTATCATCTTAATTGCAATAACTTAACTTGCATCTCATTCATCCAACAACAATGCTCAACATAATTTTTGTTCATTCGATCAGAGTATCCCCGAGTTATTGCATATCGCCTTTGATACGCCTCAATACCATCGTCGATATGTATAACTTGAACATCTTCCTTTCTCATAAGCTCAAACTCGTTGCAATCATTGCCATTATCCGAACTCAAATACGAATCAAGCCTTGCACACATCCATTCTCATATTCCTAACTCGCACTTCCAAATCGTGCTACCGACCCTTCGTGCTAACCCAAATTCGTTTGTACGATTTCTCCGTACCTACTCAATTCGTTCCGAAGAAGTCTCCGTACTAACTCGACATAAGTCCGACCGGGTCGACTATTTCCTCAACGCAACATTCATTCACATATGCTCGGCCTATCATTCAACTTATACTTAACGAACCCTCGTCCGACGTATCCTCCATAAGTACGACTTCGCACATAATCGTTTGACTCAAATCATCGTAGCATACTTACATCGACTTCTCTCAAGCCAGTCCCACTCGAGTCTTGGTACTACTCCGTCCGTTGCGGACAAACATATCGTAACAATATAGTCATCTCGACGTAATCTATCGCAAGTCGCCAACCGGTTTAACATAGATATCGCCAAGTGGTATTCCATATACCACTCGGGATCGAGCCTATCGTTATCGACACAATAGTTCGCTATACTTGCCCGCATAATTGGTATTGCATATACCACTCTGAATCGAGTCATTACTCGACATCACACTTCGCGTAGGTCCGACTTCTATCTCAACTTAACCATCCCGTATGGCGATCCTTCCGATCTCAGCTCTAACGTTAGCTCAAGTTTGACACACATTCGATCTAACCATACCATGGCGATCATCTCGATCACACCCGCAACATTCGCTTATTCAAAGCTCAACGCAACATATGGCCAACATACACGTTCGCCAACTCAAACTCGACTTAGCAACCAACTCAACTCGTACAATCGTATCCGCGATCTTCGAATCCTGCTCGTTGCAGCTCGTACAACAACTTAGTCTCGATACTTAAGGTCTTTACTCAATCTCGCACAACATATCGCTATCCATCTGCATAGCCATATAACCCGCATCATACCATATCGACTCGTTGCACCGATGCAACGAATGATCCACGACTTGCTGCACTCCGTGCAACCGATAACACATAACCATTCACGCAGCCACATAATACGCATCGTCTCATATATCGATCCGTTGCACCTTGTGCAACCAATAACACATATCCCTTCGTACCCCGTGCGACCGCCAACACATAACTCCTCGTACTACGTGCGACCGACAACACATACATCATTGCACTTCATGCAACCAACATCACCATATTCGTTGCACTTCGTGCAATCAATATCCCATAACCCGTTGCACTTCGTGCAACCAATATCCCATCACTCGTTACACTTTGTGCAACCAACACTCTCCGACGGCACCCGGAGATAGCGTGATAGTCACGACATACTTGTGGCAGACGTATGCAACTTAATATAGACTTATTGTATGGAACATCCAATGTAGCGTCGAGCAGATCCATGAGCCAAGCGGTTGCGGAAACAACGTAGAGTCAACTGAATTTCGATAGTGAAGCAACTAAGGGTCAAAGAGATTCACGCACGATCCAAAGGATGGAACCGCTCTGATACCAACTTGTCACGCCCCGACCCGGGAAATCGCTCGTCCTCGCTAGATTTTACCCGAATCATCGTCCTCGCTGGGGCGTGATGTCGTACGAGCCTGGAGTTGCGCTCGTGCAAGGCAAGATAACAGGTTCACATAGAACTATCGCAATTTGATAACATAAGCAGCGGAACGGAAACAGAGTATAACATAAGAATCTCTTTTTATTAATATTGAACTAAAGGTTACAAAGGCTCTGAATAGCCCAACATACATGCCAATTGGCTACAACGCTCATGATCTCTCTAGCTCACAAAGGATTACATTGTTCCATACATTATGCCCCTTTATAGCCACCAAGTAGTCTTCGGGCCGAACATCTCCATGTCGCAAGTCCGAACGCATATGCGGAAGCTTCTCTTGAACGCCAAGGACTCCATGCCTCGACACGTCCAAGCCAAGTTCCGCCCCGAGTCGATCATAACCTGAGCCTGCACATAAACTAGTGGGGGCTTAGTGCTTTCGTCCTCGCTTCGCACTGATCAAGACCCGCTCGCACCCAAACCAAACACTTAATCATTTGGTGAACATGCATCTTAAATTATGATCTTTCTATTTTAGCCTTAGGATCGGTTTCATGGCAATCTTCATATATAACTGCTTATCATAAATGTGTCTCATATCCCGTGTTCCTGCAGCAGATACAGTTAGCCAAAATATGAACGTAAACATAGTGTTCGTGCTCATCTCGTCCCGTTTTCCTTAGCCTGTAGTGGTTAGAACTTAACATAAGCAAACATAATCGGTTCGTACAACCGTCCAATCATAAACGTAAACATATGCATAATGGGTAGCAGGCCCTGCGCCTGCACCCAGCTCTCATCTCAGCCCACCGGCCCTATCTATATGAAGGTCACGGTGTGTCACACCGTAATGGACTTGGCATCTCATATGTGTAAGCCTACAATCGCTTCGATACGGGTTGCTAGCCCAGTATCCGAAGGATCCCAAACTTACGGATATCATAGCTTATCACAGCACTGGACGGTCACAATCCGTCCGAATGTTGTGCACCATAAATATCACACATAATTCCCTCCTAGGCCGAACGGTCCCGGCGCCCCGGCGTAACCGTTCGAGGGAAGCCGCACCCGTGCACGGGCCATCCGAGTCCATTGACCATGCAATACGTTCCATATCATACAATCCCTAGCATACCAACCGATCTCATATTCCATAAACATAGTCTCGCACATAAACGGTTCTCCGTGCCATAAACGGTTTCCCGTGCCATAAACATAATCCACCATTCATATGGGGAGCTCCGTCGGCGTTATGCCCCAACACATCCATATTGATGCACGACGCCCAACGGCTTAGTCGTCTCATACTCGTATTCAACACGTCTCGTTCATAATGTTATTCGCATAGTCTACCTCCGTATTTACTCAGTTATTTCGTAGCTTAAGGGCACAAAGGCACGCTCAGCACCATAATCAATATTCTACGCCTAGAGTTCAATGTTCTCGGAGCCGTGCACATGATACACATCTCATTATCATCTTTCAATGTTCTACCATCATTGCCCTACTGCGACTCGTGCACTCGATGCACATCGCTTCAATTGTTCGATTGTTCAATGTTCTATCTTAGTGTTCGACACATACTTAGACCTTTCGTCGTCGAGCCACGCTCGCTTACTCGATAACATCTTACGCATACCATAACATATATTTTATTAGACATAAAGGAATAGGGAGAGAGAGTCAAGAACCCGCCCACCTTAAGCCGATACGCCTTGTCGCCTCGCCGATTGAAGCGTCTCGCTTCTATAACTCGATCGCATAGCTAACTCCCGGACTTAGCCATTCCTTTGAACTACTCAGTCAATTTGGCCTATCGCACCCATACCATGTTTCGTAATCCAGCATAAAGGCATAGCCTGCACACCAGATCAACCAACATTAGCTCTTGCTCAATGGAACTAATCCTTTGCATCGATTCGATTCATAGATTCCAACCGACTCAAAGCTTACCTTTGGCCAACGTAACACTTGCATCGATTCGTATCGATACCTCATCGGGTCAACGCAACTCTTCGAGTTAACAACTCATCGTAATGTACCGATGCGGAGCGGGGCATTACAGCTATCACTGCAGGTGTTGAGCCTACTATATATCGCCAGGCCTCGCGAGATTCGGGCTGGCGCGCGGCCATGCAAACTAAAATACAGGCTCTGGAAGATAATTGGACATGGAGTATTGTCGATTTACCTCCTGGAAAGAAAGCATTGGGAAGTAGATGGGTGTACAAAATAAAGTACAAATCTGACGGCAGTGTTGAGCGCTTAAAGGCACGGCTGGTTGTGTTCAGTAATCATCAGGTTGAGGGGATCGACTATTCAAAGATATTTGCTCCGGTAGCGAAGATGCCTACAGTTCGGCCGTTCTTGGCTGTTGCAGCTGTGAGAGGCTGGACTTTGCACCAGATGGATGTGCACAATGCTTTTCTTCATGGAGATCTGACAGAAGAAGTGTATATGAAGTTGCCACCAGGTTTTTCACATAGTGAATCCAATAAAGTGTGTCACCTGCGTAAGTCACTATATATATGGATTGAAACAGGCACCACGTTGTTGGTTTGCTAAGCTTGCTGCTTCTCTGATATCCTATGGATTTATTCAATCTCATTCGGATTATTTCTTTTTCTCTCTTTTTAAAGGGAAGGTAGAGTTGCTTATTTTGATCTATGTGGATGACATGATTGTGTCTGGTAATGACGCAGGTACTTTAGATGCTTTAAAAAGTACCTTAGTTCTTGCTTTCACATGAAGAACCTTGGTGTGTTGAAGTACTTTCTTGGCATAGAGGTGGCTCGGAGTACAGAAGGAATTTCCTTGTGTCAAAGTATGCTTGGGACATCATTTCAGAATACGGCTTGATGGGGTCTCGATCTGCTGGCTTTCCCATGGAGCCCAATCACAAGCCGACAGAATCAACTAGTCCAAAGATGGCGGATGCAGAGACTTATCGGAGGCTGGTTGGGAGGTTGATTTATCTATCGTTTACTCGCCCTGACTTAGCCTATGCTGTGCATATCTTGTCTCAATTCTTACAGGAACCTCGATAAGATCATTGGCATGCTGCTTTGAGAGTTGTCAGATATCTCAAACATGCACCGGGACAAGGTATTCTTTTGAAAGCTGATTGCGATCTCCGTCTTTCTGGTTCGACTGGGCTAGTTGTTCCTTGACTCGCCGCTCTGTTACATGTTGGTTGGTATTTCTGGGGGGGGTCTCCTATTTCTTGGAAAACCAAGAAGCAATCAACTGTTTCCCGATCTTCCGCTGAAGCTGAATACCGATCTCTTGCTGCGCTTGTTTGTGAGTTGAAATAGTTGAAGGAGTTATTGGTGTGTTTGGGCGTTCGCCAGAAGTCTGCTATGTCGGTGTATTATGACAGTCAGTCCGCCCTGCACCTGGCTCAGAACCCAATATTTCATGAGCGCAGTAAGCATATTGAGGTGGATTTGCATTTTGTTCGCGATGCTATTTGAGATGGCACCGTAATTGCCTCGCATGTTCCTACTTCTTCTCAACTGGCTGACATCTTCACCAAGCCCCTTGGAAAGCATGTGTTTGATTCTTTTCTTCCCAAGTTAGGCATTTGTGACTTGCATGCTCCAACTTGAGGGGGGTGTTAGATTATATTTGTAAGTCTTGTAAATATGGCCCATAAGCCCAATAAGCCCAATCGTGTAAACACTATATATATTGTAACCAGCCCCATCAATAAAAATAAGGCATTATTATTTCCTATATTCTTTTAAAAACTTTTCTGAAGGGATCGCTAATGATTCAAACATGTGTTGGGCTGGTTTAAAAGTCGCTACTTAATACCATTCAAAATCGGACCTCTCATAACCGCTTATAACCGGTACTTCAAAAATACATCATAGCCTCTACTTCAACAATTTTCAAGCATGTCCTAAGGGTTAGATTGGTTTCCAATTGAAATGGTACATTCTATTTCAAATTTCAAATGACAAATATCAAATAATGTTCTCATGAACTATTTATGTTTACCATCTTTGGTCAATTCATACGGTAAACAAACAAGTTAAACACATAAATAAAACGAATTTCTACTTGTTATTTTGGCCAAAATACTAACATGAAACATAACACCCATCTGACACACGAACCAAACCAACCTAAGTATGAAATAACAATTTCCTTTTCCAAAATAGTAAGAGTAAAGAATACAATGTTCTCCTGATTATCAAAAGTGCTATTTGGCTCCCAAAAATTTAGATGATACCATCTTACATTATGTGACATATGACATGGCTGATGACATGACAGTTGACATGACAAAATTAAACATTAAAAATAATATTAATATTAATATCAAATTAACATGAACTTAATATTAAAATTAACATTAACATTAATATCAACTTTAGCATTAACATTAACATTAACATTAAAATTAATATTAACATTAAATTAAAATTAGCATTAACATTAGTATTATAATTAATATTAATATCAAATTAACATGAATATTAATATTAATATTAATTAACATTAACATTAATTTTAATATTAATATTAACATTAAATTAAAATTAGCATTAGCATTAACATTAACAATAATTTTTTTGGATAATTAATATTTTTGGTTAAAATATGACATGTCAATTGTCACGTCAGTAGCCATGTCAGATGCCACATAATGGGAGATGGCATCACCCAAAATTTTTGGGAGCCAAATTGTTGGTGTTTTTGCCTTTGGACTATGAAAGATAGTCCCACATCGGCTACACCAAATGGTGAGTATCTCAATATAATGCATTGCTTGTGTTGAGGTGTGCACATGAGGTATAGTGGGGCACAAGTGTGTGCCATGTGGGAGTATTTTCCTAGAAGGAAAAAGGATTAATTCCAACAAAAGAGTAAGTTGATTTTTGTTGTACGGACTCGGACTCGGACGCGGACTCCAGGATGTCTCGTGCATGTACGGAAGTGTTTGGAGGGTAGACGTGGACTGTCATACTTCTATGCTGATTGTGGGATGATCTAAAATATCAAACTCTATTTTTGAGTATTGGTATTTAGTCCCACATCGAATAGGAGAAGAGGTGAATTCTCACTCCTCTCTATAAATAGAGCTCCTTGGCCTCCTTTGAAAGATGCACCAAGAAGAGAGTTAAGGAAATGTGTAAAGTCTAAGAAGCCTGTTCAAGTCTCAAATATTGACTTACGAGCGTTCTAAAAGTTTTTTGTGAACTTGCTGGTTCCTGGGAGCAGATCGTGTTGGGGCGAATCTTGCTTTAAGCAACGGTGATCTTAATCACCCCAGCAAGAACCTTTCTTCTTTCTTCTTTCTTCTTTCTTCTTTCTTCTTTCTTCTCCTTCATCTGAGTTGTAACTCAGTTATGTCCGTCTACAACTACGATTGCAAGGAAGAACGTGAGATTTACTTTCTGATTATTGTTGCTTTTATAATCAGATTCATATTATAGTGTTCCTCTTGGATCTCGAGAATAATCAGAAGGTGAACGTTTATTGAACCTCTGATCTCGACATCGAGTCTACCATCTTTGATCAAGCCCCGGGACTAACAATCTCAAAGCAAGATCCTTGTAGATGGAGAACTCTCGTGCTTCTCTCATTGATACCATCTTTAACAAGTTGGAAAAATTCGACGGAGAACATTTCCAAATTTGGAGGAGGAAGGTCACCCTTAATCTTCAACTCGTAGACGTAGACCATGTGTTGATTGAAGATGAACCGACAATTCTAGAAGGAGGAACTGTCGATGCTATTGCTGCTGCACTCGTCAAGCATAGCAAATGGAAGAGAGAAAACAGCATCTATAAACTGCTGATTATCAATTCTATAGAAGACTCTTTGGCAGAGTCATATTCCAAGAAGGTGAAGGCCAAAGAGATATGGGATTCTTTGGGTAAGCTATATGAAGATGATAAGAACTGGTCCAAAATCTTCATCGTCGAGAAGTACCACAAGTGGCTCTTCGAAGACGAGATGGCGATGCTACCTCAAGTGAAGGAATTCCTGAAGTTGCGCCAGAAGTTGGATGACGAGAAGATGCCCTTCATCGACAAGTTTGTCGTTGGAGGGATAGTCTCGAGACTTCCTGCTGGTTGGAGCAACTTATATGCTAGAATGCATCGGAAGAAGCTGAACATTAGCTTGGAAGATCTTCTACAAGAGATCCACGTTGAGGACGAAATACGATCTCAACAGAAGACGGACTCCCTGTCCAAACAACTGGTTAAGGCCAACTTGGAGCAGACAAGAGAGTTCAAGGGGAAGCAGGTGGTTTCTCATCACAAGAAGAAGGATTCCACTAATCTAAAAGTGAACGGTCCTTCATTCAAGCAATAGAAGTCCAAGTCCCACATGACTTGCTTCAACTGTGACAAGAATGGCCACTACATGAGTGAATGCAAATCCAAGCCCAAATCAAAATAGCAGGTATAGGTAAACTTGGTTATTTTGATTACTTAACTTGGTTGCTATTGTTGCACAGGTTGAGTTATCTAGCGTGGTAGCTGACTAGTGGTCTGACACTAGTGCATCTGACCACGTGTGCTCTCAAAGGAGCTGTTCACCAAGGATGAGCCATGTTATGACGAAGGTCTCGATGGTGAACATATATCTAGCAGAAGTTCTGAAGATCGAGACAGTGGTTATTAACCACCGATAAGGACACTGGAATGCGTGTTGCACGTACCAGAGATTTTTTGGCGATCTGATTTTAGAAAGTCTGTTATCTGATACAGACTTGAAAGATGAACATTCGTACTAGCCAGATGGTAATTTCTTGGCAAGGAACATGCTTCAAAAAGATGTTCGATGCTGAAAGAATGTTCAAACTTCTGCTGATGGCGATGAAGTTACTTCATTGAGTGGACTGAGAGTTGTTCTATGACAGAAGCAGACTCAAGCTGTCCTACCGGGACCTTATCTTCGGAATATGGGGGTAAGGAGGTCGAGGAGTTTAAGGTTTGTACAGATACAAGACTGTAGAAGTATAAAAAAAGAGGGATATTCTTTTAATCCTACATCTGAAAGGAGAAGAAGAGAGGTCTCATTCCACTCTATATATAGAGCCCTCTTGCCTCCTTTGAAAAGGGCACCAAAATAAATAAAGAAAAGGGAGCACGTTATCCAGGGAGCCCGTTCGAGCCACATAAAGCTGCATTAGTTCTCCTCTTCTTCTGGGTTGACTGCAAGTTCTTCACTCGCTGTCAAGGCGAGAAAAAAGTTAGACTCTGAGTACTATGTGCCCCAGCGGGCTGGTACGAAGAGGTCCAAGGCGACACGGGCCATGCGCCTCAAACATGCTATGCCAACGGCAAACCAAAAGCATGCGCTCACAATCATGTACACTGCTGAGGGTAAGCTGTACAAAGTTGACTTGGGTGCTTCTGTGCCAGACACGAGCCGACCCTCAAAGTCCTTGTCTCACTTGGACGCATCTGCTGCGTTCGCAACCAAGTCGTGTAAGGCAAATTCTGTGGTCTTGAACCCCCGTGCCTATATTGGTTATGCGTCTGAGGCTGGTTCAAGTCACTATAAATGTGGTTCCCCTACTATTGATCTGGGCGTGCCTTATGCGCTGGATCAGGGGGCGTAACATTCACTTGATCACCCCGACGCTTGGCCTTGCCATGCGCCTGATGGGGGTGTAAAGGTGGCACTCTCCTCAAAACGATTTGTGTAATATGATCATTCACAAACACCGATCAGGAGAGCCGACTGACAAGCAAAATACGTCCCTCGCAGGGCACCCCTGTGCTGTGGTCACCATCAACTGTTGCTGTCGTAAGACAGTGGCTCCACCACCAAGGTAGTCTGTGTTCCAGCAGTTGCAACATGCTGTGCCTGTCCGACATCGTCTCAGAAATATGATGCCAATTGAAGACTTTGTAACAGCCTACTCTCAACTAGGCCCATCACTCAGATGTCTCAGCTAGCCGTGTCGTCTCAGCTAGCCGCGTCGTCTCAGCCTGACGTGCTTGGGGCTATTCCATCATAATGAGGCTTAGGCACATCAAACCCAAACCATGCATTCAACTTGGCACTCGATGTCATCTTGTAGAAGAATACTACCAGCAAGCGGCTCGAACATAAACTACTATGTCCATTCCAACTCGACGAATCTCAGTCTTCTGAAGGAGTTCATCGTCAAAGCTTCTTCGAACAAAGAGAACCATCACCTACGGTACAACGTCTTGCCAAGGAGGAGGATCAGTCGAATCCATCTTCGTCGAGAAGTCAAGGGGGAGACAACCAAACTCTCTCAAACTGTTGCTATTTATAGGCCAGGGCAAATCAAACCCATGCGCCAAGTGGCAACCTTGCCAAAGTTAGTACAATAAACTTGTATTTATGATGATGAATTTACCTCTTCAAATTTAGCTAAGGCAGAGAGTCATTTAATGACCCAAAGAACTCAACGGACAGACAAATAAGGATGCGCCATCAGCACCAAGCGCTCTGTATGGATGCGCCCTACAAAGCACAAATCCATGCGTCCTGATAAACACAGACCCGTACGCCTAGTGGGGTACAAATCGATGCGCCCACTCAAAGGCCCATCACCCGTCAAGAATATTATATGCTGAAGTCTGACACGATAGCAGCCATGCCTCAATGACAGAGCAGCAATAGCTTTTATAGAAAATAAAGCACCGCTGACGTCAGCGTCATCATTACTCTCCTCTGGCGGTTACAAGCCATGTGGCCGATCGACCATTCGCATGCGCCTTCGCAGTCATGTGTCTGAAGACTCGCATGTGCCTCAAAAGCCGTACGCCCAAACCAGTTCGTGACTCCTGAAGGTTACGAGCTAAAGCCTTCTCATGGGCCCAATTCCAGGCGTATCCTATCAGATCACTCCCCACCAAATTCGAGATCTTTGATCTACGGACATGCGCCACGTGTCCTTTGACTCAGTTCAGCCTATGAAGGGATGCTAACCACCCAAGATCTCAGCAACAGAAAGATCCCCTCCACTGCCACGTACTAGCCACAAAAACAGCATGAAGGATTCAACCAACAAATCATGGCGCATCATCCATGCGTCCTCCGCCCGCAGCTCCAGCCATGTGGCGTTCCCACATACAAGCGTATCCTACATGTGCGTGCATGAGCAGCCCAACCTGCTGCTTATAAATAGAGGGATCATTTCCTTCTTCTAGACACACACAGACATACAAAGACGCACAGTCAAAGATAGACGTAACCAGAGCATCAGAGTTATCACCCATAGAGATCGGAAGAGACACTCAATGTCTTCTTCCCTTCCGCAAGCTCCGACATCCAGAGAAACCCAGACCTTCAGAGAACCGAAAATCGTCGTCAGATCGTCAATGGAGTCAACGCATTACCACTCGCTCCATCGATACATGACCCAGATAAAAACAAAAGTGTACTCCTAGGACTACATCTAAGTCCTATATTGTAACAGTGCTCTATTTGTAATTGAAATTGCAATTCAAAGATTTTAATGGCAAACAAGCTGGCAACTCTACTTGGGACCTCTTTCTCCTCCGCTGAGAAAGCTGTGTCGCAATCTGACGACGTGAAGGTGGGCTCCTCCCACAAGACGCTAGTCGTATGCCTCAATCAACAAGCGTATGAGGAGTTCATCTCTGAAGGCAATGCAAGTCCTTCGAAGCGGCTGCCGAAGCCGAAGAAGACTCGCCAAGTCTGGGTGCACAAAGTCGAGGCCCCTGGCACCATCACTAAAGGAAATGTGCCAATGCAGCCTACCCTTCCAGCTGACTTCCTCAGCAGCCAGGATGCGCCTGCGGGTGCAGCACATCTCTCGGGGAAATATGGGGCTGACCACATTCCCCAACCATCTCCTTCTCAGACAAAGAAGATGCATCGACGGAGCAGGGGCGCATCTAACGCCCTGCACATTAACTCTGATACACCGCAGAAGGTTTCTGTCTTTGACAGACTCATTCGCTGTCATGGCGAAGAGAATTTGGACTCTGAGTACTATACACCCCAGCGGGCTGGTACGAAGAAGTCCAAGGCAGCACCGGCCATGCGCCTCGAACGTGCTATGCCAACAGTAAGTCAGAGGCATGTGCTCACAATCATGCACTGTGCCGATGGTAAACTGTACAAGGTTGACTCGGGGGCTTCTGCATCGCGAACGGGCCAACCTTCAAAGACCTCATTCTGCTTGGGCGCATCCGTTGTGCTTTCAACCAAGCCTTTCGAGGCAAACTCTGTGGTCTTGAACCCCCGCACCTACATTGGTTGTACGTCTGAGGCTGGTTCAAGCCACTCTAAATGTTGCTCCCCCACTATTGATTTGGGCACATCTTTTGTGTCGAATCAGGGGGTATAGCATAACTTGACCACCCCGGCACTTGGCATTGCCATGTGCCTGATGGGGGTGTGAAGGTGACACTCTCCTCTAACAATTTGCGTAATATGATCATTCACAAATATCGATCAGGAGAGTCGATTGACAAGCACAATTTGCCCCTTACAGGGCACACCTGTGCTGTAGTCACCATCAACTGTTGTTGCAAGACAGCAGTCCCACAACAAAGACAGTCAGTGTTCCAGCAGCTGCAATCATCAATACCCCTAAAACGTTGCCTTGGGAAAAAGGTGTCGATTAAGGAGGAGCCAGAACTAAAGGTTGCTTCTTGTAACATAATCTCCAACTCCTCGTCAATCTGAAAGGCGACTGGCAACTCCTCGACCTCTTCCTCCTCCAAGAGGCAGCCGAGGAAGACCAAGATGACTGTTCCGTCCTCAGGAGTGTTTGAAGGCACCCGGGGGAGAAAGAAGATCTCAGAAGAAGCTGGGGGTAGTCAAGCCCTTGTTGATCTTCATTCCGAAGACGAAGTTATCCTCCAGAACATAGCTGGGGGTGGTCAAGCCCCTGTTGATCTTCAACTCGAAGACGAAGACATCCTCCAAAACATAGCTGGGGGTAGCCAAGACGAAGCTCCAGGGGAAGTGACTTTTCAACAAGAGAGCGAGGCTGAAAGCGAAGCCTCAACTGACCCATCCACTTTCAGTCATGTCATGACAGTAAACATGACGGGAGGTGGTGATACGGAGTCAGATGCGCCACCAGCAGATCTCGTTCAGCGCATGGATACCTTGGAGGAGGGACTCAAAACCCTCTCTGCCTCTATGCAAACACTGATTCAAGCAGTGTTTGAGATACGGTCAGCTTTAGCCAGGGTACCTTCTACTAATCCTGACCCAGGAGCCAACGGGGAATCAAGTGCGCCCCTTCAACGGGCATCCTTGAATATCGATTGCCGCGAAGCACCGCGAGTGTCGGAACCTTTAAATGTACAACTCCAGACTGTACCACCTTCTTCGACTCCCAGCTCCATGGAAGACGTGGTTGAGATGATCAGGGACTTGCGTGAGCGCTTTGAGTCCAAGAATAGACAGGAGGAGCGCCAGAAGATGGGGATCCCGCAACCATACCCCCTCGAATGGAATAAAGTGGTTTATCCTCCCAAGTATAAACCACAAACATTGACGCCATACGACGGGAAGGACTCTCCACGTCATTATCTGATGTACTTTCAGTCTCAAACGGGATAACTCCCGAAGGAAGATGCGCTACTCACCAGCCTGTTTGTCGGGGCATTGAAAGAAGTGGCTTACGACTGGTACTGCAGTCTCCCTGACAACTCAATATCCTCCTTCGATGACTTGACGTGCCTCTTCTTAGATTGTTTCTATGATGGAGGGAAAGACATGATGATGGCATCCCTTATAGAGGTACGTCAGAAGAAGAAAGAGACGGTTCGAGCATTCATCGAACGTTTCCGACAAGTCTGCTTCAGGCTGCCCCCGGGTATGCCAGAACATGCACTCCTCTCCTCCAGCAGCATGAACATACTTCCTGCGGTTAAGCTCTTGCTCAACTCCACTCCTCCTTCCGACTGGAGTGTATTGATTATTGAGGCCGAAGCAGCAGAAAAGAAGGCATGCAATGCTCGCCTTCTGGGAGTCAGTTTTCCTGCCTTCGAAGATAAGGAAAAATGGCTTGCTGCCAACAACCCTGGACGTAAGACGAAAGGGAAGCATGCGTTGACTGTAAGTGCCTCTAAAGGCGTACAAGCGCCTACTCAGAAGCCTCCGCTTGCACCGAGACCAAAGGAGGTCTATTCTTTCAATGATGAAGACACCTTGCAACTCTTCGAGATATTGAAGCAGGGTGATAAGATCAAATTATCGGACCCGAAGCGTCCCGACGAGGTTGGGAGAGTAGACAATCCGAGGTACTGTCACTACTATCAGTTTGTCGGACATCCAACTCAAGATTGTTACGTCCTCAAGAACTACATCCAGCGCATGATCAATGCGAATGTCATCTCCGTCGATTACGAGGAAAAGACAGTCTCGGCCAACCTGGTGTCGCTCCAATTTGGCACCTTGCTGTCATCCATAGCACAAGATGGCATCGTCTCCATCCCAACGGCGATAATGGAGGTGGTTAATCTACCACCTACTCGTGACAACGTGAGTGGACTCATCCCACTCACCATAACTCGGGGGGAGATCTTATGGGTTCATCCAGATCTTGTCTCCATAGTTACCCAACCGAAGGTACGCTCTGCCTCCAAAACCAAAGACAAGAGATCAAGTCTTGCCGTATGGTCTCTTCCTCTGCGGAAGAGGCGCTTACTGTACAAACACGTTCACAAAAGAATGCCCAACCTGACGAAGCTGCCATCGAGGTAGTGCCTACCTGCACTGCCCCTGCTGCCCAGGAAGAGGGCCCATCCAGACCTCCAGCAGCCAATAAACAGAAGCACGTAGAGGCCCGTTTCGATAAGCCTTTGCGAAGGAAAAATGCTTCGGGGCTAACCAAGCCCCACAACTTCGACATACTGGCACAACTTGTCGGTACACTGGCCCGCTTATCTCTGTTTGAGCTTCTTCTTCTTTCCAAAGACATCCGTAAAGCTCTCTGTGAAGCCTTGAAGGATGCTGAGTCCTTCATCAGTCAGGTCAAGCAGCCTAAGGATATTTAGACCACATGTGAGCACTGACATTGTGCGCATGAGGTCATCCCCAACATAACCTTCACCCAGCTCATGAAGAAGGGAGTCTTCTACGTCTGGACAGAAGAATGCCAGAAAGCTTTCGATGATATCAATGCTTACCTGACGAGCCCGCCAGTCCTAGTGGCAATCGTTGCAGGCAAACCATTTCTCCTCTACGTCCGTGCCATGGATCATTCCCTCGGCACTTTGTTGGCTCAGAACAACGATGCAGGCTATGAGCAAGCTATCTACTACCTCAGTAGGATACTGATCGGGGCCGAACACCGGTACAACCCCGTTGAAAAGGAGTATTTGGCTTTGGTGTTTGCCATCCAGAAGACTCGCCATTATGTTTCGAGCCAGACAATTCATGTCATCTCTCGAGTCAATCCACTCAGGGTTCTCATGACGAAGCCAGGATTATTGAACTCCCGACTAGCTACGTAGACAATCCTGTTGACGCCGTACAACATGGTGTTTGTTCCACAAAAAGTCGTCAAGGGTCAAGCTCTAGCCGACTTTTTAGCCGCACACCCCATCCCGGAGTCCTCCAGACTCTATGAAGACATCCCGAATGAGGTCCAAGAATCAAACGTCTTCGAAGAAAACCCAGTCTGGCGGGTGTTTTTTGATGGCGCTTCAAGAATAGGCCCCAAAGGCCAAATCATCGCCAGAATGGGGATAGTCTTAGTCTCCTCCGATCAGCTGGTCATCCAGCGTGCTTACTCCCTTTTGAAGCCGTGCTCCAACAATGTTGCCGAGTACAACGCTCTCATCATGGGACTCCAGCTGGCATAACTGTGAGCACCCTGAATTTCGGGTTGATTTTTTTTAAATTTTTCTGATTATTTAGTTTCAATAAATAATTTATTCTGTTTATTTATCTGTAAATGTGCTTTTCCGATTTGGAGTGTCAGGGATGTTCAACTCTGGAAACCTTCTTCACGAGTTTTATAGTGGACAGGATTACCTTCATGATGGTATATAATATCCCATCCAAACTTGTTCTCTTATACTCTTTTTGCTTCGCAGAACTTCGAGTCGATTTAGACCATTTGATTGTTAATTAATTTTTCCCACTATTTTCCTTGATTATTATTAGCACGTTACCGTGACTTTTGAATTGGGAGCACCAGACCAGTCATTTTCTTGAAACCAACTCATCATGTATGATCTACTCGAGACGCTCTTCACTCATAACCTTCATGTCCCACTCAGACACGCCATTTTGTGCTCCATTTGCTTCGCATAACTTTCCTGACACGTGAACCGATTTTATTTTATCCCACGGTGTCACATTTATCTTCCAACTTGATTTGTGGGTACCCTGTCGACCAAAACCTGTCAGCCCCAAATATGGACATGGCCCACATTGAGCCTACTATCCGCATGCCACTTGTGTCCCATTTATTGGAATCCCCATGTGCTACTTATTTACCCATGATCATCAATACCTATTTTAATTCTATTTTTACGCCAAGTCCGATTTTGATCCAACCCGGCTTGACTGAACCCAACCCCAGCTCTATGTTACCCTCCATCACGACACGCTCAGCCTCATTATCTTTGAAAAATATTGAGTACTCATTCTACCTATTTTTAATTATTATTAGAAATTTCTGTTGAATTAAATCCCTTGGAACGACCTATTATTTTAATTATATTAATCCTAGCCATTGATCCTCATAATAAATCCTCACCATCAATTTCTCTCCAACTCCCATTAATCTTCACACCACCAGCCGGCCCTAACTTTTAGGGAGCAACTTTTCTCCCTCTCTCTCCTTAAAATTATTACACAAATTATTATTCACTCTCTTTCTCTCTCTTCCCTCTCATTTATTTTCACTCAACACCACAACAAAAACTCCACACAGCAGCCATAGCAACCTTACCCGAGCCCAACCAGGCCGAGCCCGACCTCCCCTCCTCTTGGCTGAGCTCGGTCGGCCACCGCTGCCACCCACCAGCACCTCCTTCCTCTTCCTTCTTCTCTACATTTTAGCCACCACCACCAACACTATAGCCATCATCTCCATCAACATCACCTACGACCACCACCATCCACCGCGAGCCACCGTCCTCCCCCCCCCGCCGCGCTGGGACATGCACCGCCTGCCTCCGCCGGGCCAGGCTGGGCCGGCGCCACCCAACGCAGTAGCTGCCAGCAGCAGCAGTACGCGGCAGCAAGCAGTGGCAGCCGTGCGCACTCCGGCCGTGCGCACGGGCGGTGCAGCGCCGCCGCCGGCCACGCACCGCCGTGGCCGTGCCCCCCACGGCGGACGAACACCAGCGACCCTCCCTGGGTCCGCCTCTCCTCCTTCAGCGCGACGTATATACGATTCGTGCATTTCGCACGAAGTTCCGTCGTGACGCGCGCGGAATCAAGTCCATTTTGGCGCCTTATCGCAGCAACTTCGTGCATGATTTCTAAGAAATTCGACCGTTGGATCGACGATTTCTTCACTCCGTCACAATCATGGTATATCCACCTTCACTCCTGTCAATTTTTATCCGTTGATTTTGATCGTTTGATATATCAAAACCGGCCACCAAGTTGACCGTTTAAATTGTATTAAATTTGGACAGTTTTGCGGAGCCAACTTCGTCAGCTTGTACCTCCTCCACCGCAGATCCTTTTAGCGTGCTACCAGTTCCGATGTGAAGCTGGTATAACCCTCTTACTACCCCTCCAGTTTCGTTTCATTGTGAGCTTGTTTGATTGGTTGAATTCGACGCCAAAGTTGGCCATCCGAATTCGTAATTTCCAACTTGTAAAATTCTATTTTTGAACACGGGACTCCAGATTTCATTTTTGACACCACCAGTAGATTCATGGCATCGTTTCAGCATGTTTTTATATAAAATTTGTTAGATTTGGAGGACGTAGACCCTGACACATTTTTCGGTGCAAAGTGGGTCCCACAGTCCGGATCAACGGAACTTTTTGACGCCGGCTCATCGGAATCCAATTTCGGATATACCGTTGAGTTCGTATCATCATTCTGGACTCGTTGACATATAATTTGCTAGGTTTTGGTGGACATTGGATCCGGCACGCATTTCGGTGCAAGTTGGATACCAATATCCGGGTCAACAGGTCATTTTGAGATTGGGTCAACGGAATCCAATTCTGGATATACCATTGAGTTCGTATCATCATTCTGGACTCGTTGACATATAGTTCGCTGGGTTTTGAGAATATTGGCTCTGGCACGTATTTCCGTGCAAACCGAAATTTTAATGTTCTGGTCAATGGACCAAATTGAGATCGGGTCAACGGAATCCAATTCTGGATATACCGTTGGGTTCGTATCGTCATTCTAGTTTCATGGACATATAATTTATCATATTTTATAGACCTATTTTCTTGCACATTTTTTGGTGCAAAACGTCTCCGACACGGATACCATTTTGACCCGAAATTACCTTTTTGCCCTTGTATCCAAATTGGACCGATGGGTAGGCTATCCTAGCTAATTTGACCATTCTGGACACGTTGGCGATGTTTATTTCATCATACGACAATGTTTGTTGATAATTTCTCTGGGTTTAACCTTTTTATAATTTATTAATAATTAATTCTTATAATGTTCGTATTTCGAGATTAGTACAACGGAACTGAGATCAGTCAATTCCAGTAATCTCATATCGCTGAAATTGACAAGATGGACACGTAGATCACTATAATAAGATTACAAACTTTACCGTTGATCTTCTTATCTCGATTTGCGTATCGTAAGTTTCGACGTACGAATAACGAAGTACACTTTATATCTTTAATAATTAGACTAGAATTGACCCAGTTTGACCAGAGTTGACCAGTTGACCAAAAGTCAACTGTAAGTCAACGCTTGACCTAGTTTGACTAGATTGTTCACCGGAGTTGACCTAGAGTTGATTTGACTTAGAAGAACCTAGGATAATATAGATTGCTTGTAGAGATTCATTTATTACGACTTGAACACCTTGTAACCTGTGTTGCTTTAAATAGGACTCTGTGGCTTCAGTTGGACCCCTATACCTATCAGCTGTTCAGGTTACCAGGCGAGTACATTCTCTGATCATTTCATCTCCTGCTTAGAATTATATTTCTGCTTTAGATTACTTTACTTGATGCTGTCACGACATTATCACGGATTAGTACTATATGGATCTCTTCATGCGATGTTATCCCCCTCGAGAGCATCGGGTACATTGTGTCATGTGCGTTTCACTTTCATCATGTACTCCTGTGCTTTCACCATATATGTACACTCCTGTGAATCATGTACTCTCATGTTCACGGAGCCTTCATGTATACTATCATGTGCACCATTTCATGGGCTCCCATGTGATATCATGTACAATAACATAACCTGCTTAGATCCTTGTTTATTGATTGGGAAAAACGGGGGAGTGCTAGTAGTCATGTGAACAATTCTATAGTAGTGTAGATCATATAAAACTCTTTAGTGTAGATCATGTGCTAATCTGTTTCGTTCACATGTGCTATCATGTACTCTACATCACTAGCCACTGTTAGTTCTCTATTTATAGAGATATTTCTATTACAGTTCTCTCTCTGTTTACGTTCTGCATTTCTTCAGATCATGTATCTTACTTTACTGCATGATTATATTTTCTAACCTGCTATGATTTATTGAGATGTATTGTGCTTGCTCCTGTCATGACTGGACCTGTTGATAAATTTTACAGATAACTTGGAGGTTGCCTGCTAGCCTAGAGGAGATACAGTAGAGGTTGTATAGATAGCTAGGGTTTTCTTACTTTATTTCAGCTGTCTTTAGTTGTATTTATTTTATGGATTACTGTATTTGAGCTTTGAGATGTATTTCTGGGTTTGTGTATCTTAGACACTTAGACTTCTATCTGCTGTATCTCCTTTGGATTTTATATTTTATCTATCCTTATCATGCTCTACCTTAGATGTGATTGAGACTGTATCTGCTATGTCACCTCCATTCGAAGAGTATATACTGTACAGGTACCTTTATATTATTAGATGTTTGACCTAGGACAGCGTTCTACCGCCGACACTGCGACGTAGGCTGGGCGTTGTTACGTTCTCGTACCCTAACAGTGGGTGCGGATCGTGACACGTTTTTAGTGGTGGCCCATGCAGGTCGGGTTTGTGTAGTGGTATTCGAACTAGAGTACCACTACATTCTGCAGTAGGATTAGGATATATTTTGAAGGTACTCAATCACAGTTAGGATCCCTTAAGAGATTCCTAGGACGGCCCTTGAGAATCTTATTTTAATTTTGATTTGAAAACTCTTTTTCCCTTGAATTCATTTATCTTTACTTTCTGTTGTTGAATTTGATTTTGATGGAAGATTGTAGAATTTTGAATCTTGATGTTAGCTGTAGCATCCGAGTTTGTATTTATATGATTTGAAGGATTTTTGCTCATTTTTGAATCTTGATGTTCATTGATAAATTTGATTTTTGGGTATTCATTGTTGATTTAATTTAATTTTTGTCAAGATAAAATTATATGGGCTGGGTCATCTAAGTTATGGAATCTAGTCTTCTATAGTCACATTAGCCAGCATGGTGAGGACATATAGTCTGATTTTGGATATATTTCTCGGGTGTGGAAATTTAAGGTTTTCACAGCCAAGCTAGCGGTATCGCAAAAATGTTAAATACCATGATTCTAGAGGTATGTGCCTAAGTCGAGGACTCTGTGATTATCGTTGCCTTGCTTACTTGTATGACGAGTATTTAGAGTACCATGATTGTGGATAGACGTATATGATTATCAGATTATACCTTAAATGTTTTCGAACATATTTTCTCTACTTTTGTTTCAGTCCTTCAAAAAAAGAAGGAAATTATCATTTGTTTTATTTTGCTTCTCATTATTTAACTTAGGAGTAGTTTTAGCTATTTTTATTAACCTTATGCAACTTCTTACTATGAATTTCTTCTTAATACAATGAATCGACGATTTTGCTAGACCTTATCTTGGATTTGATATTATAGCTATGGTTTCAAAATGGTTCTTCCTTTAAACATATAAGCAGAATAGATTTTATTGTTATTTCTTCTTGCTATTATTATTGTATTAAATAATGATAATAATAATAAAACTGTCTTGATTTCACCAATCACCTACTTTGCAATCTTGGTAGGAATCTAAATGTTGGTCTTGATATAGAATTTGATTTTTATATTGGGACATGAGAATATATATATAGTGGACACAGACTCTTTGCCTGACACGTATGCATGCTACACTTGATTTCCCACCTATCTAAATACAAACTAATATGTTGTTGATGTTTAAATTGTCAAAATTCTAATATTTCTGGTTTTCTGCTTTTCCAGTTTAAATTCGTAATTCAAATATAGATTTCATGTTATTAGTTATGTTTACATCACTGTACATGTATGTTATACATAGGGTTTCAATTCAAAAAAAATTTAGTTGAGTTTTGTGTTTGAATTTGTCAAATCTAAGACTGTGTGCATATTAACCCTCAATATTGGATTTTAAATATTAGTTCAAATTGTTGTTTTAAATGTAATGTTTTGAGCTATATACATTGTGGTATGTAGGGATATAAATTTAGGTTTTGTATTCTTACATGTTAGGTTGTGATAAACATTGGGTTGGTTTGATGTTCGAATTTCTCCAAAATCCTAAAACTGAATACATGTGAACATTTTTACATTGATTTCCATGTTTAGTTCAATTTCAGATTTAATATGTAATATTGAACTGTATGCATAGCTAAATGAATGGATAATATGTTAGGGTTTCTTCTCTATCATGTTAGGATGTATTGGAAGCATTGAGTTAGTTGTGATGTTCAAATCCCTAAAAATCTGAAACTGCATTATGTTAATATTACCCTGGTTTAAATGTTAGCTTATTTTCAGATTTTGTATGTAAATGCTGAACTACAACTAGATTTAACCTTTCAATAATAAAGCTATACCCTGTACAAGGACACACACACTCTAACATAGTACACGCTGCCATGTAAACCTTACTCTTCCTCTCTCTGTCATGATAATATATCTATATAGATATATATAGAGCTTAGGTATACAAGTTATAATGTATATGGATATATAACTAAATCTCTAACTCTTTATATATATAGATATGGTTAGCCATGCATGTTATGAGTAAATAGGTTGTGCATTGTAGATTGTTTAACCAATATGCCATGAGTAGTGTAACTTAATAGCTATTGTTTTGAAATCCAAATCCTCCTATACTTTCATGTATATTTCACATACACACATGCCTACTATCTAACCATATGAACATGTCCATATATATCCATACACACACGAACCACATAACCTTTACATAATGCTAGCTTTTCCCTCTCTAACGCTCTCTCTCTATATATATATTGTGATTGGATTTCAATGCAAGTGACTTTCAAATTGTTTAACTTTTGAATTTGATTTTTTTGTACCCTTTATAGATAATTGGTAGTTACCTTTCTTTATTTTTTGATAAGTACCAGTTTTCACATAGGATGGTAGATTGTCTTACAGTTTTGATGATTTGTTATTTCTGTGTCTTTTTCGGTTTAACACCCTAGATGGCTTGTATGTTTTGATACCCTATGACCGTTTTGGTCTAGCATGACTAGCATACCTAGATGAGACTTTCACTACCACCGTATGCCATGACCCTGTATGCCGTCCTTTTTGATGGTATGATTTGTTTAAGTTCTGGGATTTGATTGTGGGGGTTTGACCTAGAATGAGTACGAACATTTTAATTTCGAGGACGAAATTTTTATAAGGTGGGTAGGATGTAAGCACCCTGAATTTCGGGTTGATTTTTTTTAATTTTTATGATTGTTTAGTTTCAATAAATAATTTATTCTGTTTATTTATCTGTAAATGTGCTTTTCCGTGCCTTTGATATTTAGAGTGTCAGGGATGTTCAACTCTGGAAACCTTCTTCACGATTTTTGTAGTGGACAGGATTACCTTTATGATGGTATATAATGTCCCATCCAAACTTGTTCCCTTGTACTCTTTTTGCTTCGCAGAACTTCGGGTCAATTTAGACCATTTGATTATTAATTAATTTTTTCCACTCTTTTTCTTGATCATTATTAGCACGTTACCGTGACTTTTGAATTGGGAGCACCAGACCAGTCATTTTCTTGAAACCAACTCATCATGTATGATCTACTCGAGACGCTCTTCACTCATGACCTTCATATCCCACTCAGACACGCCATTTTGTGCTCCATTTGCTTTGCACAACTTTCCTGACACGTGACCCAATTTTATTTCACCCCACGGTGTCACATTTATCTTCCAACTTGATTTGTGGGTACCCTGTCGACCAAAACCTGTCAACCCCAAATATGGACATGGCCCATATTGAGCCTACAATCCGCATGCCACTTGTGTCCTATTTATTGGAATCCCCATGTGCTACTTATTTGCCCATGATCATCAACACATATTTTAATTCAATTTTTGTGCCAAGTCCGGTTTTGATCCAACCCGGCTTGACTGAACCCAATCCCAGCTCTATGTTACCCTCGATCATGACACCCTCAGCCTCATTATCTTTGAAAAATATTGAGTACTCATTCTACCTATTTTTAATTATTATTGGAAATTTCTGTTGAATTAAATCCCTTGGAATGACCTATTATTTTAGCTATATTAATCCTAGCCATTGATCCTCATAATAAATCTTCACCATCAATTTCCCTCCAACTCCCATTAATCTCCACACCACCAGCCGGCCCTAACTTTTAGGGAGCAACTTTTCTCCCTCTCTTTCCTCAAAATTATTACACAAATTATTATTCACTCTCTTTCTCTCTCTTCCCTCTCATTTATTTTCACTCAACACCACAACAAAAACTCCACACAGCAGCCATAGCAACCTCACTCGAGCCCAACCTGGCCGAGCCTGACATCCCCTCCTCCTGGTCGAACTCGGCCGGCCACCGCCGCCACCCACCAGCACCTCCTTCCTCCTCCTTCTTCTCCACATTTTAGCCACCACCACTAACACTATAGCCATCATCTCCATCAACATCACCAACGACCAACACCATCCACCGCGAGCCACCGCCCCCCCCGCCGCGCTGGGACATGCGCCGCCTGCCTCCGCCGGGCCAGGCTGGGCCGGTGCTGCCCAACACAGCAGCTGCCAGAAGCAGCAGTACGCGACAGCAAGCAGTGGCAGTTGCGCGCACTCCGGCCGCGCGCACGGGCGATGCAGCGCCGCCGTCGGCCACGTACCGCCGTGGCCGTGCCCCCCCCCCGCGGTGAACAAACACCGACGACCCTCTCTCGGTCCGTCTCTCCTCCTCCAGTGCGACGTATAGACGATTCGTGCGTTTCGTACGAAGTTCCGTCGTGACGCGCGCGAAATCAAGTCCATTTTGGCGCCTTATTGCAGCAACTTCGTGCACGATTTCCAACAAATCCGACCGTTGGATCGGCGATTTCTACGCTCCGTCACAGTCTCGACATATCCACCTTCACTCCTGTCAATTTTCATCCGTTGATTTTATCGTTTGATACATCAAAACTGGCCACCAAGTTGACCGTTTAAATTGTATTAAATTTGGACACTTTCGCGGAGCCATCTTCGTCAGCTTGTACCTCCTCCACCGCTGCTCCTTTTGGTGTGCTACCAGTTCCAGTGCGAAGCTGGTATAACCCTCTTACTACCCCTCCAGTTTTTTTCATTGTGAGCTTGTTTGATTGGTTGAATTCGACGCCAAAGTTGGTCGTCCGAATTCGTAATTTCCAACTTGTAAAATTCTACTTTTGAACACGGGACTCCAGATTTCATTTCTGACTCCACCAGTAGATTCATGTCGTCATTCTGGCATGTTTTCATATAAAATTTGTTAGATTTGGAGGACGTGGGCCCTGGCACATTTTTCGGTGCAAAGTGGGTCCTACAATCCGGGTCAACGGTACTTTTTGATGCTGGCTCATCGAATTCCAATTCCGAATATACCGTTGAGTTCGTATCGTCATTCTGGACTCGTTGACATATAATTTGCTAGGTTTTGGTGGACATTGGATCCGGCACGCATTTCGGTGCAAGTCGGATACCAATATCCGGGTCAACGGGTCATTTTGAGATCGGGTCAACGGAATCCAATTCTGGATATACCGTTGAGTTTGTATCGTCATTCTGGACTCATTGTCATATAGTTTGCTGGGTTTTGAGAATATTGGCTCCGGCATGCATTTCCGTGCAAACCAGAATTTCAATGTTCCGGTCAACGGACCAAATTGAGATCGGGTCAACGGAATCCAATTCTGGATATACCGTTGGGTTCGCATCGTCATTTTGGTTTCATGGACATAGAATTTGTTATATTTTATAGACTTGTTTTCTTGCACATTTTTCGGTACAAAACGGCTCCGACACGGATACCGTTTTGACCCGAAATTACCTTTTTGCCCTTGTGTCCAAATTGGACCGATGGGTAGGCTATCCTAGCTAATTTGACCATTCTGGACACGTTGGCGATGTTTATTTCATCATCCGACAATGTTTGTTGATAATTTCTCTGGGTTTAACCTTTTTATAATTTATTAATAATTAATTCTTATAATGTTCGTATTTCGAGATTAGTACAACGGAACTGAGATCAGTCAATTCCAGTGATCTCATATCGCTGAAATTGACAAGATGGACACGTGGATCACTATAATAAGATTATCAACTTTACCGTTGATCTTCTTATCTCGATTTGCGTGTCGTAAGTTTTGACGTACGAATAACGAAGTACAGTTTATATCTTTAATAATTAGACTAGAATTGACCCAGTTTGACCAGAGTTGACCAGTTGACCAAAAGTCAACTGTAAGTCAACGCTTGACCTAGTTTGACTAGATTGTTCATCGGAGTTGACCTAGAGTTGATTTGACTTAGAAGAACCTAGGATAATATAGATTGCTTGTAGAGATTCATTTATTACGACTTGAACACCTTGTAACCTGTGTTGCTTTAAATAGAACTCTGTGGCTTCAGTTGGACCCCTATACCTATCAGCTGTTCAGGTTACCAGGCGAGTACATTCTCTGATCATTTCATATCCTGCTTAGAATTATATTCCTGCTATAGATTACTTTACTTGATGCTGTCACGATATTATCACGGATTAGTACTATATGGATCTCTTCATGCGATGTTATCCCCCTCGGGAGCATCGGGTACATTGTGTCATGTGCATTTCACTTTCATCATGTACTCCTGTGCTTTCACCATACATGTACACTCCTGTGAATCATGTACTCTCATGTTCACGGAGCCTTCATGTATACTATCATTTGCACCCTTTCATGGGCCCCATGTGATATCATGTACAATAACATAACCTGCTTAGATCCTTGTGTATTGATTGGGGAAAACGGAGGAGTGCTAGTAGTCATGTGAACAATTCTATAGTAGTATAGATCATGTGAAACTCTTTAGTGTAGATCATGTGCTAATCTGTTCCGTTCATATGTGCTATCATGTACTCTACATCACTAGCCGCTGTTAGTTCTCTATTTATAGTAGATATTTCTATTACAGTTCTCTCTCTGTTTACGTACTGTATTTCTTCAGATCATGTATCTTACTTTACTGCGTGATTATATTTTCTAACCTGCTATGATTTGTTGAGATGTATTATTCTCGCTCCTGTCCTGACTGGACCTGTTGATAAATTTTACAGATAACTTGGAGGTTGCATGCTAGCCTAGAGGAGATACAGTAGAGGTTGTATGGATAGCTAGGGTTTTCTTACTTTATTTCAGTTGTCTTGAGTTGTATTTATTTTATGGATTACTGTATTTGAGCTTTGAGATGTATTTCTGGGTTTATGTATCTTAGACACTTAGACTTCTATCTGCAGTATCTCTTTTGGATTTCATGTTTTATCAATCCTTATCATTCTCTACCTTAGATGTGATTGAGACTGTATCTGCTATGTCACCTCCATTCGGAGAGTATATACTGTACAGGTACCTTTATATTGTTAGATGTTTGACCTAGGACAGCGTTCTACCGCCGACACTGTGGCGTAGGCTGGACGTTGTTATGTTCTCGTACCCTCACAGTGGGTACGGGTCATGACAATAACAGCTGGGGGTGGATCATTTGGAAGCTTACGGCGACTCAAAACTCGTCGTTAATCAAATTCGAGGGCAGTACGAAGTTCGTCACGAAGATCTGGTTCCTTACCATGAAGCTGCATTGAATATTATTTCAACCTTCACCAAGTTCTTTATAGAACACGTACCTCGGCTATAAAACCTGGAGGCTGACGCTCTGGCCGGCCTCGCAGCTTTATTAGCAGCACCTCTCGGGACTCAACACTACGTCACGGTAGTTGGTCGAGACTTGGTCTGTCCTAAAAATAACCTATGCTCACAAATAGCCCATGCCGTGACGACAAGTACCGGTGTTAATGTCCGAGACTGGAGGTTCCCGTTCATCGACTTTGTTGTCTATGGAATTCTCCCAGAAGACCCGAAAGAAGTCGTCTCGGTCAGAAGGCGTTCCCTTCGGTTTTATTATGATACAGCTACTAAAATGCTGTACCGACGTTCTTTCGATGGACTTCTCCTTCGATGTCTATCCAACGAAGAAGCAGTCGAAGTCCTTCGAGAAGCTCATGATGGGACTTGCGGGGCTTATCAACCTGGCCCTAAGTTGCAGGATCGACTACGACGTATGGGTTACTACTGGCTAACCATGGCAGCCGATGCCGTCGACTATGCTAAAAAGTGCCATACGTGCCAGTTTCACGCCGACTTTATCCATACACCATCGGAATAGCTACATCCTACGGTCGCCTCCTGGCCCTTTGAAGCTTGGGGCATGGACATTGTAGGACCTATCACCCCTCCTTCATCGAGGGGACACCGTTTCATCCTAGCCATCACCGACTACTTGTCTAAATGGGCAGAAGCAGTTTCCGCTGACGAAAGTAAAAAAGCTTTAGGGTGATCAGCTTCATCAAGCATCATGTTATCTACCGTTTTGGGGTACCCCACAGGATTATCCACGAAAATGGTCCTTAGTTCATCAGCCATGTTTTCAGCAGATTCTGTGACAAGAATCGTATTCAGAACGTGGCATCAACCGCCTACAATCCGGCAGCGAACGGATTGGCCGAGGCATTTAACATGACTATCGTCAGGCTACTCAAAAAGGTCGTGTCATCCAACAAACACGACTGGGACGAAAAGCTCGGCGAATGCCTTTGGGACTACCGTACAACGGTACAGACTCCGACGGGCAACACACCATTCTCCTTAGTCTACGGGAGCAAAACGATACTGCCTCTTGAGATCCAGATACCCTCACTCTGTGTAGCGATCACAAATCAATTGACAGAAGAAGATAATCAACGTCGTCGTCTGCAAGAATTGGAAGCACTTGACGAGAAATGTCTCCTATCTCAGCAGCGTATTGAACTCTATCAAGCCCGTATATCATAGGCTTTCAACAAAAAGGTCAAGCAGAGGACTTTCCAAGTAGGAGACCTGGTCCTGGCAGTTAGGAGGCCGATGGTGTTGCCTCACAAAACACCAAAAAATTTTGAGCCCAAGTGGGAGGGACCTTTCATCATAGAGATGGTATACTCAAACGGTGCTTACAGCCCCGCCCGACCAAATGGGAACTTGTTCATGATGCCCATCAATGGCAAGTTCCTAAAGAAGTACTACTCTTGTCATCTTTCAGATATGTACTTCCATCTCTACCTAGCAAGGAAAGCAGTGGACCTGATCATCAGAGCTCACATACACCTCCCTTTCACAAAATATTATGCTTTCGGAACCCAGTTGTTCCGTGGTATTCTATCTCCAGAAGAAGAACAACCACGTCCACATTACCTCTGAGTTGCTCCTCTACACCCTGCAAAGCGGAATCTTACACTACGTAGGATTGCGCTACTTATCTTGTTTACCACATCCACATTACCTCTGAGTAAACATCCCGTACGGACAACCCCTGCGTTGCCGTACATCGATCGTAGAATTTTTATGTCCATATTACCTCTGAGTAGTTCTGCATATCCCCCCAGAGTCACTCCTACCACGTCAATAATACCTCTGAGTAGAAAGATTCTGTCATTTGAACCCCATATTTGCCACGTCCACAATACCTCTAAGCAAACATGTCGGTCCTCTCAAACTTATTATCTGTACCTAAAAACTAAGGTGCGCAAAAGATAATAGGTCCACACAAATCGCTAGTTCATGACAGTAAAGATGAACACACCACAAAATTCTTTATTTTTTATTTAAAAGTAAAGGATTATATCCCCAGCAAAGTTGCCAAAATATAACAAAAAAAGACTACAATCCCTAAGCATCACTGGAATTGGCGGAAAGCTCTTCGATCCGATGCTTCAAGTTTTCAGCCCGAGTCTCTATAGTTGCCAAGACTCGGCGTTCAGCTTCTTGACGTATCACTTGCACAGCTTCAGGAGCAGTATCATTCTCATACTTGGCGTCCAACTCTTGTCGTTGGTGAGTCAGAAAAAGAATATGGAGAGTAACAGCTGCTTTTTCCTCCTTGGACGATACGTGCTCAGCCTGGGCTCGTTCAGCATCTAGCAAAAGTTGGGCTTACTGGTCTTCAAGGAGGCTAATCTTGGCAGTTACCTCCACTATACTAGCATCCAACGAGGCCCGCAGCTCCACCTTCTTCTGCGTGGACTGAGATAGTCTCTCCACCACGGCCTCAGCTTCGGCCGCCTTGCGGTCCCAGACGGCCACCGTGGCCTGATAAGATGACTCGACTTCGGTTGTCAATTTCTCCTTCTCTGCTTCTATCAGAGCAGAAAAGTTATTCCGTCGGATGCTCTCAAGTTCAGAAAGATGCTGGTCGAGCTCAGCCACCGACGCCTCCAGAATCTCAGCCATATGATCATGGCCCCGGTGGAAGTACCCAAACCTATCACGTCCATACTACCTCTGATAGGATTGTCACACCTAAACAGCTATACTATCCATGCTTCTTGTTCAAAGTATTTTAAAACTTGTCCAAAAGTTTTAAAAACTTTGAAGGGGGTCTTGTAGAAGCATAAAAAAAGAGGGATATTGCTTTTAATCCCACATCGGAAAGGAGAAGAAGAGAGGTCTCATTCTACTCTATATATAGAGCCCTCTTACCTCCTTTGAAAAGGGCACCAAAATAAATAAAGAAAAGGGAGCCCGTTATCCAGGGAGCCCGTTATCCAGGGAGCCCGTTCGAGCCACAAAAAGCTGCAGTAGTTCACCTCTTCTTCTGGGTTGGCTACAAGTTCTTCATACGCTATCAAGGCGAGAAAAAAGTTAGACTCTGAGTACTATGTACCCCAGCGGGCTGGTACAAAGAGGTCCAAGGTGGTACGGGCCATGCGCCTCAAACGTGCTATGCCAACAGAAAACCAGAAGCATGCGCTCATAATTATGCGCGCTACTGATGGTAGGCTGTACAAAGTTGACTTGGGTGCTTCTGTGCCAGAAATAAGCCGACCCTCAAAGTCCTTGTCTCACTTGGGCATATCTGCTGCGTTCGCAACCAAGTCGTGCAAGGCAAATTCTGTGGTCTTGAACCCCCGCGCCTACATTGGTTGTGCGTCTGAGGCTGGTTCAAGTCACTATAAATGTGGTTCCCCCACTATTGATCTGGACGCGGCTTATGCGCTGGATCAGGAGGAACAACATTCACTTGATCATCCCGATGCTTGGCCTTGCCATGCGCCTGATGGGAGTGTAAAGGTGACACTCTCCTCTAAACGATTTGCATAATGTGATCATTCACAAATGCCAATCAGGAGAGCCGACTGACAAGCACAATGCGCCCCTCACAGGGTACTCCTGTGCTGTGGTCACCATCAACTGATGCTGCCGTAAGACAGTGGCTCCACCACCAAGGCAATATGTGTTCCAACAGTTGCAACATGCTGTGCCTGTCCGACATCATCTCAGAAATATGATGCCAATTGAGACTTTGTAACAGTCTACTCTCAACTAGGTCCATCACTCAGATGTCTCAGCTAGCCGCATCGTCTCAGTCCGACGTGCCTGGAGCTCTTCCATCATAATGAGGCTTAGGCACATCAAACCCAAACCATGCATTCAACTTAGCACTCGATGTCGTCTTGTAGAAGAATACTACCAGCTAGCGGCTCGAACATAAACTGCTATGTCCATTCCAACTCGACGAATCTCAGTCTTCTGAAGGAGTTCACCGTCAAAGCTTCTTCGAACAAGGAGAACCATCACCCACAGTACAACATCTTGCCAAGGAGAAGGATCAGTCGAATCCATCTTCGTCGAGAAGTCAAGGGGGAGACAACCAAACTCTCTCAAACTGTTGCTATTTATAGGCCAGGGCAAATCAAACCCATGCGCCAAGTGGCAACCTTTCCGAAGTTAGTGCAATGAACTTGTATTTATAATGATGAATTTACCTCTTCGAATTCAGCTAAGGCAGAGAGTCATTTAATGACCCGAAGAACTCAACAGACAGACCAATAAGGATGCGCCATCAACACCAAGCGCCCTGCATGGATGCGCCCCAGAAAGCACAAATCCATACGTCCTGATGAACACAAACCCGTATGTCTAGTGGGGTACAAATCGATGCGCCCACTCAAAGGCCCATCACCCATCAAGAATATTAAATGCTAAAGTCTGACACGACAGCAGCCATGCCTCGATGACAGAGCAGTAACAGCTTTTACAGAAAATGAAGCGCCACTGACGTCAGCATCATCATTACTCTCCTCTAGCGGTTACAAGCCACGTGGTCGATCGACCATTCGTATGTGCCTCCGCAGTCATGCGTCCGAAGACTCGCATGCGCCTCAAAAGCCGTGCGCCCAAACCAGTTTGTGACTCCTGAAGGTTACGAGCCAAAGCCTTCTCATGCGCCCAATCCCAGGCACAACCTATCAGATCACTCCCCACCAAATTTGAGATCTTTGAGCTACAGACATGCGCCACATGTCCTTTGACTCAGTTCAGCCTATGAAGGGGTGCTAACCACCCAAGATCTCAGTAACAGAAAGATCCTCTCCACTGCCACATGCCAACCACAAATACAGCATGAAGGATTCAACCCACAAATCATGGCGCATCATCCATGCGCCCTCCACCCGCAGCTCCAGCCACGTGGCGTTTCTACGTACAAGCGCATCCTATATATGCGTGCATGAGCAGCCCAACCTGCTGCTTATAAATAGGGGAATCATTTTGTTTTTCTAAACACACACAGACATACAAAGACGCACAGTCAAAGACAGACGTAACCAGAGCATCAGAGTTATCACCCACAGAGATCGGAAGAGACACTCAACGTCTTCTTCCCCTCCGCAAGCTCCGACATCCAAAGCAACCCAGACCTTCAAAGAACCGAAAACCGTCGTCAGGTCGTCAACGGAGTCAATGCATTACCACTTGCTCCATCAACACAGGACCCAGATAAAAATAAAAGTGTACTTCTAGGACTACATATAAGTCCTACATTGTAACACTGTTCTGTTTGTAATTGAAATTATAATTCAAAGATTTTAGTGGCAAACAGAGACTGTTGGAAAGCTGCTCAGACGATTGAACTAAAGTACTGATTATCTGGAGTTAGTACACTCAGATATCTGTGACTTTTATTAATCCTCCACAGAGGCTGGTTTGAAGTGTTTCTCGAAGTACACATTCCCATAACTTCTCAAGTAGAAGGATGTAGCATTCGAGTAGTTCAGAGACTTCAGGGCTGAAGCTGAACGTTAAATTGATCTACAACTACTTAGAAGTGATCGAGATGTAGAGTATAGGTCTCATGAATTCGCATCATTTTGGAAAGAACATGGAATCATCAATGAGACTACTGCTCCATATTCTGCTCAATCTAACGGGATAGCGGAGAGGAAGAACAGAACGTTGACAGAAATGATGAACTCAATGCTGCTAACTATGGGTCTTCCTAAATGCTAATGGGGAGAAGCTGCATTGATGACCACGTTTATTCTAAATAGAGTGCCGTATGCAACTTCGGACGTAACTCCTCATGAACTTTGGTTCAAAGTCAGACCTAACTTGAATGTCATTCGAGTGTGGGGGCCTTTAGCTTATGTGAAGCTCCCAGATCTGAAGATTTAGAAGCTGGAGACTAGGACTATGAAGACGATCTTCTTGGGGTATGCCGAGAAGAGTGATGCTTGGAGATTTCTTGATATTGAGTCAAAGCATATCATCGAATCTCGTGAAGATAATTTGCAAGGCACAAGAATATTATTCTTACGGATAAACCGGAGAACAATAAAGGTGCACAAGAAACTGAAGTTTTCAATAAAAAAGTAGTCCAAGAAGATGTTATTGTTGAAACAACGGTTGAACCAGAACTCGCTGAGCCATCATCGAAGCGAGCGAGGAGGCCGAAGAACTTCGGAGTTGACTTCATCACCTATCATGTGGAAGCAGATCCGCTTACCTATGATGAGGCGATAAAGACCAGATATGATGTTTTCTGGAAGGAGGTGTTTGACAATGAAATTGATTCCATCACCTCAAATAACACTTGGGTGTTGGTTGATCTTCCTGAAGGAGCGAAACCCATCGGATGCAAATGGATCTTCAAGAAGAAGAAGAAAGTAGATGGAACTATTGACAAGTTCAAGGCCAGGTTGGTGGCCAAGGGGTTTTCTCAAAAGCAGGGGATCGACTACTTTGACACGTATGCTCGAGTAGCCCGGATGACCACCATCAGAATGTTGATTGCTCTCGCAGCGATACATAATATGGTGATACATCAGATGGATGTGAAAATAGCATTCCTGAATGGCGAGCTGACCGAAGAGATCTATATGCAACAGCTATAAGGGTTTGTCGTCAAAGGTCTTGAAGACAAAGTCTGCAAGTTGGTAAAATTTCTATACGGTTTAAAGCAAGCTTCCAAAATGTGGCATACGAAGTTTGACAAAGTTATAAGGTCAAATGGCTACAGGGTCAGTAAAATAGACAAGTGTGTCTATACGAAGTTTGTTGACGGAAGGGGAGCCATCGTTTGTCTATACGTGGACGACATGCTAATCCTAGGTACGGATATAAGCCGTGTCATGGAGGCAAAGAATTTCCTCTCGACGAAGTTCAGTATGAAGGACTTGGGGGATGCTGATGTTATCTAGGGACTCAAGATCATCCGGACAGACACTGGACAAGCGCTGTCACAGTCTCATTATATTGAGAAGATGATCACTCGTTACGGGTATCAGGATCTTCCAGGGATCGATACGCCGTACAAGTGTGATATGAAGATGAAGCCTAATTCAGGGGAAAGCGTCAGGCAGCTGGAGTATGGAAGCGTAATCGAAAGTTTGATGTATGCTACTACTGCCACAAGGCCTGACATAGCTTTCGCTGTGGGAATGCTGAGTCGTTTTACGAGAAACCCAGGCATTGAGCACTGGAAAGCTGTGAAACGGGTTATGAGATATCTCAAGAAGACTCAGACATATGCACTGCACTACAGCAGAGATCCGCAGGTAGTGGAAGGCTTCATTGATGCCAGCTGGTGCTCAAAAGTGGAGAGCGAGAGGTCCACAGGTGGATACATTTTCACAATGGATGGAGCTGCTATATCGTGGAAATCGAAGAAGCAGACTATGCTCTCATGGTCATCCATGGAATCTAAGTTCTTTGTACTTGATACCACAACGGAGGAAGCAGAATAGCTTCGGGAGCTCATGTATGATCTTCCAGTAGTTGGGGCATAAATACCGGAGATACCGATATACTGCGACAACCAAGCGACTGTGGTGGTGGCATCAAATAACCTCTTCAATGGAAAGAAAAGGACATTACGGTTGAAGCACAGGATAGTACACGATCTCATGAAGAGGGGTGTTATTGCAGTGATTGATGTTCGGAGTCAGGAGAACCTGGCAAATCCGTTCACCAAGGGCCTCAAGCGCCAGCTGGTCGATGACACAGCTTGTAAAATGGGCTTGAAGGTATTCTGATATTGTGTTATTACAATCCTACCATAAAGTTTTATGCTATTAGTTCAAAAAGAAATCTACAAGGTATCTAGCTTTTGGTTCAAGGAAGGACTATTAACCAAAAGAATATCAGGAACGGTGGGTACTTATCCTCTGTGACATGGAGAGGTTACGGACCTACAACCACTGTTGTCTACTGTTATTTTCTACAAAAAATGGATCCCGTGGGAAGGTTGGCTTAAATGCCTTAATGAGTTCTCAGGCAGAGTGAATGCCTGGAGTGCTTGACAGGAAGCACAGTAGCACAGCACTACAAGGAGTGTAACTCCATGCTATAGTAGGGTGACTCCACCATGAGGTTCCCAGGTAGGGGTAATGCCTTGGCTTTGTAAGCCAAGTCACAGCGGAGTAGCACCACAAATAGGCAGGTAGCCTAATATTGTATGATAATGATAATAAAGAGAGGTAGACAGCACTACAAAGAGGACGATGTCCTCATGTTACAGTGGCATGACACCACGAAGAGGTACCATATAGGGTAAAGCCTCGGCTTCGCGAGCCATGTCATAGCGGTGTAACACCGCACGGAAGCGCAAGGCTTCATGCTGGGTAGTTTGGCACTACGAAGAGGCTTGTGACCTCATGCTACAGTAGTATGACACTACGATGAGGTACCCAGGTGGGGTAAAGCCTCGGCTTTAAGCCATGTCATAGCGGCATAGCACCGCAATGAAGCGCAATGCTTCATGCCATGACTCTTTATAAAGAACTCGCCTATAGTGTATGGATAGAGATATCAGGCCGTCTCTTGAGGGTAAACTTGTAGACGTCCAAAAATTATACACTGAAACCAGGCTAGCACAAGGTCTTTAATGTGCAGCCAGAAGCATAGTTGATGTCATTATGTGAGCAGGAAGAATTGCAGTTATGGTACAAAATTCACGGCTTAGTCCATTCTTGTATCATGCTGTTATTTAACCTATGCGGGAAGATTCAAGTCGAAGCGACATCTCTCCTAATGTATGATGGGCAGTCACTGTGGGGAAGGCTCAACCCATATATTGAGATATGTGGGAGATTGTTGGTGTTTTTGCCTTTGGACTATGAAAGATAGTCCCATATCGGCTACACCAAATGGTGAGTATCTCAATATAATACATTGCTTGTATTGAGGTGTGCACATGAGGTGTAGTGGGGCACAAGTGTGTGCCATGTGGGAGTATTTTCCTAGAAAGAAAAAGGATTAATTCCAATAAAGAAGTAAGTTGATTTTTGTTGTGCGGACTCTGACTCGGATGCGGACTCCAGGATGTCTCGTACATGTACGGGAGTGTTCGGGGGGTAGGCGTGGACTGTCACACTTCTATGTTGATTGGGGGATGATCTAAAATATCAAACTCTATTTTTGAGTATTGGTATTTTAGTCCCACATCGGATAGGAGAAGAGGTGAAGTCTCACTCCACTCTATAAATAGAGCCCCTTGGACTCCTTTAAAGATGTCCCAAGGAGAGAGTTAAGGGAGTGTGTAAAGTCCAGGAAGCCCGTTTAAGTCTCAAATATTGACTTACGAGCATTCCAGAAGTTCTTCGTAAACTTGTTGGTTCCTGGGGGCAGATCGTGTTGGGGCGAATCTTGCTTTGAGCAACGGTGATCTTAATCACCCCAGCAAGAACCTTTTTTCTTTCTTCTTTCTTCTTTCTTCTTTCTTCTCCTTCATCTGAGTTGTAACTCAGTTCTGTCCGTCTGCAACTGCGATTGCAAGGAAGAACGTGAGATTTATTTTCTGAACTTAGTTCTGTCCGTCACCAACTGCGATTGCGAGGAAGAACGTGAGATTTACTTTCTGATTATTGTTGCTTTTGTAATCAGATTTATATTATAGTGTTCCTCTTGGATCTCGAGTATAATCAGAAGGTGAACGTTTGTTGAACCTCTAATCTCGACATCGAGTCTACCATCTTTGATCAAGCCCCGGGACTAACACAAATAGCATAATTGTCTAATTATTCTACAAGAACCAATTCTCTCAGTCCTAATAAAAAGATCTTAATTATATAATCTAAATAAATTAGGATATTATTATTGACACTCCTAAAATATCATCATGTAATACTCTTTAAGTTTATACAATTCAAATTCCAAATCTACCCCAACATTAAATTTGAATTAATTTGTACATGCATGGAGAGATGAGTGCAAGATGATATTTTGGGAGTATCAATAATGTTAATTCAGGGACATTTGAAATTTGAATGATAAAATTAAAGAGGAGTATAGGATGACATTTTAAAAGTGCTAATAATGGCATCCATAAATTAATACACTTAATTATAATAATCTATGTTAAATAATATGTTTGCTCAGTCCCAACTTAGGAATAACATAATAAATTAACAAATTGTGCTAATTTCGTGATATAATTTATTATAAAAATTCATATAGATCATATGTAATATATAAATTAATAAATTTTTGATATATATATATATATATATATATATATATATATATATATATATATATAAAAAATATATATATATATATATATATATATATATATATATATATATATATATATAGTGCCTATATAATATAAAAATTTTCCCCATGGTCAGCTCCCCTTTGCTCCCCGAGCGATCGATCCCATCCCCTTGGCCGGCCTAGGCCGGCCGGCTCTCCCCCCACCCCCTTCCCTCCCTCTTCGAGCGTCTTCGCAGTCCCTCCTCTCCGGTCGTCTTCCTCGATGGCGACCCCCTGGCCTCCGGAGGCGTTAGACTTGATCCAGCTGCTCCTTCCAGCTGCCCTCCGATCCAGTTCCCCTCCAGTCCCTCCTCCAAGCACCTCTTCGCCGGCGGCCGAGTCACCCCTCGCGCAGCCTGGAGCGCCCCCCGGCAGCCTTCCAGCTCGAGCACCGCGCAGTGACCCCCTCAGCCCCTCTCCCCCTGCGTCCGCCGGCCACCAGCCCTTCGCCGCCCCAATCAGCGGAGCAGCCTCCGTCGACACCCCTCGTTCCTGCCCTCTCCTACTTTTCGAACCTCCCCTTCCCCCCCTCGGGTAGCATGCTCCCCAGTACAGCTGGCCTCGAGCCTACCGCCCCCTGGCCCCTCGGGAACTCCCCTTCCAGCGGCCTTCTCGAGGAGGTCAGTCCTAATGGCGCATCAGCCCTAGCTGCGCTCGTCCCTAACACGCAGCCCCTGGCGCTCGAGCAGTCCGCTCTTCTTGTGCAGCTGATGCGGGCCGCACATGCCTCTGGGCCCCCTCCTCTTGCGCATGCCAGCTCCCTTTCGAGCGCGCAAGTCCCTCTCAGCTCTCCCCTGTGCGCAATGCCTCTGAGCCTCCTCCTCTTGCGCATGCCAGCTCCTTTCCGAGCGCGCAAGTCCCTCTCAGCTCCCCCTGTGCGCAATCCACCCTACCCCTTCCTGCTTTACTCTCCCCTATCTACCTGTCTTTCACCCTCTCCCACCCTCTCCTTTCTCCATTGCGCTCCCCTCCTCCCCTATTCCCCCGTATGCAATTCCCCCATCCCCTCCGTTGCGTAGCGCCCCCTCCCCCCTTGCGTAACCTGTCCCACCCACCTTGCTTCCCCTTCCCCTCCTATCGGGATACCCGTCTGCTGCAGCTCTTTTCCGGCGTCCCCCGGTTTCTTGGCGTCCTCCCTCGCAGCCTCTCCGCCTCTAGCGACGCCGCCCAACGCCCCTGCCCTCTCGGCGCCCCTCTCCACCCCCATCTTAGTCGGCTTCGCGCCTCATCCTATGGTGCCCCTGGGAGTCCCCTCTTCGATGGAGGCTGCTTCGTCGCGCCCCCCTCCCTTCCTTCCCGCGTCGGTGCGACCCCCGTCGCTGGCCGCCTTGGCGCTCCGCCCCCCTCCTTCACCCCCTCTCAGGCAGGACTTCCCTAGCTCCTCCCCCATCCCCATCCCCCAGCGTCGGGTTCAGCCATCCCCAGAGTGGTTCCTCAATCCCCCGTCCCGGCTCCTCGGGACCCACCCCTCCCGGACCGTCTCAGCCTTCCTATTTTGCCATGCTGCGTCCGGACCTTAGCCCTTCGAAGGGCATTATACTCCCAGACGTCCTTCTACCGGACATCGACTATTCGTTAGAGAATTCTGCCCCAGTCATCCCCTTCTCCGAATTGGAACTGACTTCACTGTCAGCAGCCTTTCCTCACACATTTATTCTAAAATTCTCCACGGGGTGCCCCAAACTTGCCAGGGTATAGGAAGCTATCGCTCAGTGGAACCTCTCGTCGAACTATCGAGTAGCTCCCCTCGATCCCAGGCATATTCTCCTTCACCTATCTTCGGAACAAGATCATAGGACTGTGTGGTCCAAGGGCACTTGCAGGATTGACACCCACCAGATGAAGATAATCAAGTGGTCCCCAGGGTTCAACACCAAAGAAGACTCCTCCACAATGGCAGCTTGGGTTACTCTCCTTAACCTTCCTCTCATTTGCTTTATCCCAGCGGCGCTTAGGCGCATCGCCAACTCCTTCGGGACGTACGTGGCTACGGCGCCCGAGACCAGCAACCTCACCAAAGCCTACTATGCCAAAATCTGCATTGAACTAGATCTCTCATCAGAGCCACCCAACTTCATCACTATTGAGCTAGGCAACCACACCCATACCCAACAAATCCTCTACGACAACCACATATTATTCTGTAACCACTGCCATTTAAGAGGCCACCTTTCCAAGTATTGCCACCGTCTTCACCCGGAGCTCAAAAATAAGTCATCCAGGAAAGCCAACGACCTTCCAGCTGAAAACCCCCTAAGTCGCCCATTCTACCTCTTTCGAACTCCCACATTCGATTCAACTCATGCATCAGTGAGCCAGCCTCAAGCGAACCTCCGAACAGAGCCAAGATCCCATTCACTCCCCAACACATAGCAACCTCCAACCAATTTGCCATTCTAGACTCCGAGGACCCGGAGCCGGATAGTCCAACCGGTAGCTCTAGCTATCCCGAACCATCGCCTCCATCCCCCAACTCCTCGCGATTGCAGGTCGCTATCGTCTCAGGCAGCGCTGAGCACCTGCACCCCACCATTGGCTTGGAGGTCGACTCCCAGGCCCCCCCAACCAATACAGCTCACCAACCTCCCAACGGGAACCCAGTCGAAGATGCCCTAGCTTTCCTTGGACCCGACCAAGCGAGGAGAGGTATGTAAGTCCTAGCCGCAGGATTCCCTCTTCAGCAGATGCTGACTGAAAGTGCTCTCGACTCCCTGGTCATACCCTCAGAGGATCCTGCTGTTGACTCAGCTAGAGATGTGTTAGGCCCCTCCTCAGGCCCGCACGAGCACCACAGCTGTAATCCTCCCACAACATCGACAGCAGAAGAGCCGAACTCCCAACAAAGCAAGTCAGGCATCGACAAAACCGCCACCATCCAAACCAGATCTGCCGCAAGGCGGAACAAAAAACCCTCCCTCAATATCTTAAATGCTTAACATTCTATCCTGGAATGTTAGAGGCCTGGCTAACAAACTGACATTAAGGAGAATTTCCAGTCTTTGAAAAATTCACAAGATTGACATCTTCATCATCATTGAACCCAAAATCCCCTCCAAACGTCTTAAATCTACCCAAATGGCCCTGGGCCTCCCTACGGCGATTGCAGGCAGGCACGACATTTGGATTTTCGGATCGAAGGAGGTTAACCTCAAAATTATCCAGGATTTCCAACAAGCCTTATCATGCTGGGTTACTCACCCCACCCTTCCGGAGCGTGTCATCCTTTCTGCGGTCCACGGTAGCTGCATCATCGCAGAACGCAAACTCCTCTGGAATGATCTTCTCGACACCTATCTCCACAATACCAACTCCCCCTGGCTTTGCATAGGGGACTTCGACGCCATCACCCGCAGAGAAGAGAAGATCGGAGGTCGCTCCACACCTCTACCAGCCATGCAAGACTTCAACGATTTCATATTCAACGCTCACCTCACTCCTCTCCAGTTCAAAGGCAGCGAATTCACCTGGTGTAATATGCAGGACGGTGATCGCCGTCAATATTCCCGTTTGGACAGAGCCCTCACCAACGTGCGCTGGCACAGCATGAAGATCAGTTCCACCCTGTCCCACCTCAACTCCACAGAATCCGACCATGTGCCTATCCTGGTGGAAATCAAGAACAACACCTACCCAGCTAAAAAGAACTTCTAATTCCTCGACTTTTGGACCAACCACCCGCAGTTTTCGAGCGTCGTTACAGAAGCATGGAGCAGTCAGGATTCCCCCAACCCCCTTATTGGGGTCAGCAACAAGCTCAAAGCCACATGGAAAGCCCTCTCTAATTGGAGCAAACGAGCCTTTGGGGACATTTTCCAAGCGATCTGTGTCGCAGAGGACGACGTCACCCGAGCGGAAGCTATATTCTTAACTGACCGATCCTCCGTGGCCAGGAGAGCATTGAACCTTACCAAGGCCATGCTCAAATTCAGGCTCAAAGTTGAAATCGACTTCTGGAAGCAGAAAGCCAGACTGAAATAGGACAGCGACGGGGACAAAAACTCTAAATATTTTTACGCCTGCGTCAATAGCAAAATAAACAAGCTATCGATACATCAGATATCAGACGAGCACGGCATCATCAGATCGGACCCCAAAGGCATCCAAGCGGCGACCACCGATTACTACGCCAAACTATTCTCCAAGGAGACGGTCCACAAAGACACATCATTCCTCGACCAAATTCCTGCAATTATCAACAACTCCGACAATGCTTTGTTGGAACGACCCCTGACCGAATAGGAGGTAAAAGATGCGGTTTGGGCATTGAACGAGCATAGTGCCCCTGGTCCGGACGGCTTTACTGGTGTCTTCTTTCGCACCTACTGGGAGATTATCAAGCGGGACATCACTGACGCGGCTATCGCCTTCCTTGAAGGCACTCCTTACCCCAAAGCCATCTCCAGCGCCAATCTTATTCTCATCCCGAAAAAAGACAACCCCACCTCCTTTCATGACTTCCGACCTATCAGTCTTTGCACCTTCACCAACAAAATTATATCTAAGATCATCGCTACTAGAATGACAGACACCCTCCCCAAAATCATATCGGAGGAGCAAAGCGGGTTCGTGCGAGGAAGGAACATCCAAGACAATATCATGCTGGCCCAAGAACTTATCACATGCATGAAGTTTCCTGCCCGGGAGGGCAACATCGCCATCAAAATTGACATAGAAAAAGCCCACGATGGACTTGATTGGCAGTTCATGATCTGGGTCTTCAGAGCTTTCGGATTCTTAGAGAACTGGACCAACATAGTGTGGAGATCCGTCAGCAACTCATGGTTCGCCACAGTTATTAACGGCCAATCTGAGGGCTTTTTTAAATCTAGTCGTGGTGTCAGACAAGGCGACCCTCTATCATCCACGGTCTTCATCATTGCAGCCGACGCCCTGAGCAGAAACCTCAACAACATGGCCAACACCCCCAACTTCTAGCAATATCACACAACCAGTGGATGCCCCCCATCACCCACCTAGCCTTTGCCGACGATTTACTTATCTTCTCATCTGGGGATATTGGATCTATGGAGGTGGTCCATAACACCCTGGAGCGGTACTCCAGATGTTCTGGCCAGAAAATCAACCATTCCAAGAGTGTCATCTACGTCCACCACAGCATCAAAATCGAGAATGCCACCAGACTTAACAACCTAACTTCCTTTACGGTGGTACACCCTCCTTCAACTACCTTGGCTGTCCCTAGTTTACGGGAAATCCAACGCCAGCATCTTCGAGAACCTGATCAGCAAAATTAGGAACAAGATCGAAGGATGGCATAACGCAACCCTATTCCCAGACGGCAAAATTATACTCATCAAACATGTGCTCAACTCCGTCCCTATCCACACATTAGCGGCATGCTCCCCAACCAAGAAGGTCATCGCGTCGATCGAGCAGATCTTTTGTAAGTTCTTTTGGGGCCACAACAAAGGACAAGACAAACACCACTAGGCTAGTTGGGAAACCATGGCTACCCCGATCGCGTGCAATGGGATTGGATTCACCAAACTCAATCACATCGTCAAAGCCTTCTCCATGAAACTGTGGTAGAAATTACGGACGAGTGAAAACCTATGGACCAGGTTTATGAAGGCCAGATACTTCAAACACATCCACCCGGTGACGGCCAGAGCCAACAGCAGATCATCCGCGGCTTGGCGCCATATTTTACAGGGCCGTGATCTGGCAAAGAATTCGATTAGACTTCATCTGGGTAACGGCGAGGCCAACCCATTCCTGGAGCGATGGACAGGTGATAGCCTTATTCCGAACATTACAGACTCCTCGAGCAATTGTAGGATCAAAGACCTGTGGAACCCCTCCAACAACGACTGGAATTGGAATCAGATTTGCGATCGGTCCGGCAACGATACGGTTGACAGCATTCGTCAACACGGTCTTAGCATTGGGCCTGACGCGGACAAGCTGAGGTGGTCGCTGGAAGCCTCTGGGGCATTCTTTGTGCGATCGACGAGAATTGCGATCCAAGAGAACGGGCAGGATCACTTCATCGCGCGATACTGGCATTCTTGCATCCCTATAAAATGGTCCTTTCTCCTGTGGAGAGTCACGAGAAAGAAATTGCCTACCGACGAGATTCTTAACTCCATCGGTATCAGCCTGGCGTCTGCTTGTAACTGCTGCACCGAACGTCAGACGGAGACTATCGACCACATCTTCCGGGAGGAAAATCTCTCCAACCAAATCTGGAGCATCCTCAATCGCAACTACAACATCAATCCAGGAGCCGGGCACTTTCATGATCTTCTGGCCCATTGGGGAGCTGTGTCCTACGGTCACCAGATCGTAGCAGCGGTCGCTACCTAGGCAATTTGGAAGAATCGCAACAAAGCGAGATACGAGGGTCACCAATACTCCGTCGATCAGCTCATTCGGGAAATCCACCGGCAATGCCGCAAAAGAAGCTCGCAATGCTCCCACAGCCCTCCAGCATTCTGGCAACCTTTCCTCTGTTAGTTTTGACGGGCGCAGTCGCCCCTCCCCCAGTCTTTCCTTTTGTGGTTTCTTCCTCCGGCCTTGTGCCTTGTATCTCTATCAGGCTTCGACATTTTGAGCCTTGATTAATAAAATGAGGGGTTTTGTCAATATATATATATATATATATATATATATATATATAGTGCCTTTGGTTACTACAAGACCATCCTAAAATATAACACAAATTATTGTTTGTTTATTCTTAAAATTGATGTCACCTTGAATTTTATCTCTAACTTTTCTTAACATAGTAAGAAATTTTTGCATGATTTTTTTTCTTCAACAAAAATTATTCAATGTCATCACTACTTTTTTTTGAAATCTCACGCACACACACAATTGGGGGACTCGAACCTTACCGGTCCCTCCGGGTATCCGTTTTAATACCACTAGGCTGGAGAGCTTGGACGTCATGTCATCACTACTTTCAAATCTTTTTTTCGTGAAACCGGATCCATAGTAGGACAATCATCTTCAACTTGATCATCTTATTTTTTTGGTACAAGATTATTAATCTCTAGAGGTTTATATATATATATATATATATATATATATATATATATATATATATATATATATATATATATATATATATTTATATTTATATATTTATATATATATATATATATATATATATATATATATATATATATATATACTCAGCATGGTATTCGAGACCTGGTGGATGGACATGATACGTAAATGCATATCTACTCCAACAGTTTACATTCTAATCAAAGGCCAACCACATGGATATTTTGGCAGCAATCGGGGACTACGGCAGGGAGACCCCCTCTCGCCATACCTATTTACCACGGTGATGGAGTACTACACTTGCTTGATGGACTTAGCAATGCACCAGGGGGATATCGTGTCGCTCTACAAGCGAGTCCAACCCTGGGTGTCTCACCTGATATATGCCGACGACCTATTAGTATTCATCGAGCCTTCGGAGAGGGGAATTGGGACCTTGAATAAGGTCCAGCAGAATTTGGGCTATTATCAGGGCTATATCTGAAAAAAAAATAGAGTCTATTTCAACCAGGACTGTCCACAACAAATCTACTGGTCTGGATTGTTAGGAATTGATAGGGGCACGCTCCCAGTTCGATATCTGGGTGTACCACTTTCAACTACATATGTTTGCGATACAGATTGTAAGGGGTTGACCCAATATGTTCAGGCTAGACTGGAGGGTTGGCAGTCACAGATACTCTCATTTGGGGCCGTACTGAATTGATCAGGTCTATTATTACGGCTATCACAGCATACTGGATGCAGGCTTTATATATTCCGACCAGCACATATCCAGAAAATAGAAAAATTATGTGCTAACTTTCTTTGGCGAGGGGGACTTCAGACTATCGCAGGGGAGGACCTATGCCGGACTAAAGAAGGTAGAATTGGTCTTTAGAGTCTGCGTGTTCTTCGTGAAGTCAGTATGCTCAAATTGGCATGGCGGTTCCTGGAAGGGAGGTCACAGTGGGCCCGATGGACGAGTAGCAAATATTTGAAGACGAACAGTTTTTGGGTCCAATTAATAGATAACAACTTTCGGTCACATTTAAAAATATCCTCCGGCTACTCCCAGAGCTAAAGAAGCACATAAGTCGTGTGGTGTATGATGGCAGGACTACTAGTTTATGGATGGACCCCTGGCTCAACCATCAGAGTTTGCTTGATAGACTGGGTTGCCAGTATTTGAGTTGTCAGGATCTCGGAGGGGTTAGAAGTACTTATACAAAATGGGGATTGGCAGGTGGCGGCCAGACAAGTAGGGCAGTGGTACCCGGATGAAATAACTAGTATAATGATTGACAAAGAAGCTATCACCGATCGTTGGGTGTGGGAGGGCACACGAGATGGGGAGTTCTCCAGCAAGGTCACGTACAAGCAAACTCGACCTCAAAACATCAAGGTGACTTGGGCGGATATTGTGTGGACCAAGGCAATCATAGATCGACTACTTACGAGAGATAGGTTGGAGAGATTTGGCATCCAAGTGCCAAACCCACAGTGCGTGTTGTGCGCGACACGTGAGGAGACACGAGATCATCTATTCTTCCAGTGTTTATTTACAGGTCATATATGGCAAATGTACAGGGGCCAACTAGGTATTACTGCTACTGGGCAGCTCGGGTTGTAGGATATTTTTGAAGAGGTAGCTGCTATAAAAGGAAGAAATCAAAAGGCATTTAGACGAGCCAGGATAAAACTTCTAGCAGTAGTATGGAATGTATGGCGGGAAAGGAACATGCGTATATTTAGAGAGTGGCAACGTCGATGAAGGATATGATCAATAATATTGATCATGATTGTAAGTGTCTTGGGGAGTAGCAGAGAGTAGCATACTTATATGGTAGTGGTGGTTTGTATGATGTATTTTTTACCGTTTACTCAAAGTACCCTTGCTTCAAAAGATAGATATATATATAAATATATATATATATATATATATATATATATATATATATATATATATATATATATATATATATATATATATATATATCTATATATATATATATATATATATATACACACACACACACACGCGTGCGCGCGTCAAAGCCTCCTAGTTATTACAGTGGCTAGGAGGTGGATACATAAAACACTCTGGATGGGTGGGTTCGATCCCACTAACTAAACATATATCAAAGTCCTGTATGGGTAAAAAATTTGCCCACAAAACATGGGATGCGAATACCCGGGTACCCTCTCTTAAGAATAGGTGGGTTCTTTTTTGCCCTGATAATTTGTTTTTGTTTTTCTATACTCTTTATATAAATAAAAATTCCTTTTTTCTGTCACTATTTTTTCCATTTTATTAATTTTTTTATCATTAATATTTTTTTCAAAAATATTAATATTTTTATCAAATATGGGAATATAATTTTTCGGGGAGAATTTAATTTCCAAGAATATATAATTTTTGAGTATATAGGCACATCAGGTGTTATTTGGGATGAAGCACTAATGGCACATCGATATGTATTTGAAGCTTTGGATCGAACATTTAGAGACTTAATAGATGTTGATAAACCCATTGGAGGAAAAGTTATGATATTTGGAGGTGACTGTCGACAAGTGCTTCCTATTGTCCGAAATGACCCAAAAATAGAAATGTTACAAACAAGTGTAGATAAATCACCATTTTGGAGACATACTAAGATCCTCAAACTCAAGGAAAATATGAGATCCAAAAGTGATCCCGAGTTTTTAGAATTCTTGCTTCGTATTAGTGATGATCAAGAACCTAGAGTGAAAGAAATGATACAATTACCATCGTCTATCTTATTACATTAGGAGGGAGAAGATATATTGATAAATTTATTAACAAAGTTTTTCCAAATTTGCGTGAAAATATTAACAATCGAGTTTACATAGCTGAAAGAGCAATTATTACTCCCCTAAATGAAAATGTTGATGTGCTTAACGAAAGAACCATTCGTTCATATGTTTTAGGTGAAGACAAAATTGTATATTTATTTGATTGGGTTAAGAGTGATCCAAGAAATTTGTATCAACAAGAGTTTCTAAACTCAACATCACCAGGAGGTTTTCCTCCACATAAACTAACCTTGGAAAAAAAAAGTATGCCTATTATGCTGCTAAGAAATATTGACCCATAAGTGGGATTATGTAACGACACTAGGTTATTATGTTGTGGTTGCTATAACAATGTATTGATGCTAAAATTTTATCAAACAATTTGTTGGAAATATAGTTTTTCTACCAAGAATTACTTTAAAGACATATGAGAATTCCGGACTCCCATTTGAAATGACAAGGAAGTAATTTTCAGTTAAATTGAGTTTTGCACTCTCAATAAACAAACCAGAGGGTCAGACAATACCAAATATAGGTATTTACATTTTCAATCATGTTTTTGGACATGGATAATTGCATGTCGCTTTATCTCGTGTTTCAAAAATATAAACAAGAGTGTTATTTTAGAAAGGATCAGTTGACAACAAGTATATAATATTTACCAGAAATATTGTTTATCAAAAAGTTTTGCTACCACAAAACTAATCACATATGAGATACTTGACTTATGCCTATTAAGAAACGGAATTAAACATCTTCTTGGTTCCATATAACCTCTTTAGTTTTTCTTATTTCTTACAGGACAATACATATTGTCAATACCGATGACTATCGACCTCTTATATGTAAGCAAGAATTACTAGTCAAGTCCTACTGATGAAAGATGATGCTCGAAGATGCAACAAAAACTCATTGAAAGTGGACATTTTTGTTCACTAGGTTAGATATTTTCGTTGTTAAATAAGATGATATCAACATTTCTAACATAAAAAAAATGTCACGCCCCACTCCCGTGGGAACGATCGTCCTCGCTAAGGCATGATACTGTGTGAGCCTAGATTGCGCTCACACAAGGCGGGTTCCATAACGGCCAATTACAGGCTAAGCGACGGGGTCGTCGCGCAGAAGTCCCAGCGAAAACATTGATACAGCAGCAAAAATTTGAAGCAAAACACAAGTCATACAAAATACTCTTTTATTGATATTGAAACAAAGATTACAATGTGGCACAAGGCCAAGATTATAATCACTCAAGCTCACTCTTCTCATATTACAAGTCATTCTGCTCTCTCTTATCTCTCAATACAATTAGAGTAGGCCTGCGGAAGCTTTAGATAGGCGATGTCCATACATTATGTCCCGTATAAGTCTAGACTCCACGCGACCGTACGCCCTGAATCGTCAAGGAACTCCGGGCCTCGACGCATCCAAGCGAGCTCCGCGCCACGAGCTTCTACCTGTGCCTACACATAAAAACTGTGTGGATGTCAGTACTCAACTGTACTGGTGGAATGAGCTCCTCGCCCACCCATACAAAACTAACACGTTCATTTACTTTGTGCAACATAATCCCTTTACGATTGTCTTTCTACTCTTGCCTTAGGATCAATTTTAGGACATAGACTCTCGGCCTATTTTATGTCTCTAGACTATCATGTACCTTGCAACTAGCAACTTACTGATACTTTGCCTCTAGATCCTTTTCGTGTCAACAATGTTAACTTATCAAGTCGTGTTTGCCTTTCGACCCATACTCAGAGACGCAACTACACGATAGTATCCAATTTTCTTGTGACCGTGCTATAAGTCCATTATGCCGTCAATGTGGTCATATCATGAGACCTATTCGTGTGTCCATATTGAGGCCGTGCCTTGCAACTCAGTATGACTTAACCATATTGTTGCCTCGCAGACCTTGTTGTTTTAATCACCAACAGACCAAATCAAGACTTATGAACTTAGTTTTACCTAACCAACTTTACCATGCGGTGATTCCTGACTTAAACTCGCAACGACTCAAATTGTAACTCTATGCCAACAACTTAAGACTCGACGCCACATCTCGTGCTGAAGCACGGTGTCTATGTTGCAGCCAAATCTTAGGCCCCAAACATTGTCTTCTGATCATGCACCTATTCAACTCGACTCAATCCAAAGGCACACCAGCGGATTGCCGCCCGTGTCAACCCGTCCATATGAAAGGTCACTAGCATCACAAGCTATCATGGACGTATAGTCTTGTTAATCGGGGTCCTTTCAACGCAATTAGTTATCCCCATTGTAAGTTTCTGCTTAACCTGTGCTATTATCCTTGCACGACTATACCCTATTCCCTCCTAGGCCGAGTCGGTCCCGTGGCCCCGGGTTGCTGCTCGAGGAACCATCGTCCTTGACGACAAGTTATCCATGACTATGCAAGACTCGACTCGAACTGACGTCTCATACAGTCATTCTTTTTCCAATGTTACCATCCTTTCAAGACCAAGTTCAAGACTTCTAGTATTTGAGACCGCCACGATGATGCATGGTCGCAAGCATTCTTCCTTGTTGCCCTATCATTTTTCTCAACTCTGGAACGCTTATTTAATAGCCTTTTTTTCCAAACTCCATTTGAATCAACCGTAGCTTTTGCAATAAAATACTAAGTCCGTGACATCGTACCTTAAGCCTACTTATATTCTATGTGACACTACCGTCCAACTCATACTTCATATGACTAGCTTTGAGATCGTAGGACTTCGTGGCTATACCCAGCCGTAGAATTCGTGGAACCGTGCTTGGTACTACTCCGATAGCCTAACATAACTTGCCTAACTTAATTGTACAACAACTTGACGAACAAAGACTGCGTCAAGCCTTGCATCGGAGGAACGTGTCGTGCACGCGTTCGACTTTGAACAACCAAGTTCTTTGGGTGCTTAGACTTATGCCACAAGTCTTGCAACACAACTTAGCCCGTAGGGCGAACAAAGGTTATGCTAAGCCTTAGACGATGGGACCGTGCATGCTTTTTCAAGCGTTATGCGGGTGACGCCTATGACTTAGGCTAACTCTTAGCTTTGTGGCGAAGACCAACTTTTTCCTTCTCCTAAGCCACGGGACGAAGGATCGAGTGTTAAATTTTGAAAGCCATCGTGCAATACTTCTAAGCCGACCGTGGGACCTTTTTCCATGTTCTAACTCAATCGACCTGACTTGGGATTACTCCCTTAGCTATGTGGATTCATCTCTTTTTATTATCAAGCATACGGTGCATTGAAAACTTTTATGTTATTAATGCGAAGGCCAAGCTGAGGCAGTTCACCGAAGCTACCCACCTGAGTGAGGAGTCGCCTCGATCGAGCGGGTTTTTGTGCAAGCCATTGCATGGCTAAGTCCAAACGACGTCGGTGTTTTGATTCCTTCGATTGACTGAGCGGGACGGGGCACTACATCTTACACCACTCAGAAAAAGTTTCGTCCTCGAAACTAACTGAGTACTTACTTATTGACTTATAACTTGATTCAACATCCAACGATTTTCGTACACATTCTTCCTATACGTTTCTTCAATCCGATCCACGCTCGCTGCTATTAATCTTTTTCCTTAAAACCCTCGCTACCCTTCCATTCCTTTAGTCTCACCTTAAATTCAACATATCACTTAGTTGGATCATGCACATAGTTTGGGTGTCCCAAAAATACATACATTTTAGCCAAGCCTCGTGATAGAGAATTCTACTATTTTCACTTGAGCCGGATCGTTCACATATTCAAGAGTCCCTCATATATATGCATTTCAGCCGAGGCTCATGAGTGGTATTATCATACTCTTGAATCATTCCATTCATCAATACCAACACCCAAACTAATCAATCCTCAAGATCACTCATGCCGATGCTAACTCTTGCAACATGGACGTCTCGTCTAACCGCTAGGCCATCTCTCCAAGCTAAAGTCAATTGTCAGTATTGGAATCATAGTTCCCAAACAATAATATCAATACTGACCCCATTCTAAGGACAAACCAAAGTTGATAGTATGGGGCTTTCTACCCAAGCTTACATCACTCCGATTTCTAAACTTCGAGCATAGATTTTTACCTATTTAAACTTGCAGCGTTCAATTTTAGGGGTCCGAGTCAATCAGCAAAGCCATCCTACTTCAAGTTCTTCTCAACCAAGTCTCTTGCATATCACTATCGTATGTCCAAACAAACAATTTTTATATACTATCTCTTTAAATCCGGTCGATATAATCTGCCTATCCATTCCGTCCAAGTCAAGCACACTATGACACAACTTGTCGCTAAACCATAATTTTTATTCCATATTTCCTAATTCTTTCTATCGTAATTCACGTATTCAATCATGAGGTCGTCTGACTTAACAATATGTCACGCTCCAATCTCATGCGAGTCTGATTATCCACGGTAGGCATGAAATCACCATGCAACACTTCCGCGAGATAACCATCTTCATCGGGACATAACTCTTGCCTGAGTTTAGACTAATTCATTCTTGATACGCAGATTGGAACTACTCAATCCTCAAGTTTACTCAATCATCAATCATAAATCCGATTGATCCTCGAATTCACCTTCGCATCAAGCCACAAGTTAAAGTATTCCAAATTGCTACGCCCTAATTTTTCTGAGCACGATCATTCTCGCATATGAATCACCATGTCAGCGCTTACGCAGAATGATCATCCCAAATCCGATATAACGCATGTGCGAGGTTGGAGTTGCGCTAGCGCAAGACAAGGTCGTCGACGTTTGGTTATCAGCGTAACCACCAAAATATAACCATTTTTATCCAATATTTATTTCAATCAAGATCCTAAGTATAACCTCCATCAAAACAATAACACTTTTGCATGATTGTCATTCCTCGAATTAGAGTGCCCCCGAGTTATCGTATATCGATCTTTGATATGTCTCAATACCATCGATGATATATGTAACCTGACGATCTCCCTTTGCAACAAATTTTGAGTCGTGCAACTAATGCTATCATCCGAACCGGATACACCATATTTCCTCGATATTCAAGATCAATTCGATCGTTACCCCTCGAACTAGTTATATTTTCAATTCGTCCAAAATCTAAGATCACGTACGTTCATCCGTCTACCTTAAGTCATCGAGCCACATATTTTTTTCAAGTCGTATCGATCTATGCTAACTCAAATATTCGAATCATTTCCATGCACGTTATCATGAAATTGTGCTAAGTTTTTGTATACGATCCACATATCAATTTTTTCGATCGAGTCATCCGTTTGTTATCTTAACTTTTCCTCGATTCAATCTATCTACTCAACCATTTCTGCATTTCATACTTGCACAATCCTAATCTCATGTGCATCATCTCTAGTTTTGTTCAAATCGACTCGTCCAAGTCTTTAATATCACAACTTACTCAATGATACTCAATCTATGGCTTTGCATACATGCGACGCTTGCTGACAAACTCATTGGCACCCCTCATCCTCAATCGACCAACATCTCCGAGGCTATCCCATACACCACTCAGGGATAAAGTTATTCGACAAATCCTTAAAACTATCATTTAATTCGCAATCGACTACTTCAAATCTCCGTGTTATTCGACAAATCCTTAAAACTATCATTCAATTCATAATCGACTACTTCGAATCTCCGTTTGAACCATTCCTCAAATTTTAAGCATGCTCTTCTATATCACATCGACGAGAACATCGTCGTTCGATAGCACCGCTATCAAAACTACCCAACACTCTTTGAATCGATTCTAACTCATTCTTTCCCGACACAATTTTGGTGTATATGCCCAGCCCGACTTAGCTAACCGTACTTTATACGAACCATCTTTTAGTTTTGACAAAAACTATTGTCATATGATTTGCAAAATATATAGACTTATTGTATGGACATCTTATAAGACATTTGAGAGAGAGTGCACCAACGATATCGAATTGCGGAGACAACATCAGAGTTTGCGGAACAAAATTGAGAGTTAAAGAATTCAATCGAAAGTCCAAGGATGTAAAGTCGTGCTCTGATACCATTATGTCACGCCCCACTCCCGTAGGAACGATCGCCCTCGCTAAGGCATGATACCACATGAGCCTAGATTGCGCTCATGCAAGGCGGGTTCCATAACGGCCGATTACCGGCTAAGCAATGGGGTCGTCGCACAGAAGTCCCAGCGAAAATATTGAAACAGCAGCAAAAATTTGAAGCAAAACACAAGTCAAGTAAAATACTCTTTTGTTGATATTTAAACAAAGATTACAATGTGGCACAAGGCCAAGATTACCATCACTCAAGATCACTCTTCTCATATTACTAGTCACTCTGCTCTCTCTCATCTCTCAATACAATTAGAGTAGGCCTGCGGAAGCTTTAGATAGGCGATGTCCATATTATATCCCATATGTCCAGACTCCACGCAGTCGTACACCCCGAATCGTCAAGGAACTCCGGGCCTCGGCGCATCCAAGCGAGCTGTGCACCACGAGCTTCTACCTATGCCTGCACATAAAAACTGTGTGGGTGTCAGTACTCAACTGTACTGATGGAATGAGCTCCTCGCCCACCCATACAAAACTAACACGTTCATTTACTTTGTGCAACATAATTTCTTTACGATTATCTTTCTACTCTTGCTTTAGAATCAGTTTTAGGACATAGACACTCGGCCTATTTTGTGTCTCTAGACCATCCCGTGCATTGCAACTAGCAACTTACTGATACTTTGCCTCTAGACCCTTCTCGTGTCAACAACGTCAACTTATCAAGCCGTATTTGCCTTTCGTCCCATACTCAGAGACGCAACTACACGATAGTACCCAATTTCTATGTGACTGTGCTATAAGTCCATTGTGCCATTTGTTTGCCATTAATAATCAAAACAAGAACTTATAGAGGAACTAATTTTGATTGTAAACTTTAAAAGTACAACAGAAAGCCTAAAAAAATCCTAGGAAACAATCTAAGTACAATTTAGTTTTGATTCTGGGGGGTGACGGTGGAGGCTCGGGAGAAGTGTAGGAACTCTGCCTTACTCCGTGGACTATCAGACACGATCTTTGCTCTTGAGAAAATTGTCAGCCTTTTGCATGGGTGTGCTACCTGCTATTTATAATGATTTCGGGATGAAGCATAATTTGGCCGCATAGATTCCACGTGGCTGTAACAGTACACGAAGACTCGGTCTTTAGCTGCCAGCTGGTGGTTTATTAAGATTTTCTTCTTGCAGCGAATCTGGGTGGTTGAGACTTGGTCAATTTGCCACATACCCTGAGACAGCAAATGAAGGGCCGCATAGAGCTTAGGGCATTTTGGACCGCATAGGTATTCTTTGTCTTTTAATGCTCAGCCATGCTGGACCGCATAAGACTCATACGGCTCAGGTCGCCATCTTCCTTAGCTACATGTCTCACCAGTAGTGCCACCAGTCCGTATGAAGTTTGGGACCTTTTTGTGCCGCATAGATCCTGCATCCTGGGCCTCATAAGGCTTTTGCGGCTCTGGTCGCAGTCCTTCTGGCCGCATGATACCCCCTGCGGACCATGCCTCAGACCACATGAACTCTCAAGCACATGGGCCCTATGTCTGGTGACATGACACTTCTTTGTCTTTTTCGAAAGGTCACGTCTTATCTTCATCTTTTTGTCAGGATGTGTCAGAGTTGTCAGCTTTGTTAGAGGTGTCAGATTTGTCATAGGGGCTCCTGCTGCTGATCAGCTAGGTCGCATAAGTAGCTCTTCCTTCTGTGGCTCGAAATAGTTTGGTCATATTTTAACATAATCAATCTGTTTGAGATGGCAATGATAGGCCACATGGAATTTGGGGCATTTTTGGACTGCAGAGTTTGTCATGCGGCTCTTCCTTCTGTGGACCAATTTAACTTGGCCCAGAGTACTCATGCGGTCGGCTTTTTCTGTAATATGATCCGCATGAACCCCATCTTTTCTATGCTTCTACAAGACCTCCTTCAAAATTTTTAAATTGCAAATTTGGAATACTTTGAATAAGAAGCATGGAGATATGTCAAGCCACAGGGAGGCTTCAAGCCATGGGGAGACTTCGAGCTGTAGGGGAATTTTAAGCCGCAGGGAGACTTTGAGCCACAAAAAGATCCCATCCAAGCTGTCCAACTGTCACTGCTGTATTTAATGCTCTAATTCGATTTTGGATTTGGGGCCGCCTTTTTGGTTACAAGGGATAGAATCCCAAGAGTCATCATTATCTCTTAGTGGATACGAGAATCGAAGCGACATCTATCAGTTTACTCTTTTTTGAAGAACTATAAATATGGGCCATACTGTGAGGAGAGAGCTTCTTTTCTTTTCTTTCAACTTCTCCTCCTTCGACTTCATCATATTCGTCTTCCTTTCTGCTTCAGTCAGCCATGGCTCAAAAAGCTTCTAAATTGACCGGTGCTGTGGCCAAAGGAAAGAGACTCGCCTCTTCGTTGAGAGCTGCGGACTCTCCTCCCGTTCATCCCGACGTGCAGCCTCCTATTAAGGGTAAGGATGGTGGGAGAACGATGACTTGAATTTAAACGGCCATGTCGCATGCTTTATGCTCAGGCCTGTCATATATCGCCTCTGTGCTTGGCATAATCGGTGTGTATCCTATCTCACTGGACCGCATGTGTGTTGTGTGATGGAACCGTATGGACTGAGCCACATAAGTGTCATTGAACCGTATGGATGCCTCATGACAGAGCCGCATGAGCACCACATAACTGAACCGCATGGATGTCTCATGACCGAGCTGCATGAGCATTACATAACTGAACCGCATAAGTGCCTCATGACCGAGCCGCATGCATGTCACATAATTGAACTGCATAAGCTCCTCATGACTGAGCCGTATGCACGTCACACAAATGAACTACATAAGCTCCACCTGACTAGGCCGCATATGCATCTCATGGTTTTAAGCCACATGCATACCCCTCACAACTGGATCACATAAACTCTGTCTGTCTGGGCCGCATATGCTTTGTTTGATTTGAGCCGCATGTGCTCCTCACAACTAGGCCGCATAAGTTCTGTTTGACTAGGCCGTAAAGCTGAAGAATGAACTTAACTATATTTCTTCTTTGACCCTTGTAGTAAACTTGCCTACAACTCCATCGGGGAGCTCTTGATAGGGTACGCTCAGTCTGCTTTGGGTGCGAGATTTGACCATATAGTCGAACGCGTGTCAACTCAGATTACCCAAAGTCAACCTGAGGCCAGGTTAAGGGAGATCAGGGGCCAATCATTCTTCTACCTACTCAGCATGATAAATTTTGGCAGACTAGGGGACACTCATCTGAAGCCTGTATTTTTATTCAGAGATGCTCTAACTGTCTCGAACCCAAGTATACTAGAGATATCTGAGAGCTAGGATTTTTCTTCCAACGGAGTAGCGCTTCATATTGCTCAAATGGAATGCCATTTCTCCTATCAGGTTTTAATATGGTGCCTATCGAGAGATGAATGACGGATCCCATAACTCAGGACCGACGGGGAGCCTTCATAGGCAATATCCATTATAATAGACGAGCGCGATCGACGGTCGCAACCAAGGAGTCAGTCAGTTGTTCTGTTGTCGGACTAGCCCCCGACAGTTTTATAAATAAGATAAGGTCCAATAACCGGTTCTCTGAAGCTGACACCTTCTTGAACCAGATTGCTCACAAAGGGTCATATCCTATGGGCAGACTATCGCTGCTGAATTGAATGCATCGTTCCCCTCCGTGGGTCAACTTGACATCCTAGATTCTGATGATGTATCAGGATACTTTGCAGCAGCTCTGCCTCTACTATGCCACAAAGGACACCTGCTACGGTCTTCCTGTGAACACAAGGCTGTTCATAGCACTCCTCGAGATGTACAACCGTCGTACGGAGACCTTTTTTATGTCGGCTGGGGAGATGGGGCTCGTTCTCTACGAGATACATGATATCTCCAATTTGCCCTAGGGAGACGAAGTTTATGAGGAGTATACTCCCACAAATAAGGAGTTTAGGGAGTTAGAGCAACGGTTCTCTGGGTTCCTTGCCGTTTACCGGAAAGTGCTATCATCATAGCACTTGTCAGCAAATATCGAAGAAGAGGGATGAAAGCTCTGAAGGGCATCTTCCCCACACCAAGGATTGGATCAGTTATCTGTTCAACCTAGGGGCTTCAGGCCGGGTTGCTCCTCGAAGCCCTCAGACTCAAGAAGAGGAGGTTGCTCATGTTCAAAGTGCCAAGAGGAGCAAAGCTTTCAGTGACAGATTCGGAAGCCAGACCGACACCTTCAGTTATTTCTATCAAAATACCCAACTCTTGTCCAACAAGGCCATCCTGGCTGGGTTTCTGATGATATGGTTGAGGATCTGTGTGGTCTCGGGGGGTTCCGGTTCTATTGAGAGAATCAGCCGCAATCTGATCCTCCCTGCTGTTAAGTCTTCCGAGGCAGGCTAGCTCTACTCCTAGCTATGGTGTGTAACATTCATCGAGGCTTTTGTATCTTTACGGCTAAAACCCTAGCTCGTGACATTACGAAGGATTTCAATCGAATTGAGCTGCCCTACCATTATCTGATGGGGTGGCTGCTAATACACTACCACTTTGTGTTGCGTCCTGGCCCCGAGGGTAACGCGATGGCCGACGATGCCTTCATCTACCAGTACCATGACATGCCCTGGACCTGTTCAACCATACCCGACTGCCAAACTATGCTCGCACGGGTGGACAACTACTCCTTTTTTGTGTTGGTTATGCCTTTTACCGACGAGGAAATGAGGCACTTTTATCTTGATGGCGGTGTTGCGCCCCAGATCCTATCCGAGAAGATGTTATGCTGGTTGCAGAATATCCGCCCTGCACATCTGGTTTATCGCAACCGCAACGTCGTCTTCTTAGAACCTTACCTACCCATCCGATACTCTCGGCAATTTGGGTACATCCAATTATTTTTGGACAACCCCAGCCCCTGCCTAGGTTATGAGGGCGGTGTCCTGGATGGCATCCGGGCCTGGCATTACTACAGTACAACCCGTACCCAAACTAGCTTCTGTCTATCCAACACTGGGGGCTCGGGGCGCATCTCGTACCTGGCGGCCCTCCATCATCTCTGTAAATGGGCCTCCCTGTGACTTTGATGCAAGTACCCGTTTCATTACCGGTACCAAGTTGGAGGGAAAATGCAAGGAGCCCAAAAAGAAGACTATGGCAGGAAAGGCGAAGGCTATCAAAGTCTCTGACTCTGATTCCACTGATATAGAAGAGGAGAATGACTCCGACGATTCACCACCCCCTGCAAGTACTTTGGCGACGCGCTTGCCTTCTCCTGTGCCAAGTCCTCCACATAACCGAAGTAATCGAGGACCCTCCGTCGTCGACAGGACTCGTTCTCAGAAGCGGGTCGTGATTAAGACCCGTGGGACTGATGCTGCGGAAGGAGGCAGTGATGTCGAAACTATCTCGGAGGTAAATTTCATCCCGACAGACCACTATGTGACTTTTGGGACATTATCTGAGTGTTCCTTTTTTGTAGGCTTTGGGAGAAATAAACCCTCCAGAGCCCGATATTGTCACGCCCCGATCCCGCAGAGTCCTTTCGTCCTCGCTTCGGACTCTTTGAGACCGATCATCCTCGCTAAGGCGTGATGCCATGCAAGCCTAAATTGTGCTTGTACAAGGCCAAGACCTGAAATAAGACAAGATAGACAAGATTGACAATACGCAGCGAAACTTATTGCAGATAATTGAAGTGGCAGCGGACATATCTCAGAATACATGCATTGAACAAAATGGTAACAAGAAACAATTCTCTTTATTGATTTCATTTGAACAGATTACAAGCTCTCATTTCTCTCTGATACAATGTTACATTCTCTAAGAACTTTACAGATTACAATGATCCCGTTCCTATACATTACATCCCATTATATACAAAACCAACTCTTGCAACAGATGTCATCTCTTGGCATCTCTTCTGATTTCTGGCTCCTGAGGATGAGGCTCGGGCTATCGCTTCGGGCTATCCTTCTCGATGCATATTGCACCTGCATGCAGACTGAAGGTGGGTCAGTATATCAGCATACTGGTGATTGTGAATAAAGAGCTATTTTCATTTAGTAAGAAAACGTTTCTTGTGATGTGATCTTACTACTTTTACCTATATTCATTTCATGCATACCGAGTCAGTTTAAATTCTTTGAAAACATCTTTAAAAAGTCACAATTCATTTCTTTACATCTCAAGCATACGAGGGACTATTCAGTTTAAGCATAATGACTATTCATTTCTGTGAAGTGCGCAGCATATTTCATGAGCATATTCATTTCTCTTGTTCAAGCAACTCTAAGGGACAATTATAAGCACGATACGATATCTTTTCTTTAGTGGAACATAACATTTTATTGCAACGGATTAATCTCTGCAAGCAATTCGTGTAAAAAACTCAGCAATACAAATATATCACTTTTTCAGTGATTCTTACCAAAGCCGACCATCCATCCCTGCACAAGACAAGGATTAGCATAAACATAATATAACCAACATACTTAATTCATATTCGTCTCTGCATCGTTAGCTCTTAGCAAAACATTCTTGACACATGCAGACTCGATTAGTAGCTGTGACTCTCCGGTTCAGCTCTGCACCAACCAATACCTATCTATATGATGGTTCATGGAAAAACCCATGATTAGCCGCTGTGACTCTCCGGTTCAGCTCGTCGCTAAGGACTTAGATTCGACTCCCATTTTCACATAGAGGCCCTAATCTCTCCTAGGCCGAGTGGTCCAGGCGCCCCCAGATCCACCCGAGAGACAAATTTTCCTTGTTACCAAGTTGTCCGAGACCATATGCATGCTCTAGCAGTTCTATCAGATGAGACAGTTTTGTGATCAGATGGACGACATGTTCTTTTCATGCCTTAACAGATATACGACATGTTCATTTCATGCCTTTCTTTTATTCATCTCAACATGTAAGTCCGTCTATACATGTCTACAAATCTCAAGCATACTTAGCAACAAGCAATGATCAAGCATTCAATTCGATTCATTTGTCTTCTCTTATCCTATCAAGCATGACAAGCATCATATCAGTTCTTATTAGCAGGCAACAAGTCTTCTTATTATCATGCAGATTATTTCTTTTCTCGTTCTTAGCGTAGCAATATGTCAAATCTCTTATAAGAATACATACTGGTTACCGTCTTGTTATTAGCGTGACAATGTTCTCTTGATCAAGGCAACATTCTTTTCTTTGCAAGGCAATATGTGAATTCTCTTAAAGCATACTCAATGATTTACCATCTTGTTATTAACAATAGCATTCAATCAAAAACGTAGGTTCTTATTAGGCGTAAGCGAATGAGCAAATAAGACTTCATCCACTTATCCAGATCAATCGTCTTCTGTTACAGAGCCAGCAATCCGATCTTTCTGTCTATCTAGTGCCTTCGCGGAGCGAGGCACTACATAATTACCCACAAAAAAGAAGTTTCGTCCTCAAAACTTAAGTAGAAACTTACGATATCCTTAGCAGCGATAGTCCTCATCCTTCGCCATCATCAATCCATAAAATCATAATTCAGATCATATCAAAATTCTTGTTCAATAAAGCATTTCAATCTCAATCAATCAAATCGATAAAAACATATACCGACATCATAAAAATATTTACGGACTTATTGTATGGAACGTTCATCTCATTGATGATATCAAGCAGTCAAAAAAATTTGATCAGGAGAACTTCTTTGAATTCACTCGAATCAATTGGCCAGAGGATCGTGTTGTTCTGATACCATTCTGTCACGCCCCGATCCCGTAGAGTCCTTTCGTCCTCGCTTCGGACTCTTTGAGACCGATCGTCCTCGCTAAGGCGTGATGCCGTGCAAGCCTAAGTTGTGCTTGCACAAGGCCAAGACCTGAAGCAAGACAAGATAGACAAGATTGACAATACGCAGCAGAACGTATTGCAGATAATTGAAGCGACAGCGGACATATCTCAGAATACATGTATTGAAAAAAATGGTAACAAGAAACAATTCTCTTTATTGATTTCATTTGAACAGATTACAAGCTCTCATTTCTCTCTGATATAATATTACATTCTCTCAGAACTTTACAGATTACAATAATCTCGTTCCCAAACATTACATCCCTTTATATACAAAACCAACTCTTGCAACAGATGTCATCTCTTGGCATCTCTTCTGATTTTTGGCTCCTGAGGATAAGGCTCGGGCTATCGTTTTGGACTATCCTTCTCGATGCATATTGCACCTGTATGCAGATTGATGGTGGGTTAGTATATCAGTATACTGGTGATTGTGAACAAAGAGCTACATTTGTCTGAAACGATCACTGTTCATTTAGTGAGAAAACGTTTCTTGTGATGTGATCTTGCTACTTTTACCTATATTCATTTCATGCATACCGAGTCAGTTTACATTCTTTGAAAACATCTTTGAAAAACCACAATTCATTTCTTTACATCTCAAGCATACGAGGGACTATTCAGTTCAAGCACAATGACTATTCATTCTATGAAGTGCGCAGCGTATTTCATGAGCATATTCATTTCTCTTATTCAAGCAACTTTTAGGGACAATTATAAGCACGATATGATATCTTTTCTTTAGTGGAACATAACATTTTATTGCAACGGATTAATCTGTGCAAGCAATTCATGTAGAAAACTCAGCAATACAAATGTATCACTTTTTCAGTAATTCTTACCATAGCCGACCATCCATCCCTGCACAAGACAAGGATTAGGATAAACAAAATATAACCAACATACTTAATTCCTGTTCGTCTCTACATCGTTAGCTCTTACCAAAACATTCTTGACACATGCAGACTCGATTGGTAGCTGTGTCGACTCTCCGGTTCAGCTCTGCACCAACCAACACCTATCTATATGATGGTCCATGGGAAAACCCATGATTAGCCGCTGTGACTCTCCGATTCAGTTCGTCACTAAGGACTCAGATTCGACTCCTATTTTCACATGGAGGCCCTAATCTCTCCTAGGCCGAGTGGTTCAAGCGCCCCCAGATCCACCCGAGAGATAAATTTTCCTTATTAACAAGTTGTCCGAGACCATATACATGCTCTAGCAGTTCTATCAGATGAGACAGTTTTGTGATCAGATGGACGACATGTTCTTTTCATGCCTTAACAGATATACGATATGTTCATTTCATGCCTTTCTTTTATTCATGTCAACATGTATAAGTCCGTCTATACATGTATACAAATCTCAAGCATACTTAGCAACAAGTAATGATCAAGCATTCAATTCGATTCATTTGTCTTCTCTTATCCTATCAAGCATGACAAGCATCATATCAGTTCTTATTAGCAGTCAATAAGTCTTCTTATTAGCATGCAGATTATTTTTTTCTCGTTCTTAGCGTATCAACATGTGAAATCTCTTATAAGAATACATACTGGTTACCGTCTTGTTATTAGCATGACAATATTCTCTTGATCAAGGCAACATTCTTTTCTTAGCAAGGCAACATGTGAATTCTTCTAAAGCATACTCAATGATTTACCATCTTGTTATTAACAATAGCATTCAATCAAAAACTCAGGTTCTTATTAGGCGTAAGCGAATCAGCAAATGAGACTTCGTCCACTCATCCAGATCAATCGTCTTCTGTTGCAGAGCCAGCAATCCGATATTTCTATCTATCTAGTGCCTTCGCGGAGTGGGACACTACAGATGTTGCTTCCGAGATTCCTCCTCCGAAGCCCGATGTTGCTTCCGAGATTCCTCCTCCGGAGCCTGATGCTGCTTCCGAGATTCCTCCAACTATGGACACCTTGGTCAGAGAAGGTACAAACCTTACAGAATCGGATTTTGGGACTGCGGGGTCTCAGTTGGTCGCTACCAGCCCAGCTATATCTCCTTTCAAGGTAACCGGGACTGGAGTGGTAGATGCAGGCGGGTCGGGTATCGTCGTTGAGGAGGATATGGGGGCAGTGGAAGGAGTTATGACTGTCCTGAACGAGTCTCAGTCTCTGCCACCCTCCCCTGATAAGCTATGTCATATTCTTACCAACAAGGAGGTTCATTCGCTCTTTCTCCATATCCTTCGAGTCAAGCTAATTATCGGTTATTCTGGATCTGTAGGCCTTGCTCCTTCTTTGCCGATGGTAGACATGACCGCGGAAGAGGGGATAGTGGAGGACATTAGGGTAGACCTCGTACAAAGAAGAAGAAGTGTACCTTCTCCATTTTAAATCGAAAGGTCCCCCGCCGGGTCGAGTTCGGAGCTGCCTATAACAGAAATGTCGACGGTAGAGGTGGTGGTTTCTGCGCCAGCATCGGTGGATGTGGGGTCGGTTGAAGCTGCCCCTTTCCCAAAAATTGAACTCTCCGCTCTACCCAGTCTTCAACTCCTTCGGGCTGGAGAGGAGGAGATTGTCGCTGCACGGGAATCTTATCGCTTAGAGTTTGTTTCCCTTCTGACAGGGTCGTCTAGCTCCGCTGTGCCTCCTTTCCAGACACCTTCAGCTCCTTTGGCTGCTATTCCTTTGACGCCGTCCTCTTTGGAGAACCTAGACGAGTCGTCAAATGACATAGTCGAGAGCTTTTACCGCCATCTAAAACGGGGGGTTGAAGCTGCTTTGAGGAGGGGAACATCATTTGTCGTGGCTCGTCATTGTGCCCGCGGCCAGATTGAACTGCTGAAGACGCTCCCAGGTGGAGAGGCGACGGCTGATCTTCTGGAGCATAAACTGGCAGAGGCTGATCGGCGCCTAATCTAACTGTAAAAACTACGACAAGTCAATGTGTAACACCCTATTTTCTGAAAATTGGGGATTTTTGAAAATTTATTATTTTTATTATTTATTAATGGTGTTTTAGTCATGGTATGATTTTCTGGTGATTTTAGTTAGGTTAAACCAATTCCTAAGTCATGACTTGTGACTTTGTGATTTTACTAATAAACTCTAGTGTAAACCCTAGCTATTCCTTAACCTAGAGACTAACCATGATCATGTGAGCTTAGCCATAGGCTTAGAACATCAAATTAGGGCTTTTTGGCCTAAAGGGTATTTTGGTAATTTTCTAGGATTTATTTGGAATTATTTGGATTTATGAGATTTATTATTAATTAATTATTTGATTAGTGTCATGTTAGTCCCTAACCTAGTTTAGCACTAATCTAGAGGTTAGTTACTAACCTAGAATGATAAGGGGGTAGATATTAGTCATGGGTTAAGTAGGGAAAATATCTAGATATTACATTTTAGATATTTTGCTTAAAACACTCAAAAGATCAAGCCTTTAGCACCAAAAGTCTTTGTCTTAACCTTGAAGGAAAGCCAAGGACACCCCCTCCCCTTGCCTTGGCCGGCCATAGGGTACCCCCCCTAGCCCTACACCTTCCTATATAACCCATTGTGTCATTCATGATTCATTTTACATGAATTTAAGCCTACAAAAATTTCCTTTTCTTCAAACCTTCCTAACTTCCTCAAAATTGAACCAAATCACTCCTAGTCTTTTGCATTGGGTTCCTACAACCTAGAGGGTGCTAAGGGAGGCTAGCAAGCTGGACACAAGGACTTGGACACCAACAAGTGGACAGGACACACCCCCCCCCCTCTTATTGAGTTTTCCTTGGAAATTGCATCAATAGGTAAATGCTCTTAAACTTAGTTAAAACTCTGATTTTTCTTCATGTATGCATGCATCTAGGTACTAGGGTACTGTGGGTAAAATTTGGTGAAGGTTAGAGTCGGTTTGGTGTCCGTATCGGACACGTATCCATGTTTGAAAACCTGTGTTTGGTGAAATGCCTCAAAGAAGAGGACTTACTGTTTTTGCAAAACTTTTTGAACAAAAACCTAGCCTAGACCTTGCTAACCCTAACCCTAATTCACTGACCTCATTTTAGGGTAGTGTCCGTGTCCAAATTGGACACGAACCCACGGTTTTCACAGTGCACAGACACACTGTACATGCCCTGCTACCCGATACCATTATCTCCCTGGACACGCCACGTGGACACGCCAAAATTGGCATAGAGCACGGGGCACTGACTGACAGGTCATCCCCAAAGTTTGGGATGACCTCGTGTCGTGTCGGACACGGAATCGTCCCCGCAAGGGTCGTGCACTGCACTGCACAGCCGTGAAAACGGCTCTGACACGGGTCTCGTGTCCCATGTACACGAGTCGTGGACACGTGTCAGGGTGACACATGTGTAGAGGAACCTAGGGCGAACCCCAGGACACGAGCACGAGATGTGTCGTGTCCTGTGTCGCGTACACGAGACGCGTGCATCACTGCACGACGCGGTCTGAAACCACATATTTCCCTCTCTGATACGCATGTCGTGTCCCTTCTACACGACACGTGGACACAGTGCAGGGTGCTGGACACGTGCACGAACCCTAGACTCACCTACTGACACGATCACGAGATGTGTATCGCTTTGTGTCGTGTCCTAGACTCGTCTACATGTGTGCACGACGTGTAGTGTCTGTTAGTGTATGTGTTTTACCCGATTGGGTTTAGGAGTTGGTGGACACGCCGTGTCGTGTCATGGCCATGTGTCAGGCTAGTAGGAACCTAGAGGAACCTAGGGGCTACCATTACCAACCCATAGTTGCGAGCCATAGCTCGGTTTAGTGCACGAATTTCGAATTACCTAGTGTTCGTATACACAGTCCAGTGTTCCAGTTTTTTTTTGGAATTGTTTCCAGATTTCCAAAATGAATTTCAAATTGATTTTGATGTATATATATATGTATATTTATGGGTATATATATTGTATATACCTAGTATATGTGTATGTGAGTGTGTAGGTAAAATTTTAGGGTGTATACATGTATATACATGTATGTATATAGGTGTATAGTGTGTGTGTGTATTGTGTATTATTGGGGGCTGTTTTCCTGTTCTCAGAAATCTGAGAACAGCCCCTCCCCTTCCCTGTGTGTGTCTAGCAGTCCCCCCTCTCCCTTCCTATCTTTCTCTCTCTCTCTCTAGGATTCCCTCTCTCTACACTCTCTTTCCCTCTCTCTATATCTATATATATATTGTATATATGTATTAGGTAATATACATATACATTTTGTATGTATATATATATGTTATAGATATATATATATGTATATATATGTTATGTTATATAATTATGTATTGGAATATATGTGAGAGCATATATATATGTTATATATAATGGGATATATATATTATATATATGTGGTACTATGTAGTTGGGTGTATATATATATATATTGATAGGCTATGTATAAATATTGTATATATATATGTATAGATATATGAGGTAGATATATGTATAGATATGGGTAGATATATGTATAGTTATGTATAGATATCTATACATAGATATGGGTAGGTTTATATGTAGATATAGGTACCTATATGAGGTATCCTAGATACATGAGCCTATGGCCTATAGCTAGTGAGCCTAGAATTGACCATTAGGTCTAGTAGAACTAGTTTGACCACAAGTTTGACCATGGTTGACCAAAGTCAACTATAGGTCAAACCCTAACCAAATTGACCTAGAAATAGTTTGGATGGACTCTAAATGACTTGTTGACCTAAGTTTGACTAAACCCTAGACTATTGACTAGTTGGTTTAGACTTTGACCTATATAAGGGTATTATTTATGACTTGGTTATATAGATAGCCCTATGTAGAGTGAAGATATGTATGGGGTTAAGTAGGATACTTAGAGTTGAGTCTTGATTGAGTTAGACTATGGTTTAGCTTGATTATAAGATTAAGTTTGGTGTTGTACTATATATATTTATATGTGATGTACTTGTATAGGGAGTTGGTTATACTTTAGCCTTGTAGAAGGTATCTTAGGTATCCTAAGACAGGTTAGCTTATGGTTAGTTGAGATAGCCTTATAGAAGTTAACTTAGATAGTTGACCTTGTGATCTAATTACCTTGTTGACTAGTCTAAGTTGACCAGAACCTTGATTAGACTAACTTTAACCTAGATTTGACTAACCTTGACTTGTTTGACCTTGTTTGACTCTATTTGACTTAGTTTGATTCCCTGTGACCTAATATGACTTGATTTGACTTAGTTTGACTGTAGAGTTGACCAAGTTTGACTTTGACCTAGATTGGCTTAGAATTCATATAGATTGCATTGAAGATTTCATTTACCTTCATTTTGGACATGTCATAACTGTATTACTCTATTTTAGGACATTGTGACCCTGGTACAGACATCTGATATTACACTACTCTTTCCAGAGTGTCAGGCGAGTACATTCTCTGATAGTTCTTTCATTACTTGTCATTTACTGTATTTCAGTTCTAGATAGCTATATACGATTCTCTGTACAAACACGATTGGTATTGTTGGATCCATTACATGCGACACTCATTTATTTATGTCTGGCCTCTATATCTGGAATCACTACTGGCATCATCCTACTGGAATCATCTGGAATCATTTTCTGGAATCATTTCTGGAATCATTGGCTGGACTCATACTGGTTGTAGTGTTGGATTATGGATTCATTTGTGGGCGGGGAAATACTTGAGTAGACATGTGAACATACCTAAAATCTGGAACCACCTCCCTTGGAACTATTCTGGAATGCTAGCCATCCCACACTTGGCCAAGTGTGCGATGTGCCTGATTACCCCTAGCCGTTTACATGTCGATCTCAGTATTTTAAAACACACTGTTAGAGTATAGTCTGGACTTACCCTGGAATCATGGATCACTTCTGGACTCATTTTACTGGACTCATCTTGTACTGGAATCATCTAGTATTGGATTATATGGACTGGACTCACACTGGGATTACATTTTATACTGTCTGGACTTATACCATGTTATTCTAGTTCAGCTAGTTTACTACAGTCTTCTTTGCCATGATTTCTTCTCTTGTTAGTTACTTTACTTTCCTTGTAGCCTCACTGTTTCTCTACATCATTATCTGTATAAAACTGCCATGCTCATCTGTATAACTGTCTAAAAACTGCTTTATAGTCCTTGTCATTTACTTGGGATTTCTAGATGAGATGTGCTCGTTCCTGTCCTGATTGGACCTGTTGAAAATATTACAGATGATACTCCTGACGACACATGCCCTACTTACCATGGACCTGGCGAGGGATTAGCTACCTTTGGTTCCGACTCTCAGGAGTGATTCAGGAGCTTAGCTAGTAGACTTACTTAGCTTGCATGTTTTGAGCTTGTTTCTATTAAACTTGAGATATCGAGTTGTATTAGAGTTTGTTTTGAGACATTGTTGTTATTATTTTAGTAGTTTAATTTCTGTTGTTGTTAGTTGGTATCTAGTTTTCTGTATTTCTTATCGTGCTTAGACTGTGATTGAGTATATCATATCTTTTACTTGTCCTCCCTTCGGAGTTGAGATCTTGGCAAGTACTTTATATACACTGCATGAGATTAGTTAGTAACCTAGGACAGCGTTCTACCGCCGATACTGCGGTGTAGGCTGGACGTACCCACTTCTCGTGCCCCTATACAGGGTGCGGGTCGTGACACGTTTTAGTGGTGGCCCATGCAGGTCGAGAGTCGCATTTGTGCGATTTCGTAGTAGCACGACGACTTAGTTGTACTGCTACGAGCCTGCGAAAGAATATAGGAATTAAGGTATTAGGATGAGAGTATACTCAATCACTGTTAGAATTTCATGAGAGATTCCGGGACGACCCTTGAGAATCTTATTTTGAACTTCGATATTGAAAACCCTTTTCCTCTTGTTTTAATTCACCCTCACTCCTTGATGTTTAAGGGGTCTTGGACTATTTAACCTTATTCATCATTACCTCCCTTATATTTTGACCTTCTTTACTGCTAATTTAGCCTTAGTTTTGCAAGCTTATATTTTATCGAGCTTGATCACGACATATTTTATTGGGGGCTAGTACCCACTAACATATTGTCTAATCAGGGCCGGTGCATGATGGTCTGATCAACCTATTGCACTTTGGTTCGCTTTCATATATTATTCTACATGGATGGAGCCACTTGCAGGTTCTGTTCTTTCAAATCCATTCCCATCTTGTTGTGTGATTCCATTAGTACCTGTCAGGATATGCTTGTGATATGCTAGATAGCATAGTTACCCTTTTTGAGACTGTAGAATCATGACCAGTAGGTCTATGATTTCATGTTATCTTTTGACTTGATTGACTGGGGGTGTGACCTAGGAGGAGTACGACCATCTTAATTTCGAGGACGAAATTCTTCTAAGGTGGGTAGACTTGTAACACCCTATTTTCTGAAAATTAGGGATTTTTGAAAATTTATTATTTTTATTATTTATTAATGGTGTTTTAGTCATGGTATGATTTTCTGGTGATTTTAGTTAGGTTAAACCAATTCCTAAGTCATGACTTGTGACTTTGTGATTTTACTAATAAACTCTAGTGTAAACCCTAGCTATTCCTTAACCTAGAGACTAACCATGATCATGTGAGCTTAGCCATAGGCTTAGAACATCAAATTAGGGCTTTTTGGCCTAAAGGGTATTTTGGTAATTTTCTAGGATTTATTTGGAATTATTTGGATTTATGAGATTTATTATTAATTAATTATTTGATTAGTGTCATGTTAGTCCCTAACCTAGTTTAGCACTAATCTAGAGGTTAGTTACTAACCTAGAATGATAAGGGGGTAGATATTAGTCATGGGTTAAGTAGGGAAAATATCTAGATATTACATTTTAGATATTTTGCTTAAAACACTCAAAAGATCAAGCCTTTAGCACCAAAAGTCTTTGTCTTAACCTTGAAGGAAAGCCAAGGACACCCCCTCCCCTTGCCTTGGCCGGCCATAGGGTACCCCCCCTAGCCCTACACCTTCCTATATAACCCATTGTGTCATTCATGATTCATTTTACATGAATTTAAGCCTACAAAAATTTCCTTTTCTTCAAACCTTCCTAACTTCCTCAAAATTGAACCAAATCACTCCTAGTCTTTTGCATTGGGTTCCTACAACCTAGAGGGTGCTAAGGGAGGCTAGCAAGCTGGACGCAAGGACTTGGACACCAACAAGTGGACAGGACACACCCCCCCCCCTCTTATTGAGTTTTCCTTGGAAATTGCATCAATAGGTAAATGCTCTTAAACTTAGTTAAAACTCTGATTTTTCTTCATGTATGCATGCATCTAGGTACTAGGGTACTGTGGGTAAAATTTGGTGAAGGTTAGAGTCGGTTTGGTGTCCGTATCGGACACGTATCCATGTTTGAAAACCTGTGTTTGGTGAAATGCCTCAAAGAAGAGGACTTACTGTTTTTGCAAAACTTTTTGAACAAAAACCTAGCCTAGACCTTGCTAACCCTAACCCTAATTCACTGACCTCATTTTAGGGTAGTGTCCGTGTCCAAATTGGACACGAACCCACGGTTTTCACAGTGCACAGACACACTGTACATGCCCTGCTACCCGACACCATTATCTTCCTGGACACGCCACGTGGACACGCCAAAATTGGCATAGAGCACGGGGCACTGACTGACAGGTCATCCCCAAAGTTTGGGATGACCTCGTGTCGTGTCGGACACGGAATCGTCCCCGCAAGGGTCGTGCACTGCACTGCACAGCCGTGAAAACGGCTCTGACACGGGTCTCGTGTCCCATGTACACGAGTCGTGGACACGTGTCAGGGTGACACATGTGTAGAGGAACCTAGGGCGAACCCCAGGACACGAGCACGAGATGTGTCGTGTCCTGTGTCGCGTACACGAGACGCGTGCATCACTGCACGACGCGGTCTGAAACCACATATTTCCCTCTCTGATACGCATGTCGTGTCCCTTCTACACGACACGTGGACACAGTGCAGGATGCTGGACACGTGCACGAACCCTAGACTCACCTACTGACACGATCACGAGATGTGTATCGCTTTGTGTCGTGTCCTAGACTCGTCTACATGTGTGCACGACGTGTAGTGTCTGTTAGTGTATGTGTTTTACCCGATTGGGTTTAGGAGTTGGTGGACACGCCGTGTCGTGTCATGGCCATGTGTCAGGCTAGTAGGAACCTAGAGGAACCTAGGGGCTACCATTACCAACCCATAGTTGCGAGCCATAGCTCGGTTTAGTGCACGAATTTCGAATTACCTAGTGTTCGTATACACAGTCCAGTGTTCCAGTTTTTTTTTGGAATTGTTTCCAGATTTCCAAAATGAATTTCAAATTGATTTTGATGTATATATATATGTATATTTATGGGTATATATATTGTATATACCTAGTATATGTGTATGTGAGTGTGTAGGTAAAATTTTAGGGTGTATACATGTATATACATGTATGTATATAGGTGTATAGTGTGTGTGTGTATTGTGTATTATTGGGGGCTGTTTTCCTGTTCTCAGAAATCTGAGAACAGCCCCTCCCCTTCCCTGTGTGTGTCTAGCAGTCCCCCCTCTCCCTTCCTGTCTTTCTCTCTCTCTCTCTAGGATTCCCTCTCTCTACACTCTCTTTCCCTCTCTCTATATCTATATATATATTGTATATATGTATTAGGTAATATACATATACATTTTGTATGTATATATATATGTTATAGATATATATATATATGTATATATATGTTATGTTATATAATTATGTATTGGAATATATGTGAGAGCATATATATATGTTATATATAATGGGATATATATATTATATATATGTGGTACTATGTAGTTGGGTGTATATATATATATATTGATAGGCTATGTATAAATATTGTATATATATATGTATAGATATATGAGGTAGATATATGTATAGATATGGGTAGATATATGTATAGTTATGTATAGATATCTATACATAGATATGGGTAGGTTTATATGTAGATATAGGTACCTATATGAGGTATCCTAGATACATGAGCCTATGGCCTATAGCTAGTGAGCCTAGAATTGACCATTAGGTCTAGTAGAACTAGTTTGACCACAAGTTTGACCATGGTTGACCAAAGTCAACTATAGGTCAAACCCTAACCAAATTGACCTAGAAATAGTTTGGATGGACTCTAAATGACTTGTTGACCTAAGTTTGACTAAACCCTAGACTATTGACTAGTTGGTTTAGACTTTGACCTATATAAGGGTATTATTTATGACTTGGTTATATAGATAGCCCTATGTAGAGTGAAGATATGTATGGGGTTAAGTAGGATACTTAGAGTTGAGTCTTGATTGAGTTAGACTATGGTTTAGCTTGATTATAAGATTAAGTTTGGTGTTGTACTATATATATTTATATGTGATGTACTTGTATAGGGAGTTGGTTATACTTTAGCCTTGTAGAAGGTATCTTAGGTATCCTAAGACAGGTTAGCTTATGGTTAGTTGAGATAGCCTTATAGAAGTTAACTTAGATAGTTGACCTTGTGATCTAATTACCTTGTTGACTAGTCTAAGTTGACCAGAACCTTGATTAGACTAACTTTAACCTAGATTTGACTAACCTTGACTTGTTTGACCTTGTTTGACTCTATTTGACTTAGTTTGATTCCCTGTGACCTAATATGACTTGATTTGACTTAGTTTGACTGTAGAGTTGACCAAGTTTGACTTTGACCTAGATTGGCTTAGAATTCATATAGATTGCATTGAAGATTTCATTTACCTTCATTTTGGACATGTCATAACTGTATTACTCTATTTTAGGACATTGTGACCCTGGTACAGACATCTGATATTACACTACTCTTTCCAGAGTGTCAGGCGAGTACATTCTCTGATAGTTCTTTCATTACTTGTCATTTACTGTATTTCAGTTCTAGATAGCTATATACGATTCTCTGTACAAACACGATTGGTATTGTTGGATCCATTACATGCGACACTCATTTATTTATGTCTGGTCTCTATATCTGGAATCACTACTGGCATCATCCTACTGGAATCATCTGGAATCATTTTCTGGAATCATTTCTGGAATCATTGGCTGGACTCATACTGGTTGTAGTGTTGGATTATGGATTCATTTATGGGCGGGGAAATACTTGAGTAGACATGTGAACATACCTAAAATCTGGAACCACCTCCCTTGGAACTATTCTGGAATGCTAGCCATCCCACACTTGGCCAAGTGTGCGATGTGCCTGATTACCCCTAGCCGTTTACATGTCGATCTCAGTATTTTAAAACACACTGTTAGAGTATAGTCTGGACTTACCCTGGAATCATGGATCACTTCTGGACTCATTTTACTGGACTCATCTTGTACTGGAATCATCTAGTATTGGATTATATGGACTGGACTCACACTGGGATTACATTTTATACTGTCTGGACTTATACCATGTTATTCTAGTTCAGCTAGTTTACTACAGTCTTCTTTGCCATGATTTCTTCTCTTGTTAGTTACTTTACTTTCCTTGTAGCCTCACTGTTTCTCTACATCATTATCTGTATAAAACTGCCATGCTCATCTGTATAACTGTCTAAAAACTGCTTTATAGTCCTTGTCATTTACTTGGGATTTCTAGATGAGATGTGCTCGTTCCTGTCCTGATTGGACCTGTTGAAAATATTACAGATGATACTCCTGACGACACATGCCCTACTTACCATGGACCTGGCGAGGGATTAGCTACCTTTGGTTCCGACTCTCAGGAGTGATTCAGGAGCTTAGCTAGTAGACTTACTTAGCTTGCATGTTTTGAGCTTGTTTCTATTAAACTTGAGATATCGAGTTGTATTAGAGTTTGTTTTGAGACATTGTTGTTATTATTTTAGTAGTTTAATTTCTGTTGTTGTTAGTTGGTATCTAGTTTTCTGTATTTCTTATCGTGCTTAGACTGTGATTGAGTATATCATATCTTTTACTTGTCCTCCCTTCGGAGTTGAGATCTTGGCAAGTACTTTATATACACTGCATGAGATTAGTTAGTAACCTAGGACAGCGTTCTACCGCCGATACTGCGGTGTAGGCTGGACGTACCCACTTCTCGTGCCCCTATACAGGGTGCGGGTCGTGACACAATGTGCCCGCTGCAGTGGAACATGAGCGCACCTTCCTCGTAACGGCCGTGAAGAAGGTGAAGGATGTGCTGGAGAAGACCAAGCCTACCTTGGAGAAAGACTTCCAGAGGTTGTCTCTGAAATATGACAAGCTGAGCCGGAAGGGAGAGGCTTGCCTGGTTCGTGAGGAGGCCACGGTTCGTATGATGGCCGAAACTAACAACCAAATCCTCCATCTCCAAGCTAAGCTGGCATCTCTGGAGAATGAGCTCCAAGCTACCCGTCAAGAGAAAGAGAGCTGATTTGCGGGAAGACTGATAAGGTCACACGAGACTCTGCTGCTTTGGAGGGTACGCTGAAAAAAGGTGGAGGACAACTGGCAGGCTCATGCACATCTTAAGGATGCTAAAAAGCTGACCCAGGAAGCTGAACGCCGAGCCAAACAGAAGATCGAATGCTCAACAGCGCAACTGGAGGACGTACTCACCCAACTATGTGTTGCTGATGAGTAGTAAATTTTTCCTCAACCTCTGTATTTTTTTTGCTGCTGGAGATGTAGCCCTACCAATGTAGTTGATATTTCTTGAAATAAAAAGATACATTATCTTAATTCCTTGCTTATGATATTGAAATGCTCGTACTAGAGGGCCTAATACAATATTTGTGATTGGCAGAGGACATCCCACTTGGGGACTTTTTGTGGACCTATTACCCGTTTATGCATCTGTGATGCGAGTAAATAGATTCAAAGTAATTTTCAGCGGATCTATTACCCTTTTGCACACTGGTGGTGCGGGTAATAGAGTTGAATGATTTTTTATGGACCTATTACCCTTTTGTGCACCGGTAGTGCGGGTAATAGATTTGAACGATCTTTTTGTTGACCTGTTACCCTTTTGTGCACCGGTAGTACGAGTAATAGATTTGAACGATCATTTTGTGGACCTATTACCCTTTTGCGTACTGGTGGTACGGGTAATAGATTTTGAAACAAAACCTAACAGAGGTAATATGGATGTGATAGGTTCTGTGGCCTTAACACCATAGCTTTATCCCAGATTGGGTACATGTGTTAAGTTAGGAGATTATCTATATCAGAGGTAGTATGGACGTGATATACGACAATCAAAACCAGAAAGTTTGCTCAGAGGCGACAAAAACAAACCTGGCAGACTCTGGCAGAATGAAGCATTAGAGTGGAAGTTCAGAGGTATTAGTATACATGACTTGTCATCCAGGGAGACGCGATGTGAATCCACTCGGAGCTTAGTAGAGTGTAAGTTCAGAGGTACTTAGTATACATAACTGACATTCTAGGAGCGTGTCTTTAAGCAAAGTACTTTTTCAGGAACTTGTCGTTTATGGGCATCATAAGCAAGTCTCCATTTTATTTTGCAAGCCGGTATGCATCGTTAGAGAATACGGACTCGATGACAAATGGGCCCTCTCATTTGGGCTGGAATTTGTCAACAGTTTTGTGAGTCATAACCATCAGTCTGCGAATGGCCAAGACGAGATCGCCTACTTGAAATGTTCTCTGCTTGACTTTTTTTTATTGAAGGCTCGAGAGATGCGTGCTTGATAGAGCTTGATCCTTTGTTGAGCCTGTAAACGCTTCTCGTCTAGAGCTTCAAGTTTTTGTAGCCGTCGACGGTAGTTATCATCCGACGTCAACCGGTAGGTAAGGGCCACGCGAAGCGAGGGGATTTGGGTCTCCAATGGAAGAACTGCCTCACTCCAGTAAACCAGAGAGAATGGCGTATTTCCTGTAGCCGTCCGAATTATAGTACGATACACCCATAAGCATTCGCCCAGCTTTTTATTCCAACCGCGCTTGTTTGAAGACACGAATTTTTTGAGAAGCTTGATTATAGTCTTGTTAAAAGCTTCAGCTAGACCATTAGCTGATGGGTTGTATGCCGTTGAAGCCACATTCTGAATCCGATTCTTATCACAGAATCAATAGAAAGCATGGCTTGTGAACTGCGGACCATTGTCGTGAATAATCCTCCGAGGCAGTCCAAAACGGTAGATGAAGTAATATTTTATGAAAATAATAACGTTTGATGTCTTTACCACTGTAAGCGGAATAGCTTTCGCCCACTTGGAGAAGTAATCGGTAATTGCAAGTATAAACCAGTGCCCCTTGGACGACGGCGGGGTGATTGGGCCGATAATGTCCATTCTCTATGCTTCAAATGGCCAAGAGGCTACTGTTGGGTGCAAGAATTCGGACGACTAATGTATGAAGTCCACATGGATCTGACAAGCCCTACAATTCTTTACATAATCGACCGCATCTGCTACCATCGTAGGCCAGTAATAGCCCATCCGACAGAGACGGTCCTGCAACTTTGGGCCAGGTTGGTGATCCCTGTGAACGCCATCGTGAGCCTCGCGTAGGGCTTCTTTGGCTTCTGTATTTGATAGACAACATAGCATTAGTCCGTCATAGGATCGTCGATATAGCATTTTTGTTTTCGTATCATAAAAGAGTCTGAGACAATGCCTTCTGATTGAAGTTGCTTCTTTCACATTCTCTGGCAGGATTCCGTAGACTGCAAAGTCGATGAACGGGAGTCTCCAGTCTTGTACATCATTGGTTATCTGGGCAGAGTAACTCGTACCTAGTTGAATGTTGTTTTTGGGACAGACCAGCTTATGGCCTATCACGTCGACTAGATGATGAGCATGGTTTGGACCGCCAGGGAAGCGGTGAGGCCTGCTAGGGCATCGGCTTCAATATTTTGGAGCCTAGGAACATGCTCTATAAAGAACCCCTCCAAGGTTGTAATGATGTCAATCGTTGTCTGATGATAAGGAATCAGGTCCTCATTGCGGACCTCGTATGAGCCTCGAATTTGATTAACAATCAACTGTGAGTCGTCGTATGCTTCTAGGTATTCGACCCCCACTTCTTTTGCGAGTCGGAGCCCGATGACCAGAGTATTATATTCAGCTACATTGTTTGAACAGAGTTCTGTGAGAGAGTATGCCCGATTGACTACCAATCAAGAGGAAGAAATTAATACTATTCCGACTCCAGCAACGATATCACCTTAGGGCCTCGTTCTTGAAGCACCGTCGAATAACATTCGCCAAACGGCATCATGTGAAGTCGTGTTTGAGTTAACGACTTTGTCTAGGATTTCTTCGTACATTCTAGCTATTTTTGAGCCTGGATGGGCTGCTAAGAAGTCGGCCAAGGCTTGACCTTTGACAGCCTTCTGTGGAATGAAAATTATGTCATTGGAGGACAACAATATCGCCCAGGTGGCTAGACGAGAACTGAGTATGCCTGGCTTGGTCATGAGAACCCTGAGGGGGTTGACTCGTGAGATAACATGGATGGTCTGCCCTGTCACATGGTGTCGTATTTTTTGAATAATGAATACCAAAGCAAAGCATTCCTTCTCCACGACAGTGTACCTATGCTCCGGCCCCACCATCATTCGACTGATATAATAGATGGCTTGTTCATACCCCGCATCGTTGTTCTACGCTAGTAAGGTGCCGAAGGAGTGTTCCATTGCCTGTACATAGAGCAGAAAGGGCTTTCCGACGGCTGGGGATACCAAAACTGGTGGATTCGACAGGTATGCCTTAATGTCATCAAAGGCACGTTGACACTCTTTATTCCATATGAAAGAGACACCTTTCTTCATAAGTTGTGTGAATGGTTGACATCGTCCTGAGAGGTTAGATATGAACCTCCTGATGTAGGCTAATCTTTCCTGAAGGCCTCGGAGTTCGCAGAGGTTCCTCGGTGGACTCATCTCTAGGATTGCTTTTGTCTTATCGGGGTCTATGTGAATACCACGGAAAGTAATGACAAAGCCCAAGAATTTCTCGCTGGACATGTCCAGGAAGGACTTGGTGGGGTTCATCTTCAGATTATGTACTCGCATGAGGTCGAACACTGTCCTCAAATCGTACAAGTGATCTTCCTTAGAGCGGCTTTTAACAGCGATGTCATCAACGTAACACTCCACCGTCTTGCACAAGTAATCTCTGAAGATGACACTCATAGCTCGTTGATATGTAGCACCGGCATTCTTTAGGCCGAAGGGCATGATTGTGTAACAATACACGCCGATCGGTGTTCGAAATGACGTATGCTTCTCATCGTCAGGAGATATTTTGATTTGATTGTATCCTGAAAAGCTATCTAAAAAGGACATGCACTCGAAACCACACGTATTATCGATCATTATGTCTGTGATCGGAAGAGGGAATTCATCCTTAGGATAAGCCGCATTTAGGTTGCAGAAGTCGATGCAAATTCGGATCTTCCCGTTCTTCTTGATGACGGGTACTATATTAGCTACCCAGTCTAGGTGTTGCTCCTCGCGGATGAAGCCACTAGCTATAAGCTTGTTTACTTCTGTCTCGATAGAATTCATGATGTCTGGACGGAACCGCCGTTTCTGTTGTTTGACTGGTTTTGCGTCTGGGTGAATATTGAGCTTATGAAGTGCGATCTTGGGGTTTAGCTATAGCATATCTTCATAGCTTCAAGCGAAGATGTCGATATATTCTCTGACGAATTACAACAGCGACTCCCGTTCATCGTCCGTCAGGCTTTTATTGATAAAGATTGGCTTCGAGGAGGATCCATCACCGAGGTCAACTTGCATGACCTCATCTTCAGTGGAAGGGTCTCATAGTTCAAAGTGCTTCTCCCACTGTGCATCCAGCTGTTGGACCCACGGCTCTAATTCAATAGATTCGGGCAGATCTTCGTCTTCTTCTTGAATGTCGGCAGATGCCATGATGACAGACAGTGTTTGCCTGAATATATCCCCAATGCTATCATCGAAATCGTAAGTGGGTGATTCGGACGAGTGAGAGTGCCACTCGCACTCCTTATCGGAGCTCTCGGGCGTTGTTGTTGGTGTAACATAAGCTAGACCATTTCTGGACTTGCTGTAATAATCCTGAGGTTTTCAGCCGGGACTGGCAACTACAGAGGTGATCGCGGGCCGTTACCGTAGTTCAGGCCTAGGGTAATTTCCAGGTCGTACCTCTGCTTTTGCATGAAGTACTTGGCTTGGGAACTGTGCAAGTAGAGTAGCAATTTTCCAGTGTCGGGTTCGAGATCGAACTCTTCTGGCATGAAAGGTTGAGTACCTTCTTTTCGACCGAAGATGATTGTGTGATCCCCTTTTCTTCTACCAGGGACTAGGAAGTAGGCACCTATAATGGGAGTAAGTCGGTTCGCGATATAGACGGCTGTCACCTGTGTGTGCAGGTTAATGTCCAGACTGTGCTCCATAGCATACATCAGATTAAGCTTATTGTGCTCAGGATAGTTCAACGATAACCTTTTAGTGATAAAAATAAGGTATTTTGTCGAAAGGAATTACATCATCGGTAGAGGGACTATCAACATGTGCAACCAGATATTTTGTGAGTTCTGCCTCCTCTTCAGCTATCCCCTGCATGACCGGAGGCTGGGGCGACGTCTTGGGCAGCTTGACCACCAAGGGTTCTGCTTGTGGCATCGACTTGTTCGAGGGCCTCGGATCAACATTTGGCTGCCGGCTTGTCTTGGGGAGGCGGATAACCATCGACTCGACAGAGGACTTTACATCTTCCGTTTGCTTTTGGTTGGATTTCGGCAACCGGATCACCATCGGCTCCACAGAGGACCTTGTATTTTTCATTTGCCATTGATTGGATTTCGGAAATCGGATCACCATCGGCTCCATGATGGGTTTTGACTCATGGCTAGACCTCCGTAGTCGAATGACCATTGGTTCCAACTGCGCAGCTATGGCAGGGGAACCGGGCACGTCTTTCTGTAAAGTTGCTACAAGGGGTGTGGCTTTGCCTAGTTTGTATGCCTGGAGGCAGTTTTTCAAAGGTTCCTCTGACCCTGTTGTGGCCTCCGGTGTCCCCACATCAACTATGTGCTGCTTAGATTCATCATATAGACAAGCCTCAGATGAATAGTAAGACTCGACTCCTTTGAAGGGATCGATGTCGACGAATTTCGTCTTCACGAAGCCGTGCTTACTGACATACTTGAAGCACTGGTGGAGCATGGACGACACGATCATATAGTCATGTATCCATGGATGCCCCAAGAGGATATTGTAGGATGTACCTGCGTCTATGACGTAGCAGGTAACCTCCATCTTCAGGTCGCCGATTTGACATTTCAAGCGAATCTTTTCCAGGGGATAACTTTTTCCTAAGTTAAAACCGCTAATGGCAGAGTTGGTCAATGTAGTCGGTGCATAGGGATGCCCAGGAGTTGAAGCAAGCTTTTTAGGATGATGCTTATTGATGAGCCAGGATCAATATGCATTCGATCCACCTTGATGTCGCCTATGTATCCGGTGTAGTATAAGGGACGATCATGCAGGTTGGTTTTGATTAACATGTCCTATGGAGTAAATATGATGTTGGGTATTGTATCTGTACAATTGCTGCCCTGGAGATCTGCTGATGAGTCTTTTCCTGTAGGCTTGACCTGAGCTAAGTAGGCGTCAGCATTCTGGAGTGCTTCGCTCAATGCGATACGAATATCCTTGGAGAGCCTTAGGAGCTCGTACAACGATAACTTTACTGGCGTATTAGCCAGTTGTGCTAGTATGTCAAAGTTGTAAGGTCTCTCCAGCCTATGAGGTGCGTCCTTACGGAGTGGCCTGTCGAAGCGGGTTTTCTTTGGCTTGGATCCGCCTGTCGGTGGAGGCTGAGATGGTCCCGGAACATCAGTAACAGGCAGCGTTGTCAGCTGAGGGTCCTCGACTGAATTACCCAGAGTAGGCTGGAATTGTGCGCCAGATCGGGTAACAACGGCCGCTGCCTCCTCAGCTTCGGCCGAGATTGTATGGCAGGAACTGGATTTCCTACCCTTCCTTTTGCCAGTTGAAGATGGTACTGCCTGGGTAACTTCGGGCACTAAGTCCGGGTGGACCCACATGACCTCTCCTCGTGACGTGGTGAGAGGCACCAATCCAGTCATCTGGTCCCATACAAGTGGAAGGTTAGTGACCTCCATCGTTGCCCGGAGAACAGGTACTACCCCATCTTAAGTTTTTGTTGTGGGAAAGTCGCCGAATTGAACGGATACCATGTTTGCAGCCACAGTAACCTCTTCGAAATCCACCGACAGAGCATTGGAGTTGATGAGGTTTTGGATGTACCGCTTTAACGTGAAGCACTCCTGTATAGGGTGGTGGACATAGCGGTAGAAGTGACAATATTTCGGATCCTCGATCTCTGCTGGTCGAGGCTCGTGCTCTACATCACGGAGTCGGATCCTACCCGCCTTCAGGAGCATGTCGAATATAGGCTTGACATGGCTATCTTCAAAAGAGTATGTCATCTCCTTGGGCTTCGGAGCTTCTGCTTGCTTTTATTTAGGATTTTTGGTCGTACCAGCCTGTTTGCCTTTGGTGTCCCTATTATTGGTGGTGTCGCCACTGTTATTGTTATTGGAGGCGTTACCAGGATGTTTGCCTTTGTCCTCTCCATCTGGGATGTGTAATCCCAGCTGGCGAGCCTTCTTTAACTTCGCCTCCGCATTTGTAGCGTTTATTATGAAAGTCATCCAATCACTGAATTGATCTTCGCCCATCCAGAGGCTGATTGTAGGGAGCAACTTCTTCTGGTAGATTTCAATCAAGGAGCTTTCATGATTGCATTGGGATAATCTCATCGCAGTTTGGCGAAATTGCTCGATGTAGTTTCTCGTCATCTCCCTTTTTCCTTGAACGACGTCCATGAGAGACGACATCATCACATCATGCCCAACTTCATAGAACCTTTCCAGGAACATGTGTTTGAAGCCGTCGAAGGAATATATGCAGTTGTCTGGGAGGTTGAGGTACCGGTCGAACGTGATTCCCTCCAATGCTCCGATAAATAATCTTGTGAGGATGGCGTCACTATACGGTAAGTGGTATGTTGTGACCTCAAAATAAGTCATGTACCGGCTGGCAGAGGTCTTTCCGTCATATGAATTGATATAAAATAGTTTGTACCACGGAGGAAAAGGAACGTCTCTCCATGCAGCGGGATATGGCTGCCGTATTCTGAGGTCCCGGGAGGAGTCTCGGGTATTGAACATTGCTCGAAGCTCCTGGACTTCTCTCCTTGCCTCCCTGGACTTGTCTACAGCTGAAGGAGAGAATATTCCAGGAGGATTGTCGCCTAGAGGAGGAGCGGTCGTGTTCGAGTCTGCGTTGACTACGGGGCCCAAACTTGTTTGTCAAGGTGTCCTTGCTGGTTGAGTCGGTAAGGCAGCTTTAATCTTGTCTACTGACTTGACCAAGGTTAGGATCATGGCTTCAAGCACTTCTATGGCTTCAAGCGCTTCTAGACGTCGTCGATCACTAGGCCCTTCATGATCATCTCCTACCATAAATATTGTCCGCATATAGGGAGAGACAGATGGGACCATAGAGGACGTGCTTTCCGTATCGTACCCTTGTATAGAAAAATCGTCGAGGAACATCGGAATGTCCTCCTCCTCGGACTCAGAAGGGGTGCTACCCCCTGTGTAGGAAGCTGCATCGTCTTGGCGAAGGCGGTCACCCTCGGGGACGTCCAAGTCTGTTGCATAATTTCAGTAGATCGCTACCCCCTGTGCATCCTCTTGGAACACCGGGTTGTTGTATATGTTCAGAGGACTACCACCCCCAGCTTCGTTCACCCCAGGGACCTCGAGGATGCACCCCCGGGTGTTGAAAGCTTCTTTCTGGAACGGGTGCCCAGGTAGACACCCCATGTAGTTGTCAGCGGCAATCCTCTATATGAGAGTTTTCTTGTAGTGCTGGCTGTGGTTGCCGAGCTGGAGGAGCATGTCTTCTTTTCTCCCTTGCCAGCAGGAACCTTCCGAGTTGAATTACAGGAGGCAAAAGTAAATTCCTCGTCTCCTAAAATTTGCATCTGTTTCTCGAGTTGTCGTCAGGCAGGTGCTGGCTGGTGTAGTCGTTGGAAGACGGACTATCGGTCTTTAGGTGCTGCCGACTTATCGCAGCAGCAGTTGATGATAACTTGGGTACAGTGATGTCCTAGAGAAGGCTCACCACATACCAAGGTTGCCTCTCTCTCCTTGCGTTTATGGATGAGTACTTTTCGTAAGTCGAGGGCATATTGATCTACCTTTGCATCCATTTTATGGGCTCGGGTATCCTGAGAGCAAGGGTGTGTAGGTATCATATTTGTTCCCTGATCTGAGGCTAGTAAAAGTATTTGCTCTCGATCATTGTAGGAAGACTTTTGGGACCTGCTCTGTCCGTTTACCGCAGAGGACTGGACACGGAAGGTTCTGTACAACTTTCCATCAGGAGCCCGTGTAACAGTTAATGGTACCCGCTGATGGTCAGCAAATTAGACAGTTGACTGGGCTTGTTGAGCCCGCACTGCCCTAAACTTCTTCGACTTAGCACCCGAAGGTGCATGGTAATAAGAGTCCAAGTTGGAAGCTTCAACATTCTCCATTGGCCGCATGGGGTCTGGTCCGCATGAGAGATGGTCAAAGACAGAGCTTCTGACAGGGCCGCATGGGGCATCCTATTTGCTGTCAGGATCGGCTGCCGCATAGGCCATCTGTCTGCGGCCAAGATTGGCTGCCGTATAGGAACTCTGCCTGCAATCAGGATTGGATGCCGCATAGGCAATCTGCATGTGGCTACCTTCCTTATGCGGCCTCTTCTTCGACCGCATGAGTTTTCCTTGTGTCCCCAAAAGTCCAGCATCATAGTATTTTCCTCTGCCGGATTTGGGGACAGCGGGGTCCTCTGCGGCTCGAAGTGAGGCCGCATGGGAGCTTTGGCCGTCGTCTTGAGTGGCGAGAGGAGTTTCTTCCAGAAACTGGCGATGGGCAGTGGTCTTGGGCCTCCATGTCCTACGGCTCTTTTCGGGTTTGGCTCGCTTCTGTGCTGGACTGGTGCTCCCATCGGAGAGCATTTCCTCGAATGCTTGTTGATCAAAGCGAACAACAAGCATCTGGTGCATAGAGCCGAGCTTAGACGTGTTGGATTGCGTAACCAAATTCTCATCAGTGGAGAAAAAAGTCCCCAGCAGAGACGTCATCGTGTTTGCCATTAATAATCAAAACAAGAACATATAGAGGAACTAATTTTGATTGTAAACTTTGAATGTACAACAGAAAGCCTAGAAAGAAATCCTAGAAAACAATCTAAGTACAATTAATTTTGATTCTAGGGGGTGACGGTGGAGGCTCTGGAGAAGTATAGGAACTCTGTCTTACTCCGTGGACTATCAAACACGATCTTTGCTCTTGAGAAAATTGCCAGCCTATTGCATGGTGTGGTACCCTGCTATTTATAATGATTTCGGGATGAAGCATATTTTGGGCCGCATAGATGGCCACGTGGCTGTAACAGCACACGAAGACTCGGTCTTTGGCTGCCAGCTGGTGGTTTGTTGAGATTTTTTTGTTACAGCAAATTTGGGTGGTTGAGACTTGGTCAACTTGCCACGTGCCCTGAGACAACAAATGAAGGGCCGCAAAGAGCTTGGGGCATTTTAGACCGCATAGGTCTTCTTTGTCTTTTAATGCTCGGCCATGCTGGGCCGCATAAGACTCATGCGGCTCAGGTCGCAGTCTCCCTTAGCCACGTGTCTCACCAGTAGTGCCACCAGTCCGTATGAAGTTTGGAGCCTTTTTGTACCGCATAGATCCTGTATCCTGGGCCGCATAAGGCTTATGCGGCTCTGGTCGCAGTCCTTCTGGCCGCATGACACCCCCTGCGGACCATGCCTTAGATCGCATGAACTCTCAGGCATGTGGGCCCTATGTCTGGTGACATGACACTTCTTTATCTTTTTCGAAAGGTCATGTCTTATCTTCATCTTTTTGTCAGGATGTGTCAGAGTTGTCAGCTTTGTCAGAGGTGTCAGCTTTGTCATAGGGGCTCCTGCGGCTGATCAGCTTAGCCGCATAAGTAGCTCTTCCTTCTGCGGCTTAAATCAGTTTGGTCGCATTTTAACATAATCGATCTGTTTGAGATGGCAATGATGGGCCGCATGGATTTTGGGACATTTTTGGACCGTAGAGTTTGTCATGCGGCTCTTACTTCTGTGGACCAATTTAACTTGGCCTAGAGTACTCATGCGGTCAGCTTTTTTCTGTAATATGATCCGCATGAACCCCATCTTTTTCATGCTTCTACACCGTCAACGTGGTCGTATCATGAAACCTATTCGTGTGTCCATATTGAGGCCGTGTCTTGCAACTCAGTATGACTTAACCATATTGCCGCCTCGCGGCCCTTGCTGTTTTAATCACCAATTGACCAAATCAAGACTTGTGAACTTAGTGTCACCTAACCAACTTTGCCTGTGGCGATTCCTGACTTAAACTCGCAACGACTCAAATCCAACTTGTGCAACTCTATGCCAACAACTTAAGACTCGACGCCACATCTCGTGCCGAAGCACGGTGTCTACTTTGCAACCAAATCTTAGGTCCCAAACATTGTCTTCTGATCGTGCACCTATTCAACTTGACTCAATCCAAAGGCACACCTGCGGATTGCCGACCGTGCCGACCCATCTATATGAAAGGTCACTAGCATCACAAGCTATCTTGGATGTATAGTTTTGTTAATCGGGGTCCTTTCAACGCAAGTAGCTAGCCCCGTTGCTGTAGTGCCCCGTCCCTACATCGTGCCCCGTACTCTGTCTACGGGGTGCGCGAGAAAGGAACACTGTCGCTATCGATTTGGTCGGGACCGATAGGTCGGGATCGGCCGAGTCGATCGAACGGAAACGGTTGAATTAAGATCCATTCCTCGTTATGGAATGTCTTCTTCGGAACCAAGTCCCATATTCAGCGGGTTGCGCCTCGAGGATTGACTCTGCGGCTGAGTCGGGAGAGACCTCCCGTTGCTCTGCTTTTCACGCCGCTTGCGTTGATTTTGGCTTTGTTTTCTGAATGCGCTTTCGTGAATGTTTTCGAAGGTTTTCATGGCTTGCATTTCGAACTCGCATTTCCTATCGAACTCCTTGAATAATGCAGTGTTCTAATCGGTTGCTTGTGCGATTTCAGGTGATCGCGTAGGCGACGTTTAGCGCAACCAGCAAGTTCTCCCGCCGAAGTGAACTCAAGGTGAGTGGCTGACCCTTCTCTTCTCGACCCCTTCTTAAGTAAATCGATAGTGTTGCTGCAAAAGAAAGAATGAATGCAAGGGCACGAGCACGGTAAAATGATTAAGTTTCAAAGAGAACGAAGGCTACACCTTAATAACTGAATAATGTCTTAACTCGGTCATTGGACAACTTGTCGACAAGGAGAAAGTTTCCTCGAGCGATAACCCGGGGCCACAGGATCGACTCGGCCTAGGAGGAAACACGGTATAGCTGTGCTGGATGATAGCACGGGTTAAGCGGGGACTTGCAGCGGGGCTCGCTACTTGCGCTGCAAGGGCCCCGGCTAACAAAGCTATAAGTCCAGGATGGCTTGTGGTGTCAGTGACCAACCACACGTAATATTGCACTTGGCATGAAGAATGATAACAATTGACAGGGAAGAACATGGTAAGTCTCATAAGGCGCGGCGCGGCCCGCCGTGGGTAAGTTCCAACGTGAATTACATTATGCTTGTCATTTCTCACTTGAAATTTATTAGGATGGTTAGAAACATTCATGAACTAAGTCATATAAACTCATTCAACCAAATGAGAGCTTGGAACTTAACTTGCCACGCACCAGTACAAAGTGTAATATACTGATCCTCGCTCTCCACGCAGGTACCCCGAACCACGAAGGGCGTGCCACCTAAAATTCTAAGGCGGCGTGGACACTTTTGAAGCCTCGTCCGTGCAAAGGCTTGTTCTGGATTCCTTTTGAAGAAGACCCGCACTCAGTCCAAAAGAAGATGGCGGCTCGACTCACCTCGATAGCAGGTGGAAAGATGTTATATTTTGCTTGTAAAAAGGGGATGTAATGTATGGAACGACTATCTCATCGGCGTTCGTTTTGTAAGTCGAGTCATATTGTAGCACCGTGCGGCAATGATTGTAAAGGAGTCTATGTAAAGTTTTATTATCATCAATGAAAAAGTCTATTTCTATTTCAAATGTGTCATTCAATTTCTCTGCATACTCTAACTTGACGTTGTGTTTCGGATAACCTTATAACTATGCCTTGTGCGATCGCAACTTAGGTTCGCACGACATCACGCCCGGGGGACGACTATCAATTCTACGGAATCGGGGCGTGACATAATGGTATCAGAGCACGGCTTTACATCCTTTGACCTCGCATCGATGAGATATGTTGTTCCATACAATGAGTCCGTAATATTTTGTGACTGATGTGTTTACCTTCGTATAGCAGAAGTGACGGAACCTACGGGCGAGCAAGAACAGAGCGCTTCAAGCGGCTCTAGTAGTTCGCATCGTCGGCGGACCGGACCTTCTAACGATACAATCGAAAGGATGCTGCGTATGATGGAGGCGCAGCAAAACCAGTCCGAGAACCGGCATCAGCAGGTAGAGGAACGACAGGCCCAGTTCGAAGCTCGTTTCGAAGCTCGCTTTGATGCACATGCCAAGCTTCAGCAAAAGCAGTTAGATACCCTGCAGCAGATCGTCCAGACAATGGCGGCCAACGGAAATTCTGCGACTGCGCCCACCGTCACCGCACCTGCTGCCACCGTGCCGACGACCCAACCCATTGAAGTCGATACGAAGGAGACCGAGCGTCAACCAGCGGCACCGAAAAAGTACAACTTTAAAGTGTCAGAATTCAAAAAGGCGTGCCGCACTTCCTTCAGCGGTACCGAAGGCCCTTCCATGGCGATAGACTGGTTGGAGGAACTGGAAGATCACTTTGAGCTACTTGGCATTGAAGAATCTAAGCAAGTCGCCTGCGCACAACTTCAACTACGGTTGAACGCGCACGACTGGTGGGGTATACACAAGCGAGCGATCTGACCGGACAACACCACCGCGCCGATCTCTTGGGCCACGTTCCGTAAAGCTTTCGAAGTCCAGTACCTTCCGTCAGCCGTTCTTCAAGCGAAGGAGAATGAATTCATGCAGTTGAAGCAAGGGAGCAGGACAGTGGAACAGTACGCCGCAGAATTCAATAAGTTGTCTAAGTTCGCTGGCCAGTTTCTGCCTACTGAAGAGTGCCGTGTGCGACGGTTCGAAGTGGGTCTGCGACACTCTATCGGTGCGCATGTCGGCGTCCCGGAGTACAAGACCATGGGCGAGGCTCTGAACCACGCTCTCCGTCTTGAGAGCCTGCATCCTTCCGGTGCTGCCGACGTTGTGCGTCACTCAAATCACAAATGTCCTAGCTATACGGGAGGCAACAATTTTGCGTCAAAGCATCCAAACAATGGTGGCTACAAAGGACAGAACCCATCTCCTCCCTGCGCCAAGTGCAACCACTACGGGCACACTGAAAGGGACTGTGCTGTCTTAGACGGGGGATGCTTCTTTTGCGGAAAAAGGAGGCACCAAATGGCGGATTGCTGGGCTCAGAGACAAAATTATAATGCACCACCACGACAACACCGTCAAGAGAATCGAGGGCAAGCGCCTCGACCTCCTCCGCCCACTCAACCCGCACCACAAAATGGTCGAGACCGTCGCCCCAACACTCAGGGCCGCGTCTACGCCATGACTCGAGATGAAGCACTGGCATCATATACGGTAGTGTCAGGTATACTAAAATTTAATAATGTGCCTGCTCGTGTCTTATTTGATTCAGGCGCTTCGCATAGTTTTATATCGGCGGACTTTGCCGCCGAGCACAAATTTTCTGTAATATCATTAGATCTCGACCTTAGCGTAAGCACGCCTTCGGGCACACCAATTCTCACAAACTTAGCTTGCGCCGGCGGGATTATCTGTATCGGCGGTCAAAAGATCGGTTTGGATGTGATAGTTCTAGACATGAAGGACTTTGACATCATTCTGGGAATGGACTGGCTCGGGCCGTGCAACGCAACCATAGACTGCGCTGGAAAGAGGGTCACATTCCGCATGCCTGGAGTGCCTGAATTCTGCTACTCGTGTGGTGAGGCATCGCCGACCTGCATGGTGATCTCCGCAATATCGGCTCGACGGATGCTGCATTCCGGGTGCGAAGGCTATCTAGCTTCCGTTCGAGACATGCGACAGGATGGTGCAAACGCGGGTCAGACCGACGTTGTGGCAGAATTCCCAGACGTGTTCCCGGACGAGCTACCCGGCATGCCGCCCGATCGAGAAATAGAGTTCACCATCGACACATTCCCCGACACCCGTCCGATCTCGAAGGCTCCGTACAGAATGGCTCCTGCAGAATTGAAAGAATTGAAGGCACAACTTCAGGAATTGCTCGACAGAGGGTTTATCCGTCCGAGTGTCTCGCCGTGGGATGCGCCCGTGCTATTCGTAAAGAAGAAGGATGGATCGATACGACTCTGCATCGACTATCGAGAATTGAATAAAGCCACCGTCCGAAACAAATACCCCCTGCCCCGCATCGACGACTTGTTCGACCAGCTCCAAGGTGCAACGGTGTTTTCGAAGATTGATCTACGATCGGGTTATCACCAACTCAAAGTCAAGCCAGATGACGTGCCGAAGTCTGCCTTCCGCACTCGTTACGGCCACTACGAGTTCTTGGTAATGCCGTTCGGTCTAACAAACGCCCCTGCCGTCTTCATGGATCTAATGAATCGGGTGTTTCGTCCGTTCGTTGACAAGTTCGTAGTAGTCTTCATCGACGACATCCTCGTCTACTCAAAGGATCGAGCGCAATATGCAGAGCATCTACGGACGGTACTCCAAACCCTTCGAGAGAATCAGTTGTACGCGAAGATGAGCAAGTGCGAGTTCTGGCTGAACAGCGTCTCATTCCTTGGGCACATCATCTCCGCCGCGGGCATCGCAGTCGATCCGAAGAAAGTCGAGGCAGTTGCTGATTGGAAACGGCCTGCATCAGTTAGCGAAATTCGAAGCTTCCTAGGCTTGGCGGGATACTACCGACGCTTCGTGGAGGACTTCGCGAAGATTGCATCGCCGTTGACTCGCCTCACCCAGAAAGGAGTCGCATTCAAGTTGTCAGACGACTGTGAAGCTTCCTTCCAGGAGCTCAAACAACGGCTCATTTCGGCCCCGATACTTGCTCTTCCTGAAGGGACGGAGGGATTTCAAATCTTCAGCGATGCTTCTGGCCAGGGCTTGGGGTGTGTGCTCATGCAGCGGGATAAGGTGATATCTTTTGCTTCCCGGCAGTTGAAGCCGCACGAGAAGAACTATCCCACGCACGACCTAGAATTAGCGGCGATTGTGTTTGCGTTAAAACTGTGGCGTCACTATCTCTATGGCGTGGCGTACAGGATTTATACGGACCACAAAAGCCTCAAGTATCTCTTCACCCAGAAAGAATTGAATTTGCGGCAGAGGCGATGGCTCGAGCTGATCAAAGACTATGACTTATCAATCGACTACACACCGGGCAAGGGAAATGTGGTAGCGGATGCGCTGAGCCGGAAGTACTTGGCTTCATTATGTATCAACAACTGACTGCTGCGTGACTTGGAAGGAATGGGCATCGAGCTTCGAGTTCGTTTCAGAGACGTGAAACTGGCGCAACTGCGGGTGGAACCGAGCCTACTGGAGAGGATCAAGTCTGTACAGAAGGACGACCCCTACCTGGAGAAGATGCGGAAGCTGATATCGACAGGAAAAGCGTCTGACCTTGCAGAGGACGAGTCGGGAGTGTTGCGCGTGAAGGGACGGCTATGCGTACCGGACGACGTAGAACTCAAAAAGGAGATAATGACGGAGGCACACTATGCAAAATATTCCTTGCATCCTGGCAGTACCAAGATGTATAAGGACCTCCGCGTTGTCTTTTGGTGGCACGGTATGAAGAGGGACGTAGCGCTCTTTGTGTCAAAATGTATGGCCTGTCAGCAAGTCAAAGCCGAGCACCAGCGACCGGGCGGGGAGATGCAGAACCTTGCCATTCCAGAGTGGAAATGGGATCACATCACTATGGACTTTGTTGTTGGCATGCCGAGGATGCCGCGGGGAAACGACGCCATCTGGGTCATCGTCGATCGACTAACCAAGTCAGCGCACTTTATCGCCATCAAAGTTACTTGGAGCGTCGACCGCCTTGCTCAGATATATCTTGATGAAATAGTTCGGCTGCACGGGGTCCCAGTTTCTATCGTCTCGGATCGGGATGGACGGTTCGTAGCACGTTTCTGGAGTAGTCTACATTCAACACTGGGGACCAAGTTGAAGTTCAGCTCAGCTTATCATCCTCAGACTGACGGCCAAACAGAGCGGGTGAACCAAATTCTCGAAGACATGTTGCGACTCTGTGCTATCGACTTGAAGTCAAGTTGGGACGTCCATCTACCGCTGGCCGAGTTTGCATACAACAACAGCTATCAGTCCAGCATCCAAATGGCGCCGTATGAAGCTTTGTACGGCCGGAAGTGTAGATCGCCCATTTGCTGGGATGAAGTCGGGGAACGGCAGATACTTGGTCCGGAGCTGGTGGAGCAGACGGTGCAGAAGGTCAAGTTGATACGAGAAAGATTGAAGATAGCACAAAGCCGGCAGAAAAGCTATGCCGACACGCACCGACGCCCCCTCGAGTTCTCGGAAGGCGACCATGTATTCCTGAAGGTGATGCCTATGCGTGGAGTATCCCGGTTCGGTGCGAAAGGAAAGTTGAGCCCAAGATTTGTTGGCCCGTTCGAAATATTGAAGCGAGTGGCCCCGGTAGCTTACCAACTCGCCTTGCCGCCGGCATTGTCAGAGGTACATGACGTCTTCCACGTCTCGCAATTGCGGAAGTACGTGCACGATCCGGGGCATGTGGTAGAGTTGGGTAAGCTGGACCTGAAGGCGGACTTATCATATGTCGAAGAGCCGGTACAAATCTTGGAGCGCAAGGATAAACTTCTCCGCAACCGTGCTATTCCTCTAGTCCGCGTCCTGTGGAGAAACCATTCGGTCGAGGAGTCGACATGGGAGCTTGAGTCTGAAATGAAGGAGAAGTTCCCTTCATTGTTCTCGTAGAGGTAGGTTCTATTCTTAAGTTTCGAGGACGAAACTTTTTCTTAGTTGGTTATGGTGTAGTACCCCGTCCCTACATCGTGCCCCGTACTCTGTCCACGGGGTGCGCGAGAAAGGAACACTGTCGCTATCGATTCGGTCGGGACCGATAGGTCGGGATCGGCCGAGTCGATCGAACGGGAACGGTTGAATTAAGATCCATTCCTCGTTATGGAATGTCTTCTTCGGAACCAAGTCCCATATTCAGCGGGTTGCGCCTCGAGGATTGACTCTGCGGCTGAGTCGGGAGAGACCTCCCGTTGCTCTGCTTTTCACGCCGCTTGCGTTGGTTTTGGCTTTGTTTTCTGAATGCGCTTTCGTGAATGTTTTCGATGGTTTTCATGGCTTGTATTTCGAACTCGTATTTCCTATCGAACTCCTTGAATAATGCAGTATTCTAATCGGTTGCTTGTGCGATTTCAGGTGATCGCGTAGGCGATATTTAGCGCAACCAGCAAGTTCTCCCGCCGAAGTGAACTCAAGGTGAGTGGCTGACCCTTCTCTTCTCGACCCCTTCTTAAGTAAATCGATAGTGTTGCTACGAAAGAAAGAATGAATGCAAGGGCACGAGCACGATAAAATGATTAAGTTTCAAAGAGAACGAAGGCTACACCTTAATAACTGAATAATATCTTAACTCGGTCATTGGACAACTTGTCGACAAGGAGAAAGTTTCCTCGAGCGATAACCCGGGGCCACGGGATCGACTCGGCCTAGGAGGAAACACGGTATAGCTGTGCTGGATGATAGCACGGGTTAAGCGGGGACTTGCAGCGGGGCTCGCTACTTGCGCTGCAAGGGCCCCGGCTAACAAAGCTATAAGTCCAGGATGGCTTGTGGTGTCAGTGACCAACCACACGTAATATTGCACTTGGCATGAAGAATGATAACAATTGACAGGGAAGAACATAGTAAGTCTCATAAGGCGCGGCGCGGCCCGCCGTGGGTAAGTTCCAACGTGAATTACATTATGCTTGTCATTTCTTACTTGAAATTTATTAGGATGGTTAGAAACATTCATGAACTAAGTCATATAAACTCATTCAACCAAATGAGAGCTTGGAACTTAACTTGCCACGCACCAGTACAAAGTGTAATATACTGATCCTCGCTCTCCACGCAGGTACCCCGAACCACGAAGGGCGTGCCACCTAAAATCCCAAGGCGGCGTGGACACTTTTGAAGCCTCGTCCGTGCAAAGGCTTGTTCTGGATTCCTTTTGAAGAAGACCCGCACTCAGTCCAAAAGAAGATGGCGGCTCGACTCGCCTCGATAGCAGGTGGAAAGATGTTATATTTTGCTTGTAAAAAGGGGATGTAATGTATGGAACGACTATCTCATCGGCGTTCGTTTTGTAAGTCGAGTCATATTATAGCACCGCGCGACAATGATTGTAAAGGAGTCTATGTAAAGTTTTATTATCATCAATGAAAAAGTCTATTTCTATTTCAAATGTGTCATTCAATTTCTTTGCGTACTCTAACTTGACGTTGTGTTTCGGATAACCTTATAACTATGCCTTGTGCGATCGTAACTTAGGTTCGCACGGCATCACGCCCGGAGGACGACTATCAATTCTACGGATTCGGGGCGTGACAGTTGCAAGTCCCCGCTTAACATGTGCTATTATCCTTGCACGACTATACCTTGTTTCCTCCTAGGCCGAGTCGGTCCCGTGGCCCTGGGTTGCCGCTCGAGGAACCATCGTCCTTGTCGACAAGTTGTCCATGACCATGCAAGACTCGACTCGAACTGACGTCTCACACAGTCATTCTTTTTCCAATGTTACCATCCTTTCAAGACCAAGTTCAAGACTTCTAGTATTTGAGACCGCCTCGACGACCCATGGTCGCGAGCATTCTTCCTTGTTGCCCTATCATTTTACTCAACTCTGGAACGCCTATTTAATAGGCCTTTTTCCAAACTCCATTTGAATCAACCGTGGCTTGTGCAATAAAACACCAAGTCCGTGACATCGTGCCTAAGACAACTTATGTTCTATGTGACACTACCGCCCAACTCATACTCCATATGACTAGCTTTGAGACCGTAGGACTTCGTGGCTATACCCAGCCGTAGAACTCGTGGGACCGTGCTTGTTACTACTCCGATAGCCTAACATAACTTTGTCTAACTTAATCGTGCAACAACTTGACGAGCAAAGACTGCGTCAAGTCTTGCATCGGGGAAACGTGTCGTACACGCGTTCGACTTTGAACAACCAAGTTCTTTGGGTGCCTAGACTTATGCCACAAGCCGTGCAACGCAACTTAGCCCGTGGGCGAACAAAGGCTATGCCAAGCCTTGGACGATGGGACCGTGCATGCTTTATCAAGCGTTATGCGGGTGACGCCTATGACTTAGGCTAACTCTTAGTTTTGTGGCGAAAATCAACTTTTTTCTTCTCCCAAGCCATGGGACGGAGGACCGAGTGTCAAATTTTAAAAACCATCGTGCAACACTTCTAAGCCAGCCGTGAGACCTTTTTTCATGTTCTAACTCAATCGACTCGACTTGGGATTACTCTCTTAGCTATGTTGATTCGTTTTTTTTATTATCAAGCCTACGGTGCATTGAAAACTTTCGTTTTATTAGTGCGAAGGCCAAGCTGAGGCAAGTTTACCAAAGCTACCCACCTGAGCGAGGAGTCGCCTCGACTGAGAGGATCTTCGAGCAAGCTGTTGCATGGCTAAGTTCGAACGCCGTCGGCGTTCCGGTTCCTCCGATTGACTGAGCGGGACGGGACACTACAAAAATTCTATTAGAAAATACTATTTTTTAACATAAATTTAGTTTTATGTTATGTCTACTAATGAACAATTGTAAAACGTGTTGCACACGCCATGACACTATTATAGTATTTACCAAAGACCCCTTACACCCATCTCTGAAATTCCCTTCAGCACTTTAGATCCATTTGATTTTCGAGCTTCCACAAAGTGAATAAACTAAAAGAAAGGGGGCGTATCTGCGAAAATGGAACTCAATTAAGGGCCATTTGGACCATCATTATCGTCATCATTGTAGCAGCAAAGAGAGAAGAAGAAGAACCAACCCACAGAGCACAAGTGGAGGAGGTGCGAAATGGGTCTGATCCTCTTCTTCCAAATCCTCTTCTTCTCCATCCTCTCATCACCTCCATCCTCTCATGGATGGGGCAAGGAGGGCCATATCATGGTCTGCAAAATAGCTCAGGTACTTTCCTTTTTTGGCAACGAACACTCCCAACAATTTCCTATATTAATGTTTTGTTAGTAAACCAAATTTGTGAATGCTACATCTTTGATTGGTGCAATTTAGCAATATTTTACGGAGAAGACGGCGAAGACGGTGATCGACCTCCTGCCGGAGTCTGCGGAGGGAGACCTGTCGACGGTGTGCCCGTGGGCCGACCAGGTGAGGTTCCGGTACCACTGGTCCAGCCCACTCCACTACATCAACACTCCCGGAGTCTGCACCTACAAGTACTCAAGTATGTTCCTAAAATAAATTACAACTTAATATTCTCAAATATTTAAGTTTTTTTGACATGATATTTAATTTTTATAAGTATTAACTTGGTATCCTAAAATTTAAAAAGAACAAAATTATTCTCTCTCCCCTTCTCCCACCAACTGTACCACCTCCGACCCTAAAGTCCCACCCTCCCAGCTGCACCACTCCCGCCCCGCCTCTTTCCACCGTATGCAGGCCGTGCTGCCGCCGCCGCGGGCGGAGCGGGGTGTGTGTGTGTGTGTGTGTTGGGGTGGGTGGGGGGGGGTTGGGGGGTTAGGGCGCGGCGTAGCATCCGCGGAAAGAAGGGGGCGGAGCCAAGGGTGGTGTTGGTGGAGGAGAAGGGATGAAAATAATTTAGTCATTTTTAATTTAGGATATCAAGTTGATACATATAAAAGTTCAGTATATTAAGTTAAAAAATTCGAATAGTTGAGGGTATTAAGTTATAATTTAATCCTTAAATTTTGAATTTTTTTTTGTCAATTTATATTACATATCCCTATATTTTACACTTATTATACTAACCATACCTATTTTAAAACTAATTACATAAACTATTCTTATGTTTTATATTTTCTATAGAGAATTATAACACTCACCATCCATATTTCAAAAGTAAAACATAAAGCAGAGGAACAGTTTGTGTAATTATTTTTAAAATATAGGTAATCTCTATATTAACCATGAAATATGGGAAAGTTAGTGTATTTTTTTTGATGTTATTGGCACATCAATATTCTATATAGTACAACAATTTTGACTTTTTTTTTCCTCCATAGATTTAGAGTTCTTTACATAATTTTAGTAATTAGGATTATTGATAAAATTTTGATAGTTCTCAAGATATTTTTTATTTTATTTAAAGGACTATCAAATCAAGAGTGTCAAAATTTACCTTGATCAAAATTTGTCCTTTTTTTTTAGAAAAATTTTGAGTGGCACCCCACTTATTTTATACTTATTTAAGGTGTATCCCACAAGTTTACATGAATGTATGACACTCCCACTTTTGATGTTTTTGTCCAAAACGAACGGTCAACCCCTTTGACCAATTTTTTTGGACGAAAATGTCCTCGTCTCTTTTTGTGTGTCCCCCCCTCTCCGTTACCTCGCCGGCGTGCCTCCGCTCCCCCCCGGCCATCACCACCACCACCACCACCATCACCATCACCACCACCACCGACACCCTCCCCCCCTCTCCGTCACCCCGTGGCTGCCCCATACCCACACCATCACCGTCCCGATCAATCCAGCCACCACCCCACTGTCAAAACCATTACAGTCACCACCCCCAACATCGCCAACCAAAACCTACCGCCACCATCGATTCGCCGTTCCACAACCGGCATCATTCTCCGTCGCCATCATCACACACAAAGAGAGTATAGAGAGAGGGAGTGAACCTGAACCCGACCGCAGCCCACCGGCCGGCCGCTGTCTCCTCCGCCTCCACGCCGGAGAGACGCGCCTCCTCCACGCCATTCCCGCCTGGCCGCACGCGGAACTACCGCCGCAACCAAACCAGACCGCTCCACCGCCCAGATCTGGTGGCTGCCGCGCCATGGTGATGGCCTCGTCGGGAGCGCGCCGCCGCGGCTGTTGTGATCCTCTTCCCGAGCCCTCCTCAGCGCCGGCGTCCGCCTCCGCTGCACCGAACGCGCGAGCACTCCGCCCAACTGTGAGCCCCTCTCTTCCCTTCGTTTCCTTCGCCCTTCTCTCTCTAGTACTGTGGACCAGGGATTTTAATCAGTTAGTGTGGAGGAACAAGAGCAAGCATTCTCTTTCCCTTCGATTCTTATGCATTCTATTTCCCTTCGATTCTACTGCGGCGGCGGCGGTGGGGGGTAGGGAGGCGAAGCGGGAGGGGGGGGGGGAGGGGGTCGGTGGTGGTGATGATGGTTGATGGTGGTGATGATGGTGATGGTGGTGGTGGTTATGGCCCGGGGGGGGGGGGGGGGGGGGGGACGAGGTCGGGGAGGGGGGGGGGGGGTTGTGCGGCGACGCCGAGGAGGGGGCCGAGCACGACCGGGGGGGGGGGGGGGGTTAGACGGATAGTTGACGCGGGGGAAGAGGACAACAGACGGGGTATTTTCGTCCAAAAAAATTGGTCAAAGGAGTTGATCGTTCGTTTTGGACGGAAACCAACTGTCAAAAGTGGGGAGTGTCATACATTCATGTAAACTTGTGGGGTGCACCTTAAATAAGCATAAAATAAGTGAGGTGTCACTCAATTTTTTTTTTTATTCCTTATAATGTAATACTTTATATGAATGGTCAATTTTTTGTTTTCAAAATTTTTAGTTTATACTTATATATTTTTATATAACGTAAGACCCTTACTCCTTACATTAAATATTTATTTTTAATAATTAAATTATTATTTGTTTATTAATTCCTTATTTGAACTGCTATTTGGACCGTAGCCCCATTCCTCAAGATGGGTAGTGCAGGTGCACACAAATCCTTGGGATCGGGAGTCGGGTCCAATATAAAACTAAAAAGTTGGAGATGAAAATATATCAATTATAAATTATTTGTTATTTTTGTGCATATGAACGTGAATACTCGGTTTGATTGATCTGTGCTTTATGAGGGACCGGTAGAGCTAGGGGTGAGCGTCAGTATAATCGGTCGTATTTTTTTAAATCGGTATTTGAAAAATTAATACCAATATCGTACCATTTAGAATCGGTTTTTTCGGTTTCGGTTAAATGGATATTCGGTCGGTTTTTGTTCGGTATCGATATTTTACCAATTAATATTTGATCAATTAACATATTTAATATTGTAGAACCTCTTAACCTATAATATATTTTTTTTTACTTTTTCTGAAGTATTAATTTTAAAGCTAAGCATCTACCAATCAAACAATTAATCAAAATTATTAGAACAATATGTAACAAGTCGCAAACATCTAAAAAGGAGCTTAAAATATTAAACGTGGTCACTAAGTTTAATCTTTAGTATAAGTTATGTAACCAAAATTTACTTCAAAATTCTATGAGAACAAAAAAACATAAGCTCAAAAACTCAATTCTTAGCATTCTTAACATAAATTCAAGTCCACTAAAATCTATTCCAAGTTCTAGAAAACCAACAAAACAAAGATAAAAAAGAAAATGAGTAGTGTGAAATTAATCATGAACAACATTAAAAAATGTGCGCGCGCGCGTGTGTGTGTGAATCGGTTCGGTTCGGTATTTTCGGTATGGTATTACACTCAAACCGTTATCATTACCATTATACCGTAATTTAGCCGGTTCGGCAATTCGGTATTGGTACATATTTCGGTTCGATTTTTTCGAAATATTTTTAATCGGTATTTGGCCGGTTTTTCGGTATCGGTCGGTATTTGCTCACCCCTAGGTAGAGCATGTTGACTATACAGAGAACCCGGACGCGATCCGTTGCTTGTGGGCAGGGCCGGCCCTGGCCAGGACGACCAGGGCTCCATAAAATTTGGGGACCAAAATTTTTTTTTAATATATATATATATATATATTAGTAATATTGTATCTAACATAGAACTAATATGTAATATGACATTCCTTTTTCACAAAACAATTGTGGTGTATTTGTTAGTATGTTAACCATGCACACAAGAGGTCTTAGGTTCAATTCTTGGTTGCAATATTTTTAAAATTTTACTTTTAGTTCATTTTTTTATATTATATATGGACACCATTTCAAAAGTTTACATAGGGCCCCCATGAACTCAGGGCCGGCCCTGCTTGTGGGCATAAATACTAAATTTACAACCATTAGACTTACAATCATCTTACAATCGTGTATGTAGCAATTGCTAATTGGATCCACTCTTCCTCCTTATTCCACATGGGAAAAGAGTGTCCAATTGGAAACTGTCACTTAGACAGTTGTAAGTAGATTGTAAAAGCATCTCCAACCTTAATGTCTTGTAATGTGACGTAATTCCTACGTTGCATGAGACACAAAACAAGACAATGTGTTTTTTATGTGACAATATTATATTCACACATGATAATGAATGACAATGAAGTAGAAAAAAATTTTCCAATGCAAAAAATTAAAAAGACAATAAAATCTATTTTTTTAACTTTTCTTTCTTTCTAAATATTTTTATTCATACTTGATGATATGGAGATAAAGTCATGGTCAAGTGTATTGTCTAGAACTAGACAACCAGTTTCACAATGTCTTTGCCATGTCAACTTCACAACTTATTTGACATTTGTATTGGAGACGGATTTCGTCAATGAAAACTTATTATTCCTATATGGTAATAACTTTTTTGTAAACTCACAATTGGATTGGAGATACTCTAAGCTAAATGGTTGTAATCATAGTATTGTTCAGCGTAGGGTCCATGGATGGGGCTCACTCCAAGAGCTGGACAGTGGAAATTTCAAATCCCAGGTCACTACCAACACGTCACCGTAGCTTATGGGTATGGGTAGTCATTACAAGATAAAGATTCCAATCAACTTTGTCCACGCAACAAGTGTGGTTCAATCACTAAGTTACACATAAGATGTCAATCAACATTCAACATTGCCCACACACAAGAAGCATGCCTATATTCCTCAGCCTATGAAGGACGGGATACTTCAAAACAGGGGATGGACGAAGAAATTTAAGAAGGAATGTCAACCTCAAATGTTGTATCCACTCCGTTTTACTAGGTCCTTAAGCCCCGTCTTATCCATTCCTCATTTGCAAACTCTTTATTTGGAAAAAAAAAAAAATTTGAGTTGCTCCCACTTATTTTATCATAATTCATGATACATTCTACCGAATTATTATAATACATGAAACTTTTTACCTTTAACGAAAATCGTCAATGACTAATAATCAACTCTTTTGACCTACATAAATAAAAGAAATTTTTTTGAGTTGCACCACACTTATTTTATCATAATTCAAGGTATATCCCACTTATTTGAGGATATTTTGGTCATTGTGCACCACACTTAAATGACGGGTCAAAGGAGGTGACTGTTAGTCATTGGCGGGTTCCTTTAAAAGTAGGAGATTTCATGCATTATGGTAATTCGGTAGGGTACACTTTTAATTATGGTAAAACAAGTAGCATGCAACTCAAATTTTTTCAAAAATA